>VDFB02270651.1:626109700-626709700 GCA_007258455.2 Sequoia sempervirens
TGTGCTAGGGGCATTAGAGAGGCCAAATGGCATAATTCTCCACTCATACAACCCATCATTTGTCTTAAAGGATGTCTTCCACTCATCTCCATCCTTGATTCTGATTTGGTGGTATCCACTCTTGAGATCTAACTTGGTGAAATACTGAGCTCCTCCAAGACAATCCATTAAATCCTCTATCCTAGGAATAGGAAACCTATACCTGATTGTGATTCTATTTATAGCTCTAGAATCAGTGCATAACCTCCACTTACCTCCTTTTTTGGTTGCTAAGACCACTGGTACTGCACATGGGCTGATGCTCTTCCTAATTAGTCCTTGATCTAATAACTCCTGCACTTGTCTGGCTACCTCTAGATTCTGATCCGGTGTGAGCTTATAAGCTACTTTATTTGGAAATGAAGCTCCTGGTATGAAGTCAATTTGATGGCTAATGGCTCTCTTTGGAGGTAAGGTTGCTGGTGTTCCATCACTCACTATGTCTTTGAACCGTTCTAACAACTTTTGGACTGCTCCGGGTATGACTTTTTTCTTTGCTTTGTCTTCTTCCTTGGGTTGCACCATAACCACATATCCTTCACCTCCTTGATGTAGGTTGTTAATTAAATATTTTCCACTACTTAATAAGACACTAGGGGTCTTTGACTGTCCTTCTTCCTCATCTGATAGTGACTGCAACTTGAATGTCTTTCCATCCTTCTTGAATGAGATAGTATTGGATTTTCCATCATAGATGGCACCTCTGTCATACTGCCATGGTCTTCCTAGTAGAATATGGCATGCATCCATGGGTAACACATCACAAATCAACTTGTCTTTGTACCCTCCAATGGAGAATCCCCACCAAGCAGAAACCGCTTCATCGGGACAAGAACACTGGCCCTTTGTTCAACCATGTCACCATGTAGGGATTAGTGTGGGGTATTTTCTCTAATTTCAACTTCCTTACTACCTCCTTAGAGATGATGTTATCAATAGACCCTGAGTCCACTATAACCTTGCACACCTTTCCCAATATTTTTCATCTTGACCTAAATAAGGCTCTCCTTTGCTTTGGCTCTTCTTTAACTAGTTGTCTGATTAGAACCCTAAACACGTCTTCCCATTTCCACCTTAATGTGATCTAACTCCTCTCGTGACGACACTCATAGTGTCTTCTTGAGCATATGCTACTCTCTTTTCTATGTTTGAAGAAGATGCTTTCTTCGGGAACCTATAAGCTGGATGACCTACTTGACCACAGTTGTAACACTTCATACTAGCAAAGTATGAGTTACTTCTACCTGCTCCTCTTCCTCTATTTGAACCTCCTTGAGATCCTCTACCTCTTCCATAGCCTCCTCTAGAAGTTGTTTCACCTCCATGCTCTGTGAGTTTAGACTCTCCCTAATTTCTTTGTTCAGTCCCTCTACCTTGATATCCACCTCTATGTCCTCTTTGATCTCTGCCTTTACCTCTGCTCTTAGAGGCCTGGTCTTGTTTCCTCTTACTTCTTTCCTCAATATTTATAGCTAATTGGTAACATTGGTGTACTGTCTTAGGACTTAGAAGAGTCATCTCCTCTTGGATGTTCCACTTCAAGCCGTTAAGATACCTAGCCACCTTGAGACTTTCATCTTCTGAAACATTAGACCTCATACAAAGTTTTTGGAACTCCTCAGTGTAAGTGTTCACATCTTGGTCTCTTTTCCTCAAACTCTGTCTCTTCTTATGCAACTGTATTTCATAATCATCTGGTATGTATGCTTCTCTCACTTTTGCAACCATACCTTTCCAAGTTGAAATAGGCTTCTTGCCTTCCTTTTCCCTCTCTGTCTGAATGAACTTCCACCATGTCAAGGAAGAACCCCTCAATCTTGATTTGGCCACCTTTACCTTCTGTGCTTCAGTGATTCCATCACATTCAAAATGGTTTTCCATTCCCTCTATCCAATCCATGACTAGATCAACTTCCATTTTCCCATTAAACAGTGGTATGCCTTCAAGTGCTTTTCCACTCAAAGCCTTCAATGCCTTCAAGAAAGGCTCTTCTTTCAAAACAGGGTCAGGTTCAGTGATCTTATCTTCCTTTGCAACCTCTTCTTTCTTTGGTACCCTTCCTTCAAACTGCACATCATTCAATGCTTGCTCAAGTTGGTCTATTCTTTCCCTCAATAGCCTATTGTCTTCCTCCTATCCTACGACCATCTTGGCCAATTCTGCATTTTTCACCATGATGGTGGAGCCACTAGACTCAACCTCAAACATATAATAGTCAATCCCAAATCTTTTGCTGGCTCTGATACCAATCTGATAGGGAGGTTGGAGGAATCACTCACTGATTCCTGCTCTAGGTCTTCCTTGCAAAACCTCCTTGGTGTCTTACTTCACCACTTTAACCTATAGGACCTACTTCTTTTTTAGGTTCCCCTGGTTCTCCTTGCCAACCCCACTACCATCACAAATTCTTTCTACCAAGTCAAATCTTGGTGCAAACTTACAACTCTCTCCTTAGCCCTTAATCCACACTAAAGACTACAATACCTCCAAAGATTGAATTTTGATTTGCAGGGGTGTGGAGGTGTTTCTATTCATTGGAATTCATCCAATTTTGGTTCTTGAGGGTCCTCCGAGCTCCATGTCTTGGTCACTTTCACCAAACCCCCATTTAGGCCTTAGAAGGCTACTAGCCCTAGGAGCCCCAATTAGGTCTCCTTCTTTGAGAAAATTGGTTATTGCTCAAAACTTTCCAAAGAACACCTCATTCTTTCTTTGAGGTTCTTGGTTCAAATGTTCACCTCTCAAAGATTTTTGAGGTCTTGGGTCTTTATCTGCCGTACAAAGTCTCAACTTGAAAATGGGCATAAACTAGGGTTTTTAAGCCATTTTCTGGTTGCTTCCAAACTGTCAAGTCTTTCACCGACCAAATGAGTTAGTGGAGTTTCCTCCTGATCATCAGACCTTGGCAAGACTCCCACCTACCTTCTCCAAAAGGAAATTTACTAAGAACTTGTCACCCTTGCAAGTTATGTGCTCTGCACTTCTTGTCTTCCCTAGCCAGAGTCTTCTTGGCTCGCCTAGGGCAAGAATTTTCCAACAGCTCCTGTGCCCACTCAAACCCTAAATCCTACCATATTTACACATATGGAGTCTAGTCACTATTCCCAAAGGGCCGTACAATTTGTACGGTGGGAAAGTGAACTAAATCTCCATTTCCTCAAAACTATCTAGTTCAGACCAACAACAGGGTGTAAGCAAACTATTTACAAAAAATGAACAAAATTGAATAAAGAAAGCTAATAAATGGCACACAATGCTTGAGAGATTACTAAATTACATCCTACACTAAGCACAGTAACAAGTTCAATCCTTTAAAGCTCTACTTTGAAGCAAATATCAGTAAATTCACTTAAACACACTGTTTTCTTCAATTCCCAAACTTCAAAGCAAATACAAAAATGCTTCCAACCCCACTCTCAGGTCGAGGCACACCCTATATAGGTTAGAAAAAGTAGTTATACCTCCCCTGGGTCAGACATGTCATTTCCATAGTGGCAAAGTTGCAAAAATGCACCATTTTGCAACTTTTGCCAATTTCTAGAAAAATGAATTTTTAAACTCATCAGTGAAATGAGTTTCTAAACTCATCCACCCTTTCCACTCCTTAACCTACTGATCACTACTGAGCAACACACTCTTAAAAATCTAACTCTAACTCAATGGTCAACATGACCTTCATGGTAAACATCAAAACAAAAATGCATCCTAGACTTCCTATTTGCCTAGTGTTTCCTAGGTGCTCCACCAACAAGTCTGCAAACACACATGCAATAGGGGAAAAATGGTTAAGGGTTAGGTTATATGATTTTCCTTGGTCAAATCCCACTTTGGTAATCAAACCCTTAATGAAATAATGAAATGGAAGAGAATGATAAACAAATAACATGCAAATGCTATCGACTTACCAAACTCTTGTTGAAGAAAATTTAAAGATGTATCAATGGTTTCCTTTGAATGCTTGATTTGATGATGCAAAGTGCTCAAATGCTAATTGAATGCTTGGATTGATTGAATGAGTTAGGAGATGTAAAATGAGGATAAAAACACTTATTTATACACACTTGTGCCTTAGTAACTTGATGAAACCTGATCATAGGCTGACATAAGGTGATTTTGAATAAAAACCCGAAAGAAAATTTAAAATATTTTGAATTTTGAGCCAAGGACTCATTCGCCACCCATGGAAAATGGGTCCCACCTTGGACTTGAATGTGGGTGTCGGAATTATCTTCTATTTAATGTTGTTTGTCAGGTTTATATTAAAAAACACACTTAATTAAGCCTTATAAGGGCATAAAGGGGTCAAATAAAGCATAAGAAAGGTGTAAATAGTGAAATTATGCCTAGAAAAGTGTGAAATCTTGTTACATGACGTTACAACACTTCAAAATAGGACTTGGTGATGAATAAAAAGGTGTTTTTTAGGTGAATTATAATGAATAGAGTCTAGAAAAGTGTAGAAATGTGTTACAACACTTCACAACACCTTCATAAGACGTCATAATTTGAATTTTAAGGATCTAATGTGAATGTTTAAGCCACATTACATCAATAAATCAAAGCAAAATGGATCAAGCATCAAGAGGAAAGACCTAAAAGACCGTGAAAATGACAAGGGGCCATTTTTCTATGGCACACCATGGTGAGGGTTAGCTCACAATATATTATAACCAGTTATAGTATATTACAGAAATGCTCACTATAGGTGGACTCACTACCCACAAAGAAAAATATAGAAGAGAGAGGGGTGACTCACAACCTATTTTGAACTGTAACAAAAGCATCTACCATATGCAGGAATATAGTTTCATGAAGCAAAAATATAAACTTTACACTGATTTGGATCAATGCTCTACTCTGCACTGCATTTGCACACCTTGCAACAAAATTCACACAATTTTGATCAAATTTGCATCACATAACTCACAATAATTCTCTCATCCTAAAACACCAAAAAAAATCTATTATATATATCGACATCAAGTGTAACATCAATTAGGTTAGACTAATTAGATGTAACACAAAAAATTCAACTTGTTGGCTCCAAACCTTATCATCCAAAACACACGCCACAACTAAAAAAAATCCTTATGATAGGTCGGGATGGACCTAAAATAGATCCCATATAAAATCCCAACACATATTAACCCTTCACATACATATAAAATGTGTTAGGTTGGCACACCATAGGACCTAAATAAAAAATCCTTCATATGTTCATCTAATTCACTACATGTGGATCTCAAATGTCAATCCCACCTAGAATTCACACTCATATGACATTTGACAACTTATCTTCAACACCACCACACAAAAGATTCATTCATAGAGAAGTGTGGAATCTCCCACACCGACACATTGTACAGGAAATGACTGTGTTATGCCAGATGAAACTCTTTTATTCATATCTCCCAAAATACTTTGTCAAACAACATGAAATATTGGATTTAGAATCTTATGATAACCACAAAAATTAGGTTAGAATAAAAAATAAAAATCTTCCTTTGCAGAGTGGTGTGGACCCAAAAATGGATACAATCTGACCTTGAACTGACAGTACTCACACTTAGTAAAATTTTCATACCACTAAACATTCTGAACCAAAACTTCTTGTATAGATAGCTTCCTCAAAACCTCATTTGAAACATGTTATAATTAATCAAGATATTCCATAACAATGTTGACATCAATACAACACTATATATCATTGCTATGTACATTCTCCATGCTCATGTTGCCAACCAACATCATCAATGAAAATATCCTCATACTTCTAACATAGTTGGGGAAAAGAATTGAATCCGCCTAAGAGATATAGCCATATAGACACAGTTGGGGAAAAGAATTGACTCCCCCTGAGTCATGTATTGGAGAAAAAAGATACCTAAATACAACTTATATGTCTGCATATATACAAAGAATTTGAATACAAATGCATCAAAATAATAGAAAATGAATCAACCAAAGGTGGCTGACGTGTGTAGCCTCCTTACTAGATCTTCCCAGGCTAGCCTACCATCTTCCCATTCTCACTTGGCCTCTGCAAGCAGCCTAATCTGAGTTTCAAACTCTAGCAGTAGTCCTTCTCCTTCTTTCGGTGAAGCAGGTACCAGATTCAAATTCTTTGCTTTGTCAAAACTTAGGAGTGCTTTAGAAACCAAAAAAGTTTGGAATTGAGTATATCCCTCACATATCCAAACTGTAGTATGATAGTCTCTCTCTGTGCTTGCAGCTGGAAAAATTTCTTATGAAGTTCTTCAATTATTCTCCTTGTCTCACCGGTGAGGTCCATAGCCAAGTCATATGTAGTGGAGGTGGCATTCATCTGTGACTCAATGGAGTCCATTTCCTTCTTTATGTTTAGTGTGGCTCCAGGCCACTTCATGCTGTAATGGTACAGTGCCTTCACCTTGCCAACACACGCTTCTGCATCCTTTAGAAATTCAGAGAAATTTTTATGTGTAGTAGAATATTTTATGTCATCTCTAGCATTCTTTTATCATTCATTCTCTTCTCTACTTCTTTCTCAACCTCTTCCTTAATTGTAGATGTAGAGGACTTGAATGAATCAATTAAAACCTTGAAATTTTCCATACCAGAGAGTATGGTGTCCACATGTGGTCTGAGTATGATCTCCTGAAACAATTTGACTGCCTCATCTATCAAATATCTTCTCTTTTGATGGGTGTCAATTATCTCCTTTCTAGCAGCTATATGAAACAAGTTTCCTAGTTGTAGCTTGTGAATAGGAGAAATATTATTTAAGTCAACATTACCTTGACTAATTGACAGTTGTAGTAGTTGTGAAGACACAACTGGTTGGAAACTAGGTTGAACACTTAGTAGATTCCTTAGAGTATCTTTAGAGGAGCTGAAAGATTCACCAAGAGTCTTTGTCACCTCTGCAGCCTTACCTTTGTCATTTTTTGTTCCGAAGTTTACTAATTTGTCTTTTTCTTCATTTACAGATGCATCCACAATTTTGTCTTCTTCTTCTTCATGCACTTCTTCATCTTATTTTTCTTCTTGTTCTTCACCTTTCTCTCCTTCAACCTTTTCTTCATCAACAACTTTATCTGCATTCACTTCCTCAGTAGTGTTTTATGTGTTCACTAGAGGAATGCCTTCATTATTTTGTGCTAGAGGAGAGGTTGAGACATTTTCCTTCGAAATGTCTTCTTTGACCATTAGCTCTTCCTTATTTACATTTGACATATCCTCCACTTCGAAAGGGGTTTTATCTGTACCATCTTCTTCATGCATGTTCTGCTCATGTTGAGCATCATCTGTGTGTACCTCTTCTTCTATATTAGGTTCCAGAGCACTGGTGTCATTATTCATTTCTTCCTCAATCACCAGAGTCAATCCTAACTTTTGCACGATCTCTTCAGCCTTATCGTTGATCTCCTTTTAGATTCTTTCCAAATCACTTTGGTCCTTTCCCATTAGGACTCTGATTCTCTACTTGGTTCTCATATATTTGCTATATACAATGACCAATGTGGCCCTATCATCTTTTGAAAGTCCAACACTATCTCTTTCCAAGGCTTCATCTCATATCTTCGTGTTGTGGCTTCAACACCTCTTTTCTGGTGGGGGATAAAGGTTATGCATTAAAGATCCCCTAAGCCATAGCTCTTGGCTTAGTTTTTGGAGGAATCATTTGCACTGGAGGATGGTACAGATTCTTCCTTGTCTTTTGTATCTTCTTTCTTTACTTCAATTGGATCAACCTTTTTAATTGGTTCATTCCTATTTACTAGATTATCCTTCCTTGTCTTCTCTGGTTCATTGATCTTCTTTTCTACATTAGGTGTCTGATCTGTTTTTGAGCTTTCACCCTTTTCAAGGCCCAAACCACCTTTGTCTTTGGATGCTTTCTGACCTGTAATCAACTCATCAAGCATTGTAGAACTTGTCTTGAATTTATCTTCATAACTTCTTGCTTTCTCCAAATCTGATCTTAGACTTACCACTTCTTGTTCAAGCCTCATGTATTCATCAAATTTTCTTTTTACTATTGCATTCATACATTCTTCAACTCTTTTGCTTTCTTCAACTTGCACTTTTAATCTAGTGAAGTTATCATTTTCTTGTTTCAATTGTTCACTGACTTCCTTACACCTTTCTTTGAACTTTTTGATTTTCTCTCTCATTTTTTTGATGCATTTATGTGCTTCTTTAACATTCTCCTTTATATTTCTGTTTTCACTTTTAACTTTATCAAGATCTTCAAGATAAATTTTGAGTTCTCCATCTTTTTCAAGAATGCAATCTTATTTTGTGTACTCAATAGCAAGAATCTCTTCCAGAGGAATAGGAAACTTTCTATCATCTGTGTGTTCAATCTCCAAGATAATCCCAAAGAGGTCAAGTTCCTTCTAGGGAGCCAAGCTTTGATACCAATTGTTGAACACTCAGAATATTGATAGGGGGGTGAATCTGTATTCTATTAAACCATTCAAACATTAGCCATCCAATTACCAAAGCATATTGAGCTGCAGTAAGGAAAGAAAGCATGAAAAAATTCACAACATCACATAACACATGAACACCAATATTTTTATGTGGAAAACTGAAAATGGGAAAAACCATGGTGAGGGTTAGCTCACAATATATTACAACCGGTTATAGTATATTACAAAAATGCTCACTGTAGGTGGACTCACTACCCACAGAGAAAAAAATAGAAGAGAGAGGAGTGGCACACATCCTATTTTGAACTGTTACAAAAGAATCTACAATATGCAAGAATATAGTTCCATGAAGCACAAATACAAACTTTGCACTGATTTGGATCAATGCTCTGCTTTGCTATGCATTCACACACCTTGCAACACAATTCATACAATTTTGATCAAATTCACATCACACAACTCACATACAATACTTCTCTCATCCCAAAACACCAAAAAAAATCTATTATATATATTGACATCAAGTGTAACATCAATTAGGCCGGTAACATCAATTAGGCCGGTCTAATTGGATGTAACACACAAAATTCAACTTGTCGGCTCCAAACCTTATCATCTAAAGCGCACACCAAACTTCAAAATTCAAAAATACTTATGATAGGTTGGGATGGAAGTAAAATAGATCCCATATAAAATCTCAACACATATTAAACCTTTGCATACATATGAAACGTGTTGTCGGCACACCATATGACCTAAATAAAAAATCCTTCAACTGTTCATCCAATTCGCTACACATGGATCTCAAATGTCAATCCCACCTAGAATTCACACTCATTTGACATTTGGAAACTTATCTTCAACACCACCACACAAAAGAATCATTCATGGTGTGAGATGAGGAAATGCTAGTGAGGGTCGATTACGCTTGACACATGATGAATCAAAGCATAACTTCGCCAAAAAAACCTACATCTACAAACAAGATCATTCAAATTGGAAAAATAAACTAAGCATTTAATTGAAATTGAAAGCTACAAACTAAAAGAACAGTTAAATTGCTACTCTAACCCATTTGAAACTTATCCTGTTTTAGAATTGGTGTCGTGTTGATGTGAAACGATGACCCTTTCCCAATCCCATGCTTAGTGAGCCCGTTTCAGTCAATTCTATGGAAGAGAATCGATGAAACCATTGTGAATGATGTATGAAAACCTAGTTTATGCTAAAAATGAACATGATGCAAGCTAAGTTACCATGATTTTATGCTAAAAATGTATTGATTATGCTATTGCTAAGCTAATCTAAGCTAATTCAAAGCTAAAAGATGGAAACCCTAATTTATAAACAAGCTAAGATGGATGCATGGAAGCCATTAACGGATGCTCTAAGCTATTATGAAACTAAAATTAACTAAGATAAGCTAAAAAGTGAGTAAATATGAGTGTAAGTGTATATGAGATTCAACGACATAAGTTTGCAATTGAAAGATGGATCCATTTGTCTCCAAATAGTGACCTAATTATAGGAGAGCAAATGAGGAATGAAGGGTGAAGATTAAAAAGATTAATCAGCGGTCCAAGATGAAGGAGAGAGGCATGGATCATGGATTTTCATCGACGAATGAGAATGCATGATGAAATTTTAATCAAGGGTTCACACTTGCCTCAAACAAACACACTTTTGACCTGCTCACACAAGTCAAAGGTGACTTTTTCAAAAGGTTGAAGGTTAAAACTTGCTTAAGAATCCAAGTGAAAATATCCCTTTTTAAAATGATTAAGGAATAAGAATATTCTTTTGGAATATTCCTATGGGTGAGGAAAAAAGGAAATTTACAAATTAAAACAAAGTTTTAATTGTGCAAAAAGGGGATAGGGAATATTCCATGGGAATATTCCCTTTGCTTAGAGGAAAGTTAGTTTAATTGTTAATTGAACAAGATTTAATCATGCAATTAGGGGATTTGGAGGAATAAAGTGTTTATTCATTAAATTAAATGATTTAATGAACGGGGGAGGGCTGAAATGATATTTAATTAAATAACTTAGGGTTTTTTAATTAAATAAGATGACTTAGGAAATTAAATTAAATATTTTGATGTATTTAATTTAATGAGATGAAATGTTAGCATGAAGGGGGATGAATTAACCTGATTAAATTAATTAGGCTAATTAGATGAAAATGACACAATTAATTAAATAGCTAGGCTATTTCAATTAATTAAGTGAAAAGAGGATGGATTTGAAGAGGAAATGATGTTAGTAAACCTGTTTCGAGTGTATGATGTCAATTAGGACATTTTTCAGTGTCTACATTTTGCCCCTCTTTGAAGCGAGGTACTTGTTGCTTCGGTTCAAAGAATAACACTCCTTAGATCAAAACTTCTGCTTAAATAAAAAAATTAAAAATTTCTGATTTTTTAGATGCCCCAGCGGAAGGATAAAGCTGAATTCCCACCCCCTCAAGAAATCGGGCAGAAATTTTGAATTTTGGGTTGATTTCTCGATAAAGGTTAAAAGCTGCCCCAAGGGTCCAGAAAGGCTCCGAGATGCAAGAATTATGCCAAAAACGAAAAAAATGATGCAAAACTAGGTCCATATTGGAAAAATTGGTGAAAATGATAATAAACCCTATCTTCAAGGTTAACTTAGGGAAAAAAACCCTAATTTTTTAGCTTAAATAAGCCAAGAAGGGTCACTTTCAATTCATTTGTGCATTCACACTTAAGAGATTCTTTCTATTTTGAGCTTTGACCCTTCGAAAAAATGGCACACTTAGAGCTTCCTAGGCACATCTCTGACTGAGTTCGAGAGTTCCAACGACTTTCGGGCATAGGACCACCGGTATGTAACTCCAAACCTGATTTGAAATTTGACTTTTCGATGCATTTATTATGCTTTCAAGTTCAAACTCTGGCGGCGTCGCTATATAATGATGCCCAAATTGAAATCAGCGATGCCAAGGTGAATTATAGTGACACTATTCACGATTTAAAATTAGGGTTCCTAATTTTAAATAGCAATGCATTTTCGTTTGGCAACACACTTGCCAATTTAGAAATTAGGGTTAGGGTATGCCATAGATTAAAATGCGACACCCACTTATTTGACGATGCATGTGTCGATTTGTAATTTTAAATGCTTTGGGCATCACAATTTGAAATTTGAATTTAGCAATGCTATTGTGATTTTGGAGCTATAAATTTCAAACTGAGTCAAATTTCCTTAATTTCTTGATGCCGTGTGCTTCATGGATGCAGGAGGTCATTCCACCGCTGATGTCGCGGGAGCACAGACCCACCATTTTGGAGAGACTAGATGGTTTGTCAGAGTTACGCTAGGAGCACCTAGGAGAGATCGACCTTTGGTATGTTGCATATGCACCCGTGATTCAGACACACCTTGCGATGATGATTGCTTTGTGCGAGAGATGGCACAATGAGACCTCATCCTTTCACCTTCCGACAGGCGAGGCGACAGTGACCTTGGAGGATGTTTGGTGTATACCGTTGTTTTCGATTCGCAGAGATTACGTGATTTATGACCCTGATGCCAGGTTTGATGCCTACCTTGAGGTCATGGAGATGGATCAGATCGCCTTGGTTACATCACAGATCGAACTTGAGGCATACAAAGGTCATGTGCTGACCTTCATATTGATCATCACAACCATCATTTCAGGTTTGGTGGCTCTTGATAGACGTAGCAGAGGATTCAACCCAGGATGGGGCTTGATGAGTCTAGTTTATGGTTTAATTTTGGTAGAATTTATGATCTATTTGTTGAAGTTGTCATGGACCTTGATGTTTGAATGCTAATATTTACTCAAAACCATAGACATTGGGCCTAATTTTATGTCTACAAATCTTTAATGACATTGACATGTTATATGGACTATCTGTGTTAATTCTACATGTGGATTAATGAATGTTCTTTAAGATAGTTACAAATATGCAATTATTATGCGTACTAATATTGCCATGTAGATATGATTCAAGGCCACTAAATTGAGAAGATTTCAGCAGCTGGTCATTCACCATAACGACTAACAAAGTGGTCATGCAAAGGTCAACGAAGGGAATCATTCAAAGAGGTCGATAGCGAAAGATTCCTCATGTAAATCGAGTTGTAACCGCCTTGTAAATGATCTTTATTGCTGTTGAGTGAATATAGGAATTACTATTGTGCTAAATCTATGTTGAGGAAAGCACGTCTGACTAGATTCCATGCATGCATAACCGCCTCTCCACTTTCTTTGCTTTCCCTAAAGTGGCATCCTCCCAATTCATGTAGTTGACCGCCTTGTTTAGTTAGTCGCTTCTTTTCCTATAAATAAGAGTCGGATGCTCCTTCTCAGAAGGTTGCGCGATTTGATGATGTTCTTGCATTCCTAGTTTTCAGCAATACAGTTACACTGCTCTATTGTACTTATGTTTTCCAATGAATAAGATGAAGTTATAAGTCCGTGCATCTGAGTTTACATTAGTTTTAGAGGATACTCATCTAAGGGGGCCCACTTGGTGAGCATTCCATCCTTTAGTTTAGTTTAGTTATTACTTTCTGTTCAACAATTAGTTAAGAATCTAGCACTGACTATTCTTGCAGCCACTAGAATTCCATTCTGTGACTGTTCCTGCAGCCAAAGCATACATAGTAGTATCCTATTTGTTTTCTCATATTTGCATTTTTGTCATGCATTTCAGCTTAGCATAGTTGTTGGTTGATGTTCAACACTTATGTTATTTATTTCTAAGCAATTTACTTTCAACATTATGTTTTTCTTAGTTGTAGAATGAGTATGGATACTTTGGATCCTTAGTGCACATACTATGTTGACCCATTTCAAGTTCACGTCCCTGGGTTGACAAGTTAAATGCACCTTCATGATGATTGAATGGCTATTCAGTTTAGATGTCCAATCTCTGAATCACAACTGTAAGGGATTAGTTTTTAGAACATTGTAGAAGGCCAACAGGGTTTGGTGTGGCATCAGATGCTACATAGGATGACATTCTTTTTTGTGTGGGGCCCCGTATCATGCTGGCCTCCTTCTATCATGATTTGCATGATTTTGTCTACAATGATGGGGGAGCCATTGGTGCAGGGGTGTCTCTGCTACATATATGGGTGTGGGAGCACATTTCCATGCTTCAACTGATTGTTTAGATGGTAGACGTGGAGCCAAATGATCTCGTCATTTGGAGATAAAAAGGTGCCATCACCCTGAGGCACACTGGACAGATTGGTCTCCTGTATTGGAGATGGGTGATAGATGACATGAAAGTTTTTCGCTGGCACCCATGTATACATATGCGGCAATGGTTTGATGATATTCAATAGTTACATTTCACCAGGAAGACCTGATATATGCAGGGTCGAGAGCATCACATTATTGAGAGATATCTACCAGACAGGGTAGCCAGGCAGTTCAGAGAGATTCAGGATAGACTTGATGATGCTTACACGGAAATTTTTGCGAGGGCTGCAAGAGAGGTTCCTACCTTGGGAACCAGCTATTCTAGCTCCAAAGGTAGTTGAGAGCTTTAGGAAGTTGGTGTCTCAGCCTTGGGCATATGATCAGGGACAAACAATAGCTCAAACTACGCCTGCATATGATGCTTGGTTTGTGCCCCCTCGACGACTGACAGATCCAACGGGTGTTCCTCCCAGAGGTAGAGGAGTAGGGAGAGGCAAAGGACAGGGTGGATAGGTTCTAGGGGCTCTTCCAGTAGTACATCAACAACCTCCTCAGTAGCCTCCATTAGTATAGTAGCAGCCAGGACCACTACCACCACCAGATGCTAGGGATGCACAGATACAACAGTTGCAGCAGCAGGTGTAGGAATTGACTGGTGAGCGGGATCATGCCCACCAACATGTTTTGGTTATTACTGCTGAGCGAGACCAGGCTCAATAATAGGTGGTTGTAGTCACACCTAAGAGAGATCAAGCATTAAAATGAGTACAGGCTGTGACGGGAGAGAGAGACTAGGAGGTTGCTTGTCGTCAGCAGAATGAGACAATGATGGTGGCCACCAATGGTCAGAAAATTTTGGCGTTGTTGTATAGAGAGGAAATTACAGAGGTTGCATATTACAGACAACATTATCATCATGATGTACCAATGACATTGAGACAACTATATTTTTCACAGCACAGTGATGCATGACCACGAGCAGAGGATCAACCTGAGAGGTAGGCTGGAGAGGGTAGCAGCCGTCAGGGCTAGCTATGATGTATAAACACTTTTTGATTTTTCCCCATTCTTTATCACATATATACATTCATGGGCTCTTTTTTGATAGCCTTGTGGATATTGTAATTTTGATCGATGTACATACACTAATCTAGATTTTGTACCATAACACTCATTTTTTGATATATATATATATATATATATATTATGTGTTGTGTTCACTTTATTTCATGTATGGATGGATATGATATGGATGCTTATACGTTACCATGTATGGATGCATTTTATTTATGCCTATGTGATATGCAATGATCATGATATGGATGGATGCAATGTTATGTTCTTTTTCATTATCTTTTCATGATATGATATGGATGGATGATTATGATATGCAAATTTTATGGATGCAAATGATGTGGATGCATTTATTTTTGTATATTTTCTGTATGCATTTTATGATGATGATGGATGCATGCAGATGTATGGATGAAAATGCTTATGATATATAATGATTTAAGATGCTTGGAATAAAAAATCTATATTATTCATCACAACTCAAATGATTATGCAAAATGTATGATGTGATATGTAATGATTATGCTGATGGATGCTATGATTATGAGATGTGTGGATGCTAATGGTTTGTGGATGTAGGATGGATGCACTGATGATATTTTTGTTGACTGTCATGATACTAGGTTAGCACAGAGAGAGGATAGAAGAATGAATAACTATTGATGATTATTTCAAAAGTTCCAACAATTCCATGATCCATCAAGACTTTATTAGAGATGGTGACAAGACAAAAAAAAATGCAGGATGATTTGCTCACACTTCGGGATTGGGATTTTTTGTCGTTCCTTATTATTTGATATAACACATAGAAATGATGCATCAAGGTATTAATAACCAGGATGAAATTGTATCTAGTGTAATGAACTTTGACTCGACAAACAAATAGGATAGTTCTTGTTCATACCTTGATATATGAAAACCTCGTTGGAATGTAAGTTAGAAGCTTAAAATATATTGGACCAAAGCATACACAATAGTCAACAACATACCCTAAATGACTTCCCTACACACAACTAAGCAAGTATTCTCCAAGATTATTTTACAAGAGTATCTACAAGCACAACAAGCAAAAGATAATGAATGATGCCCATTTCTTTCTCTCTAAATTATTTTTTAAATATAAATAATCGAAAGGTCCTCAGAATGGGTCATTTAAGATAAATCATAAGAAATGATCAAAGACAAACGGTCAGTGTTATCTATAGCTCTTGCCTAGTTTAATTTTAGCTGAAGTGATTTCTGATACTGATGTCTATCACAGGAAGGATACATCCTAGGAAATGTTGATAAGAGATTGTTTGATGTTGGGATGATGATGCTAAGATGAGCCGTTGCTACAAACTTCACTGACACATTTACGTAGGATTTAGACTTTAGATTTTGACAATTAGGTTCTCACTTTACGACTTGCTTTACTTGCTTTCTATTTGTTTTGCCAAAGGCTGAAGGTGACAATTGATTTATTATGGGTGGAAGTTTATTGCGAGTGAAAGCAAGATGGGATGGATGGATTTTGGATTTCTGGAATATTTCAATGGTTTTGGTATTTTGAAAATGTTTTGAGGCTATTTTTTGGTCTTTTTGAAAGTTTATATGAATGTTTAGGATTTTCAAATTATACAAGGCTGTTTAGGGTTTTTTGAATGTTTTGAGGATTTTTAGGTCTTTTGAGTATTTTGTACTGTTTTGAATTTTCCATTTTTAAATGTTTTTGTGTTTTATGAGATATTTGGATGTTTAGGCATTTTCTAAGATTTTACCAATGTTTAGGTATTTTCTAGGGTTTTACAAATGTTTAGGGGTTTTCTATTTTCTGATAATTTTTGAGTTTCAACCAAGAACCTAACCAAAAAAACCTATCTTAGGGGCCTCGAGGGCTGATCATAGATTAGCCTTGCCTACGTTATACATGCAAAGACCGCGTAGTTTGATTGACATAGAATCAACCTATTTACAAGATGAAGATATGAACAGGTGAAAGATTCCAGTTTATTATGATGAAATGCTAAAGGAATGACCTAGGGTGTCTCGGGGGCACATAAATGATGGCCTTTGCCTACGTTAAAGCTTAGAGACGATGTGGTTCGAAAAGAGGAATCTATTTTTTGGTTTTTCGATGTTCGATATTTTTAGGATTTTTGATGTTTTTTGGATGTTTTGGATTTTGCCTTTACAATTTTTTAATTTTTTTTGAATTTTAGCTGTACAGTATTTTGCAATTTTTTTTGGATTTTTTGGATAAGATTTTATGAATGTTTTTGGTGTTTTCTGATAAGATGACCTTAAGATATATAAGAACCCGATTGTGATCCATAACAAAATTCACCCAACATGACATGTTAGACTACATATAAAGGAAGGACAAACTGACCTTTGGAATATTCCATGTAGTGCTAAAGTGGTTTTCACTAGAGGACAATTTTTATCTTTACTTTTTTCAATCCTTTTTCTCATTTTTCTCATTTTTTGTATTTTTTGATTTATACCTTTCAAGACTTGGCATAAATTATTTTGAGATGCAAGCTGTTAGTTGGCTCCTGCAAGGGCTCACCTTCAGGTGTTGACAGTTGATATGCTCCTGATCCATAGCTTGTTGTGATGAAAAAGGGACCCAACCAGTTAGGCTCAAACTTTCCTTTGCTGTCTTGATCTGGAAGGTTCTTCTAATTCTGCTTTAAGACTAGATCTACTACTTGGAATGATCGACATTTGATTCTCTTATTATAGCTCCATTTCAGTCATTTTTGATATACTTGTAAGTGATTAAGGGCATCAAGATGATGTTCATCTAGAAATTCCAACTTTTTCAGTCAAGACACTTTGTATCCTTCCACAGTTATCAGGTTCTGTAGTGATTCTCGCAATGATGGGAGCTCAAACTCAATAGGAAAGATGGCTTCTGATCCATAGACCAAAGAAAAAGGGGTTGTACCTGTAGGTGTGCAAATATTGGTTTGATAAGCCCAAAGAGTGGGATTTAATTGCAGATGCCAGTCACGACCAACTTCATTGATTGTCTTCTTCAGGATTTTTAGGATAGTTTTGTTCGTAGCCTCTTCTTGGACATTGCCTTGGGGATAGTACGGGGTAGAGAATCGGTGTTGGATATTGAATTTTTGGCACAACTCTTTCACATCCTGATTTTTAAAAGGGGTTCCATTATCTGAGATAAGGGTTTGTGGAACACCATAATGATAGATTAGGTAGTTCAAGATAAATTTGGCTATTTACTTCCCCATTATGTAGATCATAGGAATAGCTTCAACCCACTTACTAAAGTACTCAGTGGCGATTATGATAAACTTGTGGCTGTTGGATGAGGTTGGAGTGATTTTACCTATGAGGTCAATTCCACATGATGAAAAAGGCCATGGTGTGATCATCAATTGCAACTCTTGAGCTGGGGCATGGATTAGATCTCCATGATGTTGACATTGGATACACTTTTGCACATACTATGGGCTTCCTTTTCCATGGTTGGCCAATAGTACCCGATCCTCAAAAATTTCTTAGCTAATGTCATACCGCTAGAATGGGATCCACATATGCCATTGTGTACTTCTGTTAAAGTAGTCAAGGCTTCCTCTTGGTTAAGACATCATAGTAATGTCCCTTCGATGCTTCGTTGGTAAAGGGTATCACCTAGGATCATGAATTGGTATGCCTTTTTAACAAAGGTCTTTTTAAGCTTTGGGGTGATATCTGATGGAAGGGTTCCTTTGCTTAGGTAGGTAAAGATGTCATGGTACCACGGGGATCCAGGACCAAAAATGACACACGTGAATTTAGATTCAGGGATTTCAAAATTTGGTACGAGAAGTTGTTCTACCAAGAATTCACATTTTACGATGTTGTTTGACATGTCTAGTAGTGATCCGATATTTTCCATGGAATCTACTGCTTTGTTCTTCATGCAAGGAATTTGATCAAAAGTTATGTTTATAAAAATATCCTTGATATTCTCCACCATCTTCTTGTAAGGGGTGAGCTTTCCATCCTTAGTTTGATAGTCTCCATTGACTTGGTTGATAACTAGCTGTGAGTCCCCATAGACTTTCATCTCTTGAATCTGCCACTGAACCGCTATCCTTAGACCTATGATTAGAGCTTCATACTCAGTAATGTTGTTGGTACAAGGAAATGATAGTCTGTAGGATTTTGGGATGTAATCACCTTGAGGGGTGATGAAAAGAATGCCTTCTCCTCATCCATGTTGGGTGAATGATCCATCAAAGTACATCTTCCACTGAGCTGTGAGATTGATAAGGAACACTAGTTCATTAGGAAATTAAGATATTAGAGGGTTCTCAACATAGATGGGTGCTTCTGCTAGTTGGTTTGTGATCACTTGTACTTTGATTGACTTACACTCCACATACTCTATGCCAAACTCTGTTAAGATCATCTCCCATTTAGCCATTCATCTTGTGAGAGTTGCTTTTGATAACATGTATTTTAATGGATCAATTTTTGCAATATTCTTGATTTGATGTGAAAACATGTAGTGTCTGAATTTTTGTGAAGAAAAAACAACTGCTAGGCATGCCTTCTCAATGGGTGAATAGTTGATCTCATAGCTCACCAAGGTTTTGCTGATGTAGTATATAGCTTTTTCCTTTCCGTTTTCTTCATGCTGTGCTAGAAGATCTCCGAGTGATGTTGGTGTCGTTAGGATATACATGATTAATGGCTTGTTTGGTATTGGTGGCCTGAACACTGGAGGTGTTAGTAGATAATCCTCAATTTGTTGGAAATATTTGTCACACTTGTCATCCCACTTGTAGGTTATCCCTTTATGGAGAAGATGTGAAAAGGGGCGAATCTTATCTGATAGTTGTGCTATGAACCTTCTAATGGATTGCAATATTCCTTGTAATCCTCTCATCTACTTTAGTGTTTGCGGTGGTTCCATGTCTAGGATGGCTTTTATCTTTGCTGGATCAATTTGTATCCCTCTTTTTGAAACAATGAATCCTAGAAGTTTCCTTGATGTGACCCCAAAGACACACTTCTTTGGATTTAGCCTTACTTTTTATTCCTTAAGCCTACCAAAGATGGGTCCTAAGACTTGTATGTGCTCACTTATCTTCCTTGATTTTTCCAAAATATCGTCCACATAATCTTCAACTATTTTATGGATCATGTCATGGAATATGAGGGTCATTGCTCTTTGATAGGTTTATCCTACATTTTTTAACCCAAATGGAATTACATTCCAACAATAGGTTCCCCATGGACAAGTGAACATAGTTTTATGTTGATCTTCCTTGGTGATTATGATTTGATTGTAGCCTAAAAAACCATCCATGAGTGATAAAATTTCATGCCTAGCTGTTAAATCCACAATGAGGTTGATGTTAGGAAGAGGGAAGTCATCCTTCAGACATTCCTTTTTTAGATCTCTGAAATCATTGCATATTTTGATGCCCCCAGTGGGTTTTGAGACTGGTACTAGGTTTGAAACCAACTCCGGATAATCTATCGGTCAGATGAATCCAACGTTAAGAAGCTTTTGTAATTCTAGTTTAACCAAGAGTGCTATCTAAGGGTGCATCTTCCTTAATTTTTGTTTGACTGGCTTAGCTCTAGGACAAGCTGCTAAGTGATGCACAACTACTTGTGGATCAAGGCTTGACATATCTGTGTATGACCAGACAAAGTTATCTCTTCGCTCTTTAAGAAATTCTACAAGATTCTTTTGTTCTTCGTCTACCAAGGATTCAACATAGAAAGTGATCTTAGGTGCTTCTTGGTGCAGTCACGATAGGAGGGTCCTCAAAGAGAGCAATCCGAACCATGTAGCAAGAGTTACACAATAGAAGCAACACAAAAAATGGAGGCAAATACATATTCAAACATTCATATTATTAGAAATCTTGATTACAATCGACCGACAACATCCAGGCTTACAAATTCGGCTCACAGGCTTGATACAACATGCTCAAATACAATATTCCTATATGCTCCTTAATGCAAGCTAAAATATTACATGTCAAAACCAATTCCTAAACTTCTGCCATTCTAATGATCCATTACAATTATTTATATCATATCCAGAGATCTATAATCTTCCGTGTCGGCCAAAGATCATTACAATCCCTAATGAAGGAAATGTATCGTGTGCATGAAATAGGTCGGCCTCAAATTTGAATTTCTCCTCGATAGGTGCATAGGATGAAGTATGGACCAATAGTTAAGGTTGGGGAAACTCCATGAAACATTTTGAAATACACCGTAAGGATCCGCAAGTTACGAGAAAGATCCACAAGAGATCAAACTAGCCGTTAGGTTTGAAACTTATTCTGGTGTTCTTCTGATAACAAAAAGGTAAATCTTGAATATGTTCCATTTTATGAAAATCTATCCACCACCACAAGTATAGAATCATTACCTCACTCTAAAGTGTGGTCTTCGAGAAATCCAAGAAGAATCCAAGGTACCTGATAATCCCATGCTGATATCCTCCCAAGGTCTCTCCGGAACTGTCAAAGGCTTATACAAACTCCTCAAGCTTATTCTAAATACCTTCCTCAAATTTGAACAACTTGAAAAATGCACTTTGCACACCCTACACAAATTGATGTCCTATATACATGAACTCTTATGAATCTGTGGCCAAAAGTAATTCTCACTTACTACAATGCTAATGTCTTATTCAAAGTGTCCCAACAGTGTCCTAGCCAATCCTTCCACTACATGTTTTTCCATTTTAGAAAATCATCCACCACCACAAGCATTACCTCCCTTCATATGAAATCCATGGATATCCTCCCAAGGTCTCTCCGGAACTGTCAAAGGCTTATACAATCCAACATTCTGAATACTCCCATTTGCAACTTAACAAACTTTGCAACCCTGCACAAATTTCCTAACATCCTTATGAATCTGTGGCCAAAAGTAATTCTCACTTACCAATGCTAATGTCTTATCAATTCCAAAGTGTCCTGCCAATCCTCCACTATGTTTTTCTTTCACCAAGCTATCCCTCATTGAAATATGGGGTATACACAACTGATTCCATCTGAAAAAAAAAATCCTCCTAAATGAAATAATCCAACCACTGACTCCTATCCTCCAAAACTGGTTCTTTACAAGCTCTCCAAGGTTCTGCAAAATCCGGGTCTTCCTCATACAAGTTCTTCAATTCATCAAAGCCTAATACTTCCACTCTCATCTCTGCCAATAAATTATTTCTCCTACTCAAGGCATCAAAAAAATTATTTGACCTTCCACTCCTATGTTTAAAAACAAAAGTGTAACTTTGCAAGAATTCTACCCATCTCATGTGTCTCTGATTCAAGTTACCTTGACTATTCAAATATTACAATGCTTGATGATCTGTATACAACACAAAATCCTTAGGCAACAAGTAATGTCTCTACTTCTTCAAGGCTTGAACTATGGCATAAAACTCCTGCTCATACACTGAATACCTTCTCCTAGAATCATTCAATTTCTCACTGAAGTAAGCTACTGGTCTCCCCTCTTGACTTAATACTGCTCCAATTGCATTTCTACTTGCATCACAATCTACTTGAGATACCTTATTAAAGTTTGGTAAAGCCAACATAGGTTGCTAAGTCACCTTCCATTTCAACAACTCAAAAATCCGGTCTGCTCTAGATGTCCACCTAAAAACCTTCTTATCTCCTCTCATTGTTTCCGTCATAGGACTACAAATAGAACTGAAATTCCTAATGAGCTTTTAGTAGGAACTAGCCAATCCATGAAATGATCTTACCTATCCAATGTTTTCCAGTGTAGGCTATTCAACAATTTCTCTTACTTTCTTAGGATCCATATTGAATCCATCCACACATATCACAAATCCCAGATATACCAATTCTTCCTTCATGAAACTACACTTCTTAATGTTTATCAACAACTGCTCTTCTCTCAACCTTTGCAAAACTTGTCTTATATACAACAAATGTTCTTCTCAAGTCTTACTGAAAATAAAGATGTCATCCAAATAGACAATCACAAACTTACCCAATAATTTCTTCAATACCTCATTCATCAGCCTCATGAAAGTACTTGGTGCATTTGTTAGTCCAAAAGGCATCACCAACCACTCATACAATCCTTCATTTGTCTTGAATGTTGTCTTCCACTCATCCCCTTCTCTGATTCTGATATGATGATATCCAATCTTCAAATCTATCTT
This sequence comes from Sequoia sempervirens, assembly GCA_007258455.2. Classification (NCBI taxonomy): domain Eukaryota; kingdom Viridiplantae; phylum Streptophyta; class Pinopsida; order Cupressales; family Cupressaceae; genus Sequoia; species Sequoia sempervirens. Next base: position 626,132,597 of record VDFB02270651.1, read on the forward strand.
TGTAAAGTATTTAGCTCCATTCAAACAATCCATAATGTCATCCATCTGGGGCAAAGGAAATCTATACTTCACTGTGATTTTTTTTATGGCTCTAGAATTTGTACACATCCTCCATTCTCCATCCTTCTTAGGTGCTAGCACAATAGGTACTGCACAAGGAAATGATCTTTCTCTGCAAACCCTTCCTCAACAATTCTTGCACTTGTCTATTCAACTCTTCATTCTCTGTCGGTATCATCCGGTGTGCTACTTTATTAGGAAAATTAGCTCCAGGAATCAGATCCATGCAATGACTAATACTCCTCATAGGTGGTAATCCATCAGGTACATTATCTGAAATGATCTCATATTTTGTCAACAACTCCTTTATCTCCTCTGGTTGTTCTTCTACATGCTTCAAGTCTTTAGCCTTCTTAGGAACCAAGGCATAGCACATGTTCTCATGTCTCAGTCCTTCCAAAAATATCCTTCCATCAACCAAACAAACTCTAGCATTCGTACAAACCTCAACTTTAGGAACATCCTCCAATGACAACAAAGTCTGCTTCATCCCATTAGAAACAATGGTATATGTATTCTTCTTTCCATCATGAATAGCCTATCTATCATACTGCCAAGGTCTTCCCAACAAAACATGGCATACATTCATAGGCATGATATCAAACAAAACTTCATCATGATAATTTCCTATCTTCAATTTCACCAAAAATTGTTCACGTACCAGAATCTTATGCTCATCTTGAATCGATGCTATCTGATAGGGCTTCAGGTGTTTCAATATTTCCAACTTCAATTTGGTCACCATTTCTTTAGAAACTAGGTTCTTTGAGCTTCCATTGTCAATAATCACTTTGCAACATTTACCAGCTACCTTGTATCTAGTCTGAAACAAATTATTTCTCTGCAACAATTCCTGCTCCATCTCACTTTGACACAATACTCTTCTATTCACCAACACTTCTCCATCTTCTGGTTTATTAGATGATCCGACATGATCTTCCTCAGCAAAGGTTGTTCTTCTACTATTCTCTGTCTTTCTGCTTGTCTCTCCCTGATTGCATTCAAATGCTCTATGTCCTCCACCACACTTAAAACAAGTTCCCCTGAATACACTTTTCTCCTATCCTCTATCATTTTTTCTATAGCCTTCATTCTGGTAACCACCATATCCTCTTTGGTAAGAGTTTCCATCATCTCTACGGTATGAATTATCATTCTTACTAACTTCCTTATCTTTATTTTGATATGCAAAAGATCCTCTTCCTCCTCTAGTAAAATTTATTCCTCTCTGAAATATTCCACCTCTTCCTCTCTGTCTCTTCTCATGTCTTTTATTCAACTTCTCTTCTACTTTTAGGGCACATTGATATGCCTCTTCCACACTCTGCAACTTGATCAAACTGATCTCATCTTTTATGGATACCCTCAAGCCATTCACATATTTGGCTACTTGCTCGACCTCATCCTCCGAATGTCCAGATCTGATATTCAACTTGTAGAACTCCTCAGTATACTCTGTCACACTTGACTCCTTTTGCTTCAGATTCTGCAACTTCTGGAACAAACTGATCTGATAGTCTACGAGCATACATTTTTTCTTTAACTTATTCACCATCTGATCCCATGATTTTATCTTTTCCTTTCCTCTTCTTTTCCTATCTGTCTACAAATTTTCCCACCAAAGGGATGCATGTCCTTTCAATTTTGTACAATAAAATTTCACCTTCTTTTCTTCGATGGTACCTTCAAAATCAAAATACTTCTCCATCTCCATTATCCAATCAAGCAATTCATCTGAATCCAACTTACCACTATAATCTGGTGGATTGAAATGTGGTTTAGTATTTGCTCTGGTTAGGTCTCTTATGAACCTCTCTTTCTCTTTCTACCTATTCTTCTACCTCTTCATCACTCACATCATCAAATGGTCGACCTCTCCTCTAGGCCATTTCAAGTGCTTCTAATCTAGTAGCAATTCCTCTCAACATCTCCATCATAGTTGGATCTGCATTTCCACGCGCTCCATTTCCTCTAACATTTCTTCTTCCATCCATCTTTACACAAGTCCTCTGTAGATGCAGGTCGGATCCTTAGTCTGCCACCCCACAATTAATCTTTAACAAGACTCCGCAAACTCTGGCGATCTCTCACAGAACGAATCTTGCTCTGATACCAATCTAGTGTAGTCACGGTAGGAGGGTCCTCAAAGAGAACAATCCAGACCATGCAACAAGAGTTACATAACAAAAGCAACACAAAATATGGAGGAAAATATAGATTCAAACATTCATATTATTAGAAATCTCGATTACAATTGACCGACAACATCCAGGATTACAATTGACCGACAACATCCAGGCTTACAGATTCAGCTCACAGGCCTGATACAACATGCTCAAATACAATATTCCTATATGATCCTTAATGCGAGCTAAAATCTTACACGTCAAAACCAATTCCTAAACTTTTTCCATCCTAATGATCTATTACAATTATTTATATCATATCCAGAGATCTAGAATCTTCCCTTTCGACCAAAGATCATTACAATCCTCGATGAAGGAAATGTAATGTGTGCATGAAATAGGCCGGCCTCAAATTTGAATTTCTCCTCAACAGGTGCATAGGATGAAGTGTGGACCAATAATTAAGGTTGGGGACACTCCATGAAACATTTCGAAACACACTGTAAGTATCCACAAGTTATGGGAAAGATCCACAAGAGATCAAACTAGCCGTTAGGTTTGAAACTTATTCTGGTGCCAATTCAAGAAATTGCCACTTAATCCGGAAGTGATAACTTTCCGGAAAAAGATCCAATCGTGCTCAAATCATGGAATAAGGAAAATGAACATGTCCATGATGAAAATATAGATCCGTTGGGTCTGGTGAGAAAATATGTTGAATCCACCAACGTGAAATGAACAAGAACTAAACAAGAACAAAAACTGAAATGAAAATATTTTTGGTTGATGCAAGATTGCCAAGAACCAAGGATGCTCCTGCATCACTTCCTCTGTTCCTACATTGACTGGAGTGTCTTTTTCTATTAGTACTGCTAAATTCTTTGGATGGATGGCACTAAGGGGGAGATTGAATCCTTCATCCTTGGGAACCTTAGAGAGGTTTTCACCGTTGGATGCATCCTTTGTTTTTACTATTTTAGGATTAGAGAGTGCCACTAGGTGGTATTCACTTAGGGATCTGCATGTTAGTTGCATTTCATTTATTTTGTGACTGAAGGATTCAATCGTCTCTCCATAGTATGCCCCTATGCCAAGATCTATGTCAAAGCCTTGTTTGTGATCTGCCCATGACAAGTTGTCGTAGAGTCCCATGAATTTTGAGATCGCTTCATCATTTTTGAATAAATCTAGAATCAGTGGTGCTTGTTGGTCCATGTCAATAACTTGTGGGTATATTAGGCGTATTTCAGTTGGTTGATTGCTTGAGACAAAGGATGTTATGGATATCATAAAGAGGGTGTTTTTATCAAATAAGTCAGCAACATTGAGGGGAAAGTCATCTAAGGTTGTATCACGCGATGTAGGTGACCAAGAGGAAGCCTCAACTCGTTTAGCGGAAATACCTTTGCCAGTAAGTGTGACCTCTCTAGTAGTACAACCTAAGCCAATATTCTTTATCCATTTCTCAGGAACAATGGGTTCTAGTAAACCATTTTCATTCTATCCTAGCTTTTCATTCTTGTTATATCCCATACTTTTCATCAACTACAAGCCTTTGTTGTCATCTTCCATGGGAAGAACAGGGATAGGTCGTTCATCTTGATAGAGGAGTTTACAGATATTTGCTTCATCTATATCTTCTTGGTTCAAATCTCCCCACTTAGTGAAGGTAGTAGCTGCCATTTTGATTGTTTTGGGTTCTTTGGTGCTAGATGTGGGTTTCCCATTAGATTGAGGAGAAATAGGTAACTCTCCTAAGACAAAGGTGTCTTTCAATATTTTTTAGTTTCCACATCCATCATCCTAGATCACTACTTTGACATTGGGTATGCTTTGCATAATGGGGATTTTTGTTGTTGAGGTAGAGGCTAGGGATGATGGGTCAACAAACGAGCTTGGTGGCATAGGTCCATCATTTTTGGGTATTTGGGGGATCTTATAGAATTTGGCCTCAATATTTTTGCAATAGTAAAAAGGCTCAGGATCTCCGAGGATAGTGATTTCTTTGCCTTCGAAGGGAAACTTCACACATTGATGATAAGTCGAGGCTACAACTTTTAGAGCATGGATCCATGGTCGGCCAAGAAAGATGTTATAGGGAAGATCAAGATCAAGGACTTGGCATGTAGTTTCAGCAATAAGAGGTCCCACTTGAATGGGAAGTGAAATGATTCCTTGTGATACCCGTTATTGATCATCATATGCTCTGACGGTAGTACTCTTTGTATTCTCAATAGTATCTTCTAAATAGCCTAGATTTTTGATCAACAACAAGGTACAAATGTTCAAACCAACACCTCCATCTACCAAGAATCTTTTGAACTTATTTTTATGAATGACAACCTCAAGATGTAGAGCACGGTTATGAGATGGTTGTGACGGTAGGTCTTGCTTAGAAAAGGTAAGAAGATGGTTTGCGATATGCCCTACCATAGATTGAAACTGATCGGTATCAATGTTCTTGGGAAAAAATGATTCAGACAAGGCTTTCTCCAATATTTCCCTATGTGCGGGGGATAACCTTAAGAGTTCTAGGATAGATATATGTGAGGGGGTCTATTTAAGTGGATCTAGAAGATTGTACTTGCTAGGATTAGATGTGGGAAAAGTAGGCTGTGTCCTAGATTGGGATGGGATTCCTTGAATGGTTATTTTTCCATGTCGTGTGGTGACTCCACATTCCATACTAGCTCCTTTGATGGTAACAATAGTGATAACACTATCGTAGGAGGAAACTACATTTGAATAGGTATGCTGCACATTGGTGTAATCCTTACCTTTTCCGTTGTTATTTTCTTTGTTATGATCTGACATAGGGTTCTTATATATCTTAAAATCCTGATTCCCAGCTGGTACCTCAACAAAAATGGCATCATTTTCTATGAGATCTTGGATGATGTTCTTAAGTTTCATGTAGTTTGTTGTTTTATACCCTTTGATTTTATGAAAGTCATAAAGGCCATGCTAGTTGTATCAAGATGGTTTCTCTTGTGGTTCTTGGTAGTTTTCAAAGTTGGGAAGTGTTATTAGATTTGACTCTACCAATTTCTTCATGATTGTTTTGATGGGTTCCAATAACTATGTGTACTTGCGTTTGGGATAGTTTTTCTTGTTTGTGTTGTGCCTTTGTTGCATGCTAGTGTTATTGATCTAACTTTTCTAAGGAGATGTTGTTTGTTGCATAGTTGATTAGATGACTTGGTTGTTATTAGGACTAGGAGCACTTAGGACTACCTTAGCATCTATGACACCATCATTTGTTACGTTTTTGTTCTTTTCCTAGACACAAGGTTTCTCATTTGAACTAGTTGAAGGATGGTTGTATTTGTAAGCTTGAGTATTTCCTTGTGAGATTAGAGCTCTTTCAATGTTAAGGGCTCTAGGGACAAGTTCATCATATGACGTGATGCACTGCATTTTCAAGTGGAATGAAAAATTTGGATCTAGATTGGCTATGATGATTCCTACTTGTTCATCAGGAAGATGCCACTTTCTTTTAATAGCTCTTTATCTCCACCATTGTAAGAAATTAGAAAAGGTTTCTCCTTGATTTTGTCTAAGAGTGTATAATTCTTATAGAGTGACGTCCATGTCAAGATTGAAGGAGTAGTGATTGATGAATTTGTTGGTAATTTCTTGAAAAGTTTTGATACCAGAAGGTAGATGAGAAAACCAATTCATAGCATGACCTGTTAGACTTCGAGGGAAGAGTCACACTAGATATGAATCATTGTAAGCCACTTCCATGCACATGATGTTAAATTATTTGATATGGTCCACAAGACTTCCTCTCCCTTTATATTTGTCAAATTTGGGGATTTCAAAACCAGGAGGGAATGGTATCATTGCTATGTTTTGGTCAAATGGGTAAGGACACAAATTATGTGTATGTGGTTTCTTTTCCTTTCCCATTCAAAGGTCCTACATCTCCCGTGAGATTACTTTCAATTGTGATGCTAGATCATCTTGTGGGTTGGGTGGAGGAACATGTGGTGGGATGATGGATGAGTTGTAGGGAGTGTATGACGGTGTGAGATTCTGTGAGGGTGATGGATATGTTCCCGATGCATTCAGATTGATGATGGTTAGATGAGGATAATAGGAACCTTGTTGCTATTGTTGGAAATATTGTTGAGCTAATAGGGCTTGCTGTTGAGCTTGTTGTTGTTGTTGCACCACTAGGGCTTGCTGTTGGGCCTGTTGTTGTTGGTGTGCTAATAAAGCTGCTTGTTGTGCTGCTAAGGTTGCTTGTTGTTGCTGTTATGCTAAGGCTGCTTGTTGTGCTTGATGTTGTTTTTGTGCTAAGGATGCTTGCTGCTACTGTTGTTGTTGGATGGCTTGTTGATAGGCTTGTTGTGCTTGCTGTAAATCTAAGGCATGTGCTTGCAATGTGGGATCACGGGGTTGTTGAGACATCAGTGGAAGATTATGGATATTGATGTTTTGAGTGTGTAATGGATTACGAGTGAGAGGTGGAGGGTTCCCTTGATTTAATATTCCTTGTAAGATGGTAGAATTAGGCTGAGGAATGTATGTTTGAGGTATTGATTGGTTTGGCACAGTAAAGGGAACTGTGGGAAAAGATGAGGATGATATCATTAAATTTTGCAATGGAAATGACACACTAGGACCTTGAGTCCATTGATTGAAGAGATTTCCTTGTCCTATGTTTTGAGGATTACCTTGTGCCAAAGATGTAAACAAGGGATTTGTGATCAAGGTACTTCCTGGATTTATAGAACTTGTAATCAAGGGATTGTTTTGAGGTGTATTGATGGTGGGTGATGTGGATGTGTTTTGTGAAACCAAAGGTATGGATGAACCCATTGGTGAATTAGGTAAGGATGTCCCTATTTTCTTTAAGGGTTGACTCTGTGGTATGATATTGATATTCCCTTGCATGTTGCTTTAAGATACGTGATCCACACTGCTTTGTGTAATGGTAGGAACTCTTGTGGTAGTCATGGATACTGATGAAGAAGGGTTTCCTTGATATGTTGACGTCGTAGTTGAGTAATGAAGATCAAGAGGTGTGTATATTTATTTAGGATCTTTAGGAATGGGAGGATCACCAAAGCTAGGTGTCCAAGTAGTTGTGTTAGATGGAGGATTGGTTTCAAGTGTTCCCACAAGTGTGTTATTTTCAACTGAAAGGTCATGTCCAAAATATTTAGCAAGACTTATTGCAAGATTGGGAATGTAGGTTTGATTTAGCCCTAGTGATAGAGTTGTGAAACCTTGTGTTAAATTTTGTGCCAAAAACGTTGGGGAGATAGGAGCTATACTGTCAAAGTTTTGATGTTCCATAAGTTCCTCCCTAGTGAGTTTAAAGGGATTTTTTGTGACATCTTCTATCTCATATGGTCTTGATGGGGATGAAGGTTGTTGTGATGGTGTAACTTGATTCCTTGGATCAAAATCTAAAGGATTTGGATCACTTGAGGTAAATGTCACTTTGGTTTTCTCCATGATTCTCTTCTGTTGTGATATAGTCTTTACCATAAATGTTGTCACCTGTGGGAGAGTTTTGTTGTGATTTTTGATGTTTGAACTCTCTAGTTGACTCAAATCTAGGTAAAAGACATGCTCTAATTCTTTTGGGAGCAATTGTGACAGTGGGGGATGAAAAGATGGATGATGTGGAGAGTGATCTTTGTAAATGTTTTGAAATAACACTTTTGACTTAGTCTTGATGTTTGGGATAAAGGATGTTGACGAACTTGTAAATCTTTAGGGTAGACTCGTGACCTTCAAGATGAACTAGTCCAAGAATGATAATTAACTTAACTAAGTGCATGGAAAAGGATACATTTCACATACAAAGTAGGTAAGTTAGCAGTTGGTTTGACTTGATTTGTTTAAGTCACAAAGTGTTTAGTGTATCTAATTTTTTTCAAAGATAGGTGAAATGAGAGATGAATTTTGATGAAGGGGGGAGTGAGATGTTTGACCCAATGTTGACCTAAAGTGAACCTTTGTTTTGACAAGATCAAGGTAGTGAGAATGAAGCTAGACCTCTAAAATGTCCAAATCCTAAAGAACCAATGTTGATTTAGATGAGAGGTCGAATGGGAATGTTCAAACCTGTTCGGGCTCTCCTAGCTCAAGCATAAAATTTTCTCATCAAGGTGTAACGATTGTGGTAAAATATTGAAGCCCACTTTTGACCAAACCTTGTTCTACGATTCCTATGCCTGAAATGATGGGCTAGAGATTTTCCCCTACGAATTTTGATTTTTTGATGGATCATTTATAGGAGTTTGGTATTATGTAAAAAGTTTTGGATTTTTACTCCAAAAGAATGCATATAATTCTGGAATGTACCTTGAAGCGTGTCTATAAAAGTTTGCTACCAATCTGTCTCTATTTCTGTGAAGTGCTAAAAGGTGTTTCTTGAGAGATTTTGGAGTGAGATGCCTAAGTCTAAAGTGACGACCTGTAGACCTTACCTTAGGGATCCTGGTTTTATGTGAGATCATGTGAAAATAGTTAAGTTTATGGAAGAAAGGAATATATTTATTGCTATGTAGGTGGTAGTAATATGGGCCTTCTAGCCTCAATATTAGCTTGTTCCTCTTCTTCATCTAAAATGGTTGTTGTGTTTCTCCACTGTGTATTTGTTTCTTTTGTTTCAAAAGTGAAGATTCTCAAAATGCTAATGAGATTGGTTTGTTCACCGTTAATGAGTTCAAAGTTTGGCTAGAATATAGCACCTGGAAGATTAGGTTGTTCAACGGGAGAAATTGGTGTCCAAATAGTCATGTGGGGTTCATTTTTCAGTTTATCTTTCTTAAGTGAATTGATTTTACCACAAACACTTGTATTGATTATGTTTTCAAACTAGATGTTTATGTCCAAAACATCATAACTTTCACAATGTCCATTTCGTGAAAATCATGAGGTTAAAGCCACAATTTCCTATGATGTCTTTGGGAAAATATGGGTTTGAGATTAATGTCAATATATTTAGAAATCGCTAAGGATAAATCCTTAGGACAAGCAGTAATATCAAGGCTACCTCAAGAAGTCCATACTTTGAGCCAAAGTGTTTGGAATTTTGAGGACAATAGTGAATGTTTGTTTTTGTATCATTTTGAAACCAAGCAAAGTGTTAAACTAACTCACAATCATTTACAATTCTAGGATAGAATTGGCCATATTTGTTGAGTCCCCACTAAGATTTCTCCAAACACTAGATAATGCAAACAGTTAGAGATTTGGTGACACTAGCTCCCCTCCACGACACACTTCTTGGGACCACCAAATCTCAAAATCCTTAAAATTAAGAGATTAAAAGGAATTTTTCTATTTCTACAATTGAATAGTACAAAAGTGAGGCAACTTCAGAATGACCGTTCTTGCACCAACAAATATTTTAGGATTTTTGGCTTGCTAAACAAATGGGTTGTAGTAAGGGTAATTGGGGACATGACACCTTGCGAGCATCCAACAAGCCACTAAAGGATTTAATCAATCCTACTAGGGGATCTTATACCTTTTACATTAGTACCCCGTTTTGAAAGACACTGTACGACTAAGGCCTACATACCATGAGGACTTGATAGTTTAGTCTTATCCATTATATACCGGCCCAAGTGAAAAATCAGTTGGAGTCACCTTCGGATTGTTCTTAGGTAGGCCCCTCTAAAGATAATAAAATCAAGGGAGTACACTTGTAGTTCGACTGCCTAGTTCGCGTAAAGCGCAAGGAGGGAAAACACACAATGTCTCTTTCTCACACTAGCATGATTGTTCAATTTTAAACCCAATTGAAAGATGTAGGTGATCTTGCAAAGTGTTACAGAATGTTTCTGTTTCTCAAGGTCACCAAATGGCGCTAGAGAATTGCATACACATCCACTAACAACGTTGAAAATCACAAAATATAGCAAACATTTGTAAATTTTAAGCCTTCAAAGCAGTGATGAGTTAGTTTTAAGCACCAATTGAAAAATGAAGTTGCCTTGTTCAATTTTAATCCCAAAGTAAAATGGTGATGTGAAGGTTCAATTTTATCCAACTTTAAGCATTCATTTTAAACCCAATCAAAATTTAGTGTGTTTCCTAAGGCAGAAAGTAGAAAGCATAAAATTGGGTTATAATTGCCCCAAAGTGTCAAACGGTTGTTACAATTATATAATTTAAGATAGAAAATACTTTCTTTACTTTAGATCCATATCTTTGAACCTACAAAACTCTGTTAACCTAACATCTAGAACACAGTCAAAAGCACATCAGTGGTAAGATAAATCTAAGAAATTAAATCACATGTCAAAAAAAAAAAGCATAAAATTTCTTACCCTAGCTAGGCATTGTTGAACATGATAGTGCCATAGTTTGAAGTATGAGCATCACGTTGATGAAAATGGGCATTACTATGCAACAAAGATAGTGAGCACGATAGTATCGCAGTTTGAAATTTTTGGGCGTCGCTCTGGTGAAGTTTGGGTGTTGTCGTTTGCACTTTTCGATACCTCTAGATCAAATATGTGTCACCAGATTTAAATCAGCATGGGTGACTTTATTCGGCGTCAGGATTTCAAATTGGGATGGCATTGTTATATGGCAATGCTCTTCAAAGGGCATCACTATTTGAGATTTGAGCATCACTGTAACCTGCAAAATAGCAAACAAACAAAATTTGAGCCAAAAATTGTTAACGATTTTCCCTCCTTCTAGCACCAGAATGTGAGACAAGGAAATGCTAGTGAGGGTCGATTACGCTTGACTCATGATGAATCGAAGCATAACTTTGCCAAACAAACCTACATCTACATACAAGATCACTCAATTTGAAAAATTAAACTAAGCATTTAATTGAAATTGAAAGCTACAAACTACAAGAATAGTTAAATTCCTACTCTAACCCATTTGAAACTTATCTTGTTTTGGAATTGGTGTCGTGTTGATGTGAAACGATGACCCTTTCCCAATCCCGTGATTAGTGAGTCTATTTCAGTCAATTCTATGGAAGAGAATTGATGAAACCATTGTGATTGATTTATGAAAACCTAGTTTATGCTAAAAATGAACATGATGCAAGCTAAGCTACCATGATTTTATGCTAAAAATGCACTAATTATGCTATTGCTAAGCTAATCTAAGCTAATTCTAAGCTAAAAGATGAAAACCCTAATTTATAAACAAGCTAAGATGGATGCATGGAAGCCATTAATGGATGCTCTAAGCTATTAAGCAACTAAAATTAACTAAGATAAGCTTAAAAGTGAGTAAATAGAGTGTAAGTGCATATGAGATTCAACAACATAAGTTTGCAATTGAAAGATGGATCAATTTGTCTCCAAATAGTGACCTATTTATAGGAGAGCAACTGAGGAATGAAGGGTGGAGATTAAAAAGATTAATCAACGGTCCAAGATGAAGGAGATGAGAGATATGGATCATGGATTCTCATCCACAGATGAGAATGCATGATGAAATTTTAATCAAGGGTTCACACTTGCCTCAAACAAACACACTTTTGACCTACTCACATAGGTCAAAGGTAACTTGTTCAAAAGGTTGAAGGTTGAAACTTGCTTAAGAAGCCAAGTGAAAATATCCCTTTTTCAAATGATGAAGGAATAAGAATATTCCTTTGGAATATTCCTATGGGTGAGGAAAAAAGGCAATTTACAAATTAAAACAAAGTTTTAATTGTGCAAAAATGGGATAGGGAATATTCCATGGGAATATTCCCTTTGCTTAGAGGAAAGTTTGTTTAATTGTTAATTGAACAAGATTTAATCATGCAATTAGGGGATTTGGAGGAATAAAGTGTTTATTCATTAAATTAAATGATTTAATGAACGGGGGAGGGATGAAATGATATTTAATTAAATAACTTAGGGTTTTTTAATTAAATAAGATGACTTAGGGAATTAAATTAAATATTTTGATGTATTTAATTTAATGAGATGAAATGTTAGTGTGAAGGGGGATGGATTAACCTGATTAAATTAATTAGGCTAATTAGATGAAAATGACACAATTAATTAAATAGCTAGCCTATTTGAATTAATTAAGCAAAAAAAGGATGGATTTGAAGAGGAAATGATGTTAGTAAAACTGTTTCGAGTGTATGATATCGATTAGGATATTTTTTAGTGTCTACACATGGAGAAGTGCATAATCTCACACATCGACACGTTGTATAGGAAATGAATACATTATGCTAGACGAAACTCTTTCATTCATATCTCCCAAAATACTTCGCCAAACAATTTAGTATCTTTTGATAAACACAAAAATTAGGTTAGAAGTGCAGAGAAAAATATTCCTTTAGGGAGTGGTGCAGACCCAAAAATGGATTTTCTGTGACCCTAAACTGACAGTATTGACACTTAGTCAAAATTTCATACCATTAAACATTTTGGACCAAAACTTCTTGTACAAATAGCTTCCTCAACACCTCAAAACATGTTAGAATTAATCAAAATAGTCTAGAACAATGTTGAAATCAGTGACAAAATTGTATATCATTGCTATGTACATTCTCCATGCTCATGTTTCCAACCAACATCATCAATGACAATCTCCTCATACTCCCGACACACTTCCTCATCAATCTTAACAATCTCATCATCATCATCCAAGTTAATCCTAATAGGAGGTATAATGATAATGTCAATAGAGGTTTCATGTATTTTTTGTTGTGGCGAAGCTGTAGAATCATCATGCTTTGTTTGAGTTAAATTTTGATCTTGATTTTTTTCTTTTCTCTTTTTTTAACTTACGAGCAATAGCACAACGTCTATGCCTACACATTTTAGAATTTTAGTTTCTTTTTGCATAGTTTTCAAGTTTTGATTGTGTAGGAGTGGGTTTTCTCAACCATAGGTTTCTTTTCTTTCTGCAAGGGAGGAACAAAGGAACCATCAAGGGTTGTTCCACCACTTTCTCTTTGGGTTTGGGTGATCCCACAATACTGGTTTACAATTTTTGGCCCAACTGGACACTAAATTGATTTTTTCTAACTAAATTGTAACTTCCGGGCACCTATAGCGGCTAAACTGTGAGGAATTTGAAGATGATGCAAACTAGTGATTTATGAAATTTTTTTTGTAGATTCTAAATATATTTTTTTCAAAATTTTTGGAATCAGAGTGCACTTCTTTTTCCTTCTCCTTCGAAAACTAGTTTTTTTCAGTAAACACCATTTTTAAGGAGTGATGCTCACCATATAACACATAACCTTTTTTCCATGAAGGATAAAATTCTAATTTTTTCTAATTTAGATTTGTAACTATGATATCTAGTGCTTCCAATTGGTTTTGTAGTGTTTTATTGAATATTTTTTCCTTAATCAAGTTTCAAAGTCAAACCAATTACAATTTAGACTTAGGCAGACCATATAACACATAATTTTTTTTGTATGTATCGAATTTTTTTTTTTTTTTTGGATCAAGGAATTCAATATCTGGTGTACTCATATTTTTCAATTTTTTTTTTTGATAATCTTCTATTTTTCCACATGTGCAGAATAAAGAGCTTGATTTTAAGTGAAAAACCTACATTCACAAGAAATAAAAAGTAAATATAATAATAAAATTAAATTTATTAAATATTATACTTTTTGGGAAGTTTATAATAAGGAATACATACTTACAAAAAATAAATTTTAAATGAATTCATTTGATCCCCCAAAAGGTAAATCAAAAGTGGTTTTTTATCAACATTTTGATAGGTGTAAAGGAGACTCTGTTATAGGTATGGTTTAAAACTAGTGGGGTTCTATCCAAGGTAGTTTGATCAAACCCTCTTCAATTGGAATTCTTTAAATAATTTTTTTTAAGGATTAAATCATTATATTTTCTAAAAATATGTGATTTCAGCAAAAAATAGAACCTCCCAAAAATTGTAAACCAACTTTGTGAGATCACCCATTTATAAACTGTTTGATCTTCGGAGGCACAATGAGAATTGTATAGTTGTCTCTTGGTCTCTCATAGGAAATAGGTGCAGGATTTTTCATGGATTTTTCTTGGTTACTTGGAAGATATTTTGGTTTAATCATGGTTTCATCAATGATAGGAGACTCAAGCATGGGTTGAGAGATATTGCTAAGAGATAATTCTGCTATGTGATTTTCCTTGAAATTTTGGTAAGATTTAAAAAATAAGTCCTCACGAGGCTTAATAGGTTCCATAGGTTTGGGCCAAAATAAATCCAAGGATAAATTTTCATGGAAAGACAAAGGATTAAAACCGCTATGATGCACAATGAAGATTAATTTCCAAATGGAAATTTTAAACATTTATGCACTACCAACGGGATGGCATCCATGGAGCATAGATATGGATAGCCTAACTTCACATGGAATTGATTTGACAAAAAGATGATGGAGAATGAGACATTTAATTACTTTGGTCCAAATTTTAAGGGGAGAGTAATCAAATCTATCATAGGGAAAGAAAAACCATTATGTGTTTTGATCTATGCTTTCAATTGTTTATAAGAATCTTGATAAAGTTTATGCACAAACAAAAATTCCTTAGTGATCACATTCTCTACACACACGAGATCAATTAATATCCCATTAGTAGACTTGCCATTGATTCTTCCAACTATGTAAAGAGGACCATCAAGTGCATGTTTAATTATGTCATTTTGTGAGAAAGAAATGTCAAGAGACATTTTTGTTTTTCCCTTACAAGGTTGAATGCCAATGAGTTTGATCATAGTTTGTATATCAATAATCACTCATATTATTATTATTTGTTTCTTATGTATTTTCAACATTCATCACATCATTCTTGGTGTCACTAGCTTTAACAAATGAGATGTTATGATTTGGAATTGGATTGGTAAAGATTTGCAAATTTTGGTTGGGTACGGCAACAAACTTATTTTCTTGATAATTAACACCACCAATATGGATGTGATTAGAATCAATGAGGTCTTGCATAATATTTTTAAGATGCATACATTACTCTATATCATGTCCATTTTGTCAGTGATAATGGAAAAAGACATTTAGATTATAGTTGAGGGGTAAAGGTTTAGTAGGACTAGGGTTTCTAATAGGAGGTAAGATAATTAAGTTCTTACCCAAGAGTTGCAACATGATGGATTGAAGGTTATTGGGAAATAGAGTAAATTGTCTATTCTTGTCCTTGAATTGATATGGATTTGTAGTTTTTATAGCAGCCACTTGAGATTCAACATGTTGATTTGTTTGAGGCAAATTTATTTGTATAAAGCCCTTATTCTGTTTCTTAAATGGTTGGAAATTTTTATGAGGCACAGATTCAAATTTTTAGGATGGTTGGAGGAAGTTTTTGCTTCATGATGACTAACCAAATTCTGATAGTCATGGAGAGTCATGCACAAGTGAATGAAGGAAGGGAATCTCATTATCCCAAGCTTATCTTGAATATTGGTTTGCAAATTTTTAATGAACATTCTTTGAAGGTTGGCATCAAGAATCTTAATGTTGATTTGTTATTAGAGAAATTGGTATCATGCTATGAAATTAGTGACCTTTTCATCTTTATTTTTTTTACATTGCATTAAATCTGGTGAGGCCATCTTGGGACCAATATGCACTTGGAAACGGTTAAGTAAGGAATCAAAAAGCTCATTGAATGAACTAATTGAATTATTCGATAAAGAGAAAAACCATTCCAAGGTTGTGTCTTTCAAAGATCTAGGAAAAATATTATCCAAGAGCTTGTCTTTGAAGATGAAGTCACTACATAAGGTTGTGTATGCTGAGACATGGTTGCTAGGATCTCCTTTACCACCATATTTCTGAAATCTAGGAATCTCTATGCCTTATGGAATTTTTGATTTCAATATCTCCAATGATAATGGGTTTAATTTCATATATTATGAAGGTAGGCCATTTTGATTTTGGTTTAATGTGGAATTTTTTTGTTGGATGGGTGACACATTTAAAAAAAAATTGGTTGAGGATGGTATCATTGGTTGTGTTTTGAGATGGAGGTGAATAAGGTGGAGGTGTATATGTGTTGGGAGGACAAGTGAATTGAAAGTTTGTGAGAGGTGATGGATTAGGAGATATGATGTTTTAATTCATAAAGCTAAAAGGATCCCCAGTGGACATACCCAAAATTGGATTGACGTTGCTAGTTGGTTGTCTTATTGTAGTAAGAGTTGAAGGATTTTATGTAAGAATAGAGGCCATAGTTGTAGGAGGAGGAATTTGATTTCCACCTTGACTTTGAGTGTATCTCAAAGTTTGAGCATAACTAACCACTATAGGAACATGATCGTCAATGATATGAGCTAAGCTTCACACAATTTCTATTCCCAATTTATTATCAAGCATTCTCCTCATGTTATCTATGCTAGGAACTACAATACCAATAATATATTCAACACTCACAAGGTTTTGAATTTTTTCTAAGGCTTTATCCATTTTTTACAAGTTTTCTTGAGGAACATTAGCAACAATGGTTTCAACGTCAATAGGATTGGAGGTCATAGGAAATGTTATTTTAGGTATGGATTCCAACATGGGTTGAATAGTTTTAAACTATGAGTGAAAGAGTTAGAAAACCCAAGATCCACAGTGAATGTACCAACATGGGATGCCATGAGTCTTGAACTACATCTCACTAAAGTATTAGCAATAGGACACTAGGTTGTAATACTCATACAAGTTTCACCAAACCAAAGATGCACCCAAAATGGACAAAAAACACTAAACAAATGTAACAAAAATCCACAAATAGGAAGCACAATGCAAGAATATAAAAAGATATAATTTTCAGATATGGCATGCAATAATTTTCTGATTTTTGAATGTAGGAAACTGAAAACGGTGAATTTTTAAATGGAAATTTTATGTTTGAAACATGCACTTGTTTTGACCAATTAACTTGAATGCAAACAATTTCATAAAACTGTAATTCTAGAAACTAAAACTGAGATCTACCAACAACCAAAAATAAAGAAAACATAGATAGATTAATGCCCAAAAATTTGGAAAATAACCTGTATAAGGACAAATTTGCCTAGGGTGAATGGGTCCTTGCACAAGGGTTGAAAAAATTAAGTTATGAGTTTCTAACTTGATGTTTAAGGTTGTTGTTCAAGTTGTAGACAAATACTTTCGATTACAAATTTCTAGAAATCTATGATGAAATACAAGTGCAATTTGATGACAAACAAAAAGAAAAATGACAACTTTCTAGACGCAATTTTATTTGAATTTTTTGATGTAAATGAATGAAAAGAACTAATATGTAGACTACCATGTAAAAAAAATGTAATATGTATGAAAATTTGTGGATTTCTGAGATTTTAAAGGATGCAAAATGTAATTTTAAAACCCTAAATGAAACAAAAACTACTACAATTTTGAAAACCCTAAATGAGATACAATGCAAACTAATGCAAATCCCAGATCTAGGGTTTTGATAGACTACAAAATCAAAAAGCTTATAGTGTAATAATGTCAAGTTCACCAGAATGAGACATCGTAAAATAGAATAGGGGTGAGTAAAAGGGTTCACAGAAATGAAATGATGACCTAAGACACCTTCACTTTTCCTAGTTTCATTAAAAAATGGAGATCTCCCAAGGATAGAATTGACTTTCAACCTTATGGTGATTCAACTCTATGGGGATGGGGATCTCAAAATTCTTATGACAAAAAATGATTGAAATGCACTTTTGGGAGATAAAAATGAAATACCAAATGAACTGAGCAATTATGTGATGCAAAAATTGAAATGTAGAACTTAACACACCTTCAATTGTTGGTGAACACACGACACAAGAAAAATAACAAGCCCTATCAACTAGATATCAAAAAATAACCTAGGAAGCCAACTCAAGACCCAATTGTAACACCAAAGCGGCCAAATAACAATGTTTGGATCACTTGGGGATGTTCCATGAACATACAATAACACTTCTATATGATTCTTTCATATTGTCATGCCACTAGCAACCACCACAAACCAAACAAGAATAGAATGCTCCATCCAAGAAACACAAGACTCATAACTAGAAGATATAACATTAACATATCAACTTGCAAACCAATTTATCACATGAAATTGGAATTGAGATACAACACATAAATTTTTAGCACATTCACCAAGCTATAGGAGTAGAGGCATCAATGCAGAGAAGTGCAGAGAATTTCTCGGACCAATCTAGACAACCAACAACATTGCCAACATTCTGCAATCCACATAACTCTCCTCAGCAACACACGTGACCTTAAAAGATAGGAGTGCAATTTCCACAAAGCACTAACATTGAATCCCAAAACACAAGACCAAAACTTCAATAGTGAAGGAATCAAGAGCATTCTCCCAGATAGACTTTAATGCAATTTCCTGAACCAAAAACACTTAATTACCTTACGGAGGCCAGATCTTTCTTTCAACAACACATACTTCATTAGAAACACCGAGAGATAGAAAAATACATACTGTAGACCTTTAGTAATATCTATCCATTATTAGTCATACTTCTAATCCTCATCTAAATATATTATTATAGAAACAACTTTGTTGATAGCAATAGTGCACTATACAACTTTTCTTGGAATGTAACAAGGTATGATATCCAACCATGAACTTCTACAACCATCAGATAAGGCATCACATCCAATGAAAACCAACAATCAACAATCTCCTCAAGTGTCATCCAACCATGAACTTCAACAACCCTTCCATACATCAATGTTAGCCCATATTGAAAGTTTTCAACAATGACAACCGATGCCAACAATCTCACACCAATATCCAGTGTTGACATCAATGAAAACAAACAATCAATGTTGACATCAATGATAACAACTGCCAACAAAAACATAACTAAACATGAGTAAAAACTCATATCTATGTTACATTATAGGAAAAGTATGGAGGGAAGTAAAATATATGTTGGAGATAAGAGATCTTGATTAACATGTGTCATAGAATAAAAAATATGAAGGACAAGAATACAAAACTAGAGAAATAAGATTTATAAATAATGAAATACAATTGGTTTCCCTAACCATATTAGTAACATAAAATATGCCATATGGAACTAGATGTTCTAAACAAGAATGATTGCCTAATATATACTGATAACACATTATCATTAAGGTCAAAATTTTATTCTAGTATGCATGATAATCCAATGAATGGTAATAATTTAAAAATAAATCTGATTGGCATTAGATTCATAGAGTTAATCAAGATGAATCATTACCATAATAGTGTCCCCTTTTATTAATTGCACTAATTGAAGTTGTAACAATGAATATTAGTGCATCAACAATCTATTAAATGCTTCAAATCCTGCATTTTTATTTTATTGAATTTGAAGGAAAAATCCTTGTAATATTCTAAGAAGAAATTTGATGTATAAAATATATAATAACCGATGCAATGAACTTCATTGGAAATAATTACTACAAAACATAGACTTATGAAATCATTAGGAATTTCCTAAAAAAGGAAGCATAAGTTTTAAAGGAAGATCAATCATATTTTTAGGAAACTATGAACAACTTTCTCATGTTAGTGAAATATTTTCACTTTATAGTAACAAACATGAAAATATATTATGTGAAGAATTATAAATAGTTCACTTTAGATAAGGGTATTAAAAAGGAAGGATAAATGATGAATAAAAATGGTTTCATCAAACTCTCATAAATCATAGATGTGTATAGTTGACAATTGATGATTGAGAGATATTGATTAGAAGAATTCATATTGTATTAAATATAGTCACTAGGGAATAAATTGATAATGGTATCATCTATTTATAAAAAAAGTAATGTGCATAACCATAAAAGATTGAAAGTACACTCATTAAAAGATAAAATTTACATATCATTATAACCAAAGAAGGGAGTACCAATCCATTAGGAGGTTAGAAAGACAAACTTAATGTGGATTATCAATTACCAATGATGCAAGGGTGATGCTAACCTTAAAAATATTTATAGAAAACTAGTAACTAGAATTATATGATATGTTCAAAGTAAAATATACAAAACTAAGCATGTTCCACTAGAATCACTAATATATATTATGGTGGATTTTGAAATTTAATATAGAATTCCACTTGAGGATTCATCTTCAAACACAATTTTAATTACACCAATACAAAAGGGGAAAATAAACCAACTTCTTTTATTTTTACATTAGAAATTAATAATACAAAAATTATAAGGCTTGACTCTTTCTAAAGCAATAACTGATATAGGAGAAAAAGGAGGGGTTGACATTTGTGATTCACTCATGTAAAATCCTTAGATGCTTAAAATTTTCTACCAATTTCATGCAACTAGACAACTACGAAGATATGAAAATAGGAAAATAACTTTCCAAATAAAAAGCAAAGGAATAGAGATACAATCATTTTTAACTACAATAGTGTTGAATTTATTTTATGTATATTGACATATAATTCTTCTTTCAAATACCTCATAGCCCTTTACTATGATGTATGCTACACATTTTGAATAATTTGAAATGGTTCTTTACTTTCTATTTAATGTGATGCATATTGCACATTTAATAAAAATGATATGCTAAGTTAACATAGATATCTTAAATACATCTACCAAAATAAGGTTGAAAGATATCACTTTCGAGGTTCCTATATAACCTATGCAAAAAATATGGGAGGGACGTTCTGGCTTGGAGTTCGAGTCCAAAAGGTAAATTCTCTATGGCTCAAGGCTATGCTATGCTTGACAAGAACTTACATGGTCCTGCTGAGGTGCACTGGTGGAAGAAGGTTTGGGACAACTTTTCTTGGCCCAAATGTAATTTTTTCTTATGGTTGGTGGCTCAAAACAAGTGCCTCACTTGGGAAAATCTTTGCAAGCGTGGTTTTCAGGGACCTTCTATTTGCTTCCTTTGTTCGCACAGTGAGGAATGTACCTCCCATTTGTTCTTTCTTTGCCCTTTTTCTAGAGAGATATGACATAGATGGTGGGAGGCTTGGCATCATGGTTATATTCATGCTACATCCCTAATTGATTTTTGGGAGAGTCTGGGTAGGCCTCCAGCAAAGACTTCTTTCTTGTAGGTGGCCTGGTCTGTTGGGCCTGTTTTGATTCTCTGGAACCTTTGGCTGGAGAGGAATTGTAGAGTTTTTCGTGGCTCCAAATTGGGAAGTTTTCAATTGTGGAAGAAGATAATTAGCAGGCTTCAAGAGACTATTTCTGCTAAGTGTGATAGGTCTAAAAATACTGATCTTGGTGATCTTGCTATTTTGCAGAATTTGAACCTGGGGGATAATAGAGGGGGAAGCATTGCTAGGAGAAGACCCCGTCATGTCAAGCAATAGATTTGTCGTGATGGGAGGTGGTCACCTCCCCCTATGGGGATCCTTAAGATTAATACTGATGGTTCTTCTCGTGGGAACCCTAGTCATGTTGGGGTTGGTGGTATTGGTAGGGGTAATGATGGTGGTGCGGTCTTTTTCTTTTCTATTTACAAGGGTCAACACTCTAATAATCTGATGGAGGCCCTTGCTATTAAGATTGCAATTGAGCATGGCTGCTCTTTAGGCTGGAGGGGGATCATTTGTGAGTCCGATTCTCAGATTGTTGTGGATATGCTAAATAACCAGAGGTTGGAGGATGTTAGCTGGAAATTAGCCTCTATAGTCAGACAAATTCTGAGTCTATGCAGTTCCTTGGTTTATGTCTCCTTTTTTCACATCCCTAGAGAATGGAATAGAGTGGTTGATTGTCTGGTGAAGTGGGGCTCTGAGAATGTGGATGGCTGGGATATCAGTGGAAGGGAGGAGTTACCTTCTGATTATCATGAGACCTTGGAGAGGTTATTAGTTGAAGACAAGAATATGTAATGTGGTTGTTGGTTGTTCTTGTGGTGGTCTTGGTCTGGTGGGCCTCTGGCCTTTGCCTTGTAATTTGGATTTGATTGAATAAAATTTTTACCCCTTCTTTTTAAAAAAACCTATGCAACAAATATAATATAGGTGCCTAGATAGTGATATATTTGAAAGTGTTTTAGGTAGATGTAGTTAAGATATCTATTCTAGTTTAATTATAATAATCTAATACACATTTTCCTAGAGTGCCACTAATGTAGCTTATTATGTGGCTATAGAGGTGAAAAATGTACCCCTTAAATTTTTTACCTCTTTTTTGAACTCACTTTAAGTCTTTGTTCCTAATTCAATCATATAGTGTTTTAACAACATATTTATGTGTAATAATTGGCATGAGTATTAAGCTTAAATTGAATTTATGGCCCTATTACTAAGTGGTCTAGCCCTAGCCCTTAAAAGACCACTTAAGTAGCCTTGTTGTATATTGCTAAAAATCAAATTTAATCATGGGCCCAAGTTAATTTCATCCCAAATAGTATTTATGCATCAAGTTGTGCACAAACAATTCAAATTTGAATGTTATTGAGTTATATAAAAGGACAAAGAACATTTCATTTGGACATCTAACATTGTCATCCAATCATAAAGAGCATTAAATCAACATCTACATACATAAGGATAGATTTATCATTGATTTTGTTCAAACACTATTAGATTGGTACACTAGGCCCGATTCTAGTCAAGGCAAGCTATAGATTCCCCCACTTGATAATAGGTCCTATTAGTACTTTCAAGTACTAGTAAGTATTGCTATGCAATGGTGAATAACCATAAAAGATTGAAAGTACACTCATAAATTGGCAACGATATCATCTATTTATAAAAAAATTAATGTGCATAATCATAAAAGATTGAAAGTACACTCATTAAAAAGATAAAATTTACATATCATTACAACCAAAGAAGGGAGTACCAATCCATTAGGAGGTTAGAAAGATGAACTTAATGTGAATTATCAGTTACTAATAATGCAAGGGTGATGATAACTGATGATTCTAGTTATTAGTTAGTTTTTTGATGTTTTTTATGCATACTCATAGACATTTCTAGACCCTTATCTCATACATATTCCTACACTTTGCTATCTTTTATGCTCATTATACAAACCTGAACCTGATTTGAAGAATATGGAAATATGGTTATAATGTGATAGTTATTATAAAATTGATGTGTGGATATGTATGAATTGCTTGATGAATAAATGTGTTTAAGATATGGTTATTAGTATTGTGTAGATGTTGTATGAACTAAATATTTGTAGCCAAGGAACTAGAGGAGGTAGACTGATACCCACAACAACTAGGAGGCATAGCCTATAGCCAAAGGAGTTTTTGGACATCGATGTAGGGGAGGTTCCAGAATAAGCTGAGTGCAGCAATTGCAGAAATAGAGGCACTTATTGAAGATGATTGTGCATCATTATGACATTCAATGAAAAAGATGAAGGAGAACTCTATTACAGTTAGGATTCCAGTGTGACTATTTCAACAGTCCATGTTCTAATTCTCGTTGCAGCAGAGTTATAGTTTTATTTGAACTCTTCTTCCTTTTTCAGTTATGGTTTAGTTGATCAGCCTTTATCACACCCAGTTATGTAGGGAGTGGTAATTTATGATTTCAATTTAGAGTCCTTATTTCAATAAACTCCCCCGTGCCTATATGTATGGTTCAGTGGTTGACGTGTTAGCTAAGTTGATTAATTATCTACTAGTAGATATAACAAAAGATACTTTCAGTTTTAGTTCTGTTTTTTTACATAGACAATGTTCATGATCTCATGAATAAGATATTTCAGAAGAATCTTAGATTGTAATATTCTGAGTTATGCAATGAATGG
The DNA here is from genome assembly GCA_007258455.2 of Sequoia sempervirens. Taxonomy (NCBI): domain Eukaryota; kingdom Viridiplantae; phylum Streptophyta; class Pinopsida; order Cupressales; family Cupressaceae; genus Sequoia; species Sequoia sempervirens. Next base: position 626,156,468 of record VDFB02270651.1, read on the forward strand.
TTGTTTATTATTGTCATGATTACGTTAATCTAAGGAGCTATATTTGGGTTAAATCTATGGAGATAGTCACTTGAGCAAAGACCACTCAAGGTAACTATTCCTCACTTTATCTTCTCTACATTCATTTCTGTTATAGTAGTTACCTCATGAATGCATGTTGTCTAAATTAGATTCTTTATGTTATGAATGAATCCATGAAAAAATATTATTTTACATTTATGCTTTAGCTTTCTTCAATATGTTGTACTCCAGAGTGTAGGTTTAGTTAAAAGTACTGGTTAATTTTAGGATTCATTTCTTGACGGTGAACTAGTCACAATCTTTCGTTGTAGGTACCCAAAGCAATAGTGCCAACATTACTTCTTTCACTGTTATGAATTTTTGTGATTTCTCAACAAGTGTAAACACCTATGCTAGATGATCTAGGTAGTCTTGAGTCTTTGGAAGCACATACAGTGCCAACATCATCACAAGCTTACAAATAGACTTGGTTGATAATTTAATGAAGGTCTTTCCAAGGGTTTAGTGGACTATTCAGTTGGGTTTTTCTTTGAATTGTGTGTTTGACACCAAGTCTATTGGACATTAGTAGGGACTCTACAATAACCTTACAAATATTTATAGAGAACCATTAACTAGAATTATATGATGTGTTCAAAGTAAAATATATAAAACTAAGCATGTTCCACTAGAATCACTAACACATATTATGGTGGATTTTGAAATTTAATATAGAATTCCACTTGAGGATTCATCTTCAAACACAATTTTAATTACACCAATACAAAGGGGGAAAATAAACCAACTTATTTTATTATTACATTAGAAATTAATAATACACAAATCATAAGGCTTGACTCTTTCTAAAGCAATAACTGATATAGGAGAAAAAGGAGGGGTTAACATTTGTGATTCAATCATGTAAAATCCTTAGATACTTAGAATTTTCTACCAATTTCATGCAACTAGAAAACTATGAAGATAAAAAAATAGGAAAATAAATTTCCAAATAAAAATCAAAGGAATGGAGATACAATTATTTTTAACTACAATAGTGTTGAATGTATTTTATGTATATTGACATATAATTCTTCTTTCAAATACCTCATAACCCTTTACTATGATTTATGTTACACATTTTGAATAATTTGAAATGGTTCCTTACTTTATATTTAATGTGATGCATATTGCACATTTAATAAAAATGATATGCTAAGTTAACATAGATATCTTAAATACATCTACCAAAATAATGTTGAAATATATCACTCTCGAGGTGCCTATATAACCTATGCAACTTGGTGGAAGAATGCTCTCTCAGACCATCTCACGGTTGGCTCTCCCTCTTTGGATGGTTCCTCTATGGAGGGCGACCCTCCCTTGACTGTTTCTCCTTGGAGTCGGAGCCTTTCTAGGCTCCTCTTCCAGCTATCCCTTCCACAAAACCTTTGCTACCTTGATCTGCTATAGTTGTTCAGTCGAAACCTAACCGTCTCTCTTTGAATGAATCTATTGGTCCTTTGATCGCTCCTATCTCCTCTTCTTCTTTGTTGGCTCCCTCATTGCGTGGTGGCTCCTCGCCCAAGGTGGCTGTTGTGGATTTGCTCCCTTTGCCTTGCTTGGTGGATTTTGATTCCGAGCCTTCTTGGCCAGTTGTGCTGAGGAAGAAGGAACTCCCTAAATCTGTTGCCTCTTCGCTGCCTCAGGTTCAGGGAGTTAGATTGATCCCCTCTAGTTCTGGGGTTGTCTAGTCCTTGTTTATTGTTCTGCAGCTGTCGGTCAGCTGTTTCTATTTTTTGTTCTTCTAGTTCTTCTTTTGAACTAGCTTTGTTTTGGCCCTTTGGGCTTTCTGTGTGAAGGGTACAACACTCAGTAAATCCTGCTTATCTTATCAAAAACCTATGCAACAAATATAATATAGGTGCCTAGATAGTGATGTATTTGAAAGTGTTTTAGGTAGATGTATTTAAGATATCTATTCTTGTTTAATTGTAATATTCTAATACACATTTTCCTAGAGTGTCACTAATGTAGCTTATTATGTAGCTATAGAGGTGAAAAATGTACCCCTTTAACTTTTTACCTCTTTTTTTGAACTCGCTTTAACTCTTTGTCCCTAATTCAATCATCTGGTGTTTTAACAACAGTGTAATAATTGGCATGAGTATTAAGCTTGAGTTGAATTTATGACCCTATTACTAAGTGGTCTAGACCTAGCCCTTAAAAGACCACTTAAGTATCCTTGATTTCTATTCCTAAAAATCAAATTTAATCACGGGCCCAAGTTAATTTTCACCCCAAATAGTGTTTATGTATCAAGTCATGCACAAACTATTCAAATTTGAATGTTATTGAGTTATATAAAAGGACAAATAACTAAGTCATTTGGACATTTAGCATTGTTATCCAATCATAAAAGAGCACTGAATCAACATCTACATACATAAGGACGGATTTGTCTTTGATTTTATTCACACTATTAGATTGGTACACTAGGCCTGATTCCAGTCAAGGCAAGTTGTAGATTCCCCCACTTGATAGTAGGTCCTATTAGTACTTTCAAGCAGTAAGTATTGATATGCAAAGGTGAATAGGATTTTGAAGAACAAAAAGAAACAATTTAGAGTTTCCATTATAGGATAAGTACCACATAGAGGTCCAAGATTTCAAAATTTAGATTGTTTTGGCCCTTAACGAAGAACAAGTCAATTTCTAGTATGTCGAAGACTCCACTATTATAAGTTTGATAGAATTTCTTGGATCAAATCATAAAATACATGTTTCAATAAAACATTGATTATTATATACGAAACTAAACTTCTTTTTCTCCTTATAAGTTTCAGTACGTATTTTCAACACTTTATCTAAACTAAATTATTTTCTCTCAATTTTAATTATAAATACTTTATTCAATTAATTAACCTAAATATTTCGTAATAGATATTTTATAAAGGTTGTAACTTTCTCTCTAAAAGAGGTGAATGAATGGATTGGATTGGCATCTTTGGTGGGTCCTTTAGCTGCTTCAAGATAAGTATTTTACCCGTTGCATTGTTTTCCTACTTTGCTTTGTATGGCATTTAAACTCCTTTGTCGGCAGGATAAACATTATCATTTTATTTTATTCTTCTCTACTCTTTATTTGTATTGATTTGAAAGCTCTACAGTGCATCTACTCTTTGAACCACACAAACCAACGTTTGCATGTCAACAATCAGTCTCTGTAAAGTAAGATTTCTGATAAGTAAAAAACATGAAGTGAAATTAAGAATCAAGTGTGAAAGAAAAACATAAATTTGTAGCGTAGCACTTTAACCAAAATGTCCAATTTGTTGCTTCTTAAAAGTCAATAACAGAAGGAATTTCTCAGCTTTAATTGAGCGCAAAACCCAATTCCATCTTAACAAACATCAAATGAATCGACCATGGTATTACAATCTAAAGATACTTTTGTTTTTTATATTGTATTAAGGAATAAAAAAGATCACAGAAGAATAGATTAGCACAGCTGCAACAAAGTATTGTGGATAACTGCCCATATGAGTATTTATGGGGGAGAGTATTAAGGCTATCAAGTTTGGATAGAATTGAGTTCATTTGGAATGCACACCAGGGATCCAAAATAATAATAATAACGTTATTTGAGTTTAAATGGGATGTATAATAGTGACATAAATAATACAATTTGAATTTGAGTTTGATTGGGATGTATTAATAGTGACAGAAATAATAAGATTTGAGTTAATTTGGGATGCAAAATAATGATGTGAATAAATGGGTTTTTAATTTATATGATGTATGATATCAACTTATCATAATATAGTGATTTGAGTTTGATTGAGATATATTAATAGTGACAAAATAATAAGATTTGAGTTAATTTGGGATGCAGAATAATGATGTGAATAAATTGGTTTTGAATTTATATGATGTATTATATTAACTTATCATAATATAGTGATTTGGGTTTGATTGGGATGTATTAATAGTGACAAAAATAATAAGATTCGAGTTAATTTGGGATGCAAAATAATGACATGAATAAATTAGTTTTTAATTTATATGATGTATTGTATCAACTTATCATAATATAGTGATTTGTATTTGATTGGGATGTATTAATAGTGACAAAAATAATAAGATTTGAGTTAATTTGAGATGCAAAATAATGATGCGAATAAATTGATTTTTAATTTATATGAGGTATGATATCAACTTATCATAATATATTATGATAAGGAAATAAGAACTACCCTTTCATTCAATAGTTCTTTTGTTTATCCTTATTTTTTCTTTCTACTTTCTTTTGTTCATTTTTTCTATTGTCATCAATTGTGTTGAGAGGATATGCTCACAAGATATAAAGGTAAGATGATGTGAACTTCACTTTTAATTGAGGGGCCCTTCCTCAATCAAAGTAAAAGCAAATAAAATGGCAATCCTTGTACTACCAAAAAAAAAAAATGGGAATCCTTGTACTACCGCATATTTTTGTTAAGGTTCCCCCAAAAAATAAAATCTATGAATTATAAAGACAATTAAAAACAAAAGGAATCCTCCTTTTCAAAGGAAAAAAAGAAGTGGACATTAGATAAAATTGGAGAGGAGTTATTTCATTCCCAAGTGAAAAATGCATCAATTATGATGGCTTATAAAATCCAACATGTGTATGTGTGTCGTGTAGCATATGTTTGAGTTGTTGACCATTGTATTGAAGATATTTAATCATAAGAAACAAGAAGGTGGGTCTTACATGGAATAAATTTTTACAGACATATATAAAATACTCATACTTGTACTAGACGGCATTTTAGTCATATTATTCATCATATTTTGGAATACCTAGACTAATGAGAGATAATATTTCTATCATCTTTATGACACATGCTATACCATACATAGGATTAAATCCAAATAACTATCACTATAGGTGGGGCCTATATATCTTATAATGTCATCCACATTCATCTAAATAAGTATATTTCTATATGTCATCATTAAAGGATGTGAATGTTACATTCACAAATCTATACCTATTTATTGGTATTTTATAAACTATATTTCTTATTAAAGTGGGATTTTAATTTTTTATTTAGATCCAATGATGGAAAAATAGAGGGTAGAGAAAAATAAGGAATAATTAAAGGAATGAAAGTTAAAAAAATCTATTAAATTTTTTAAAGAAATGGTTATAGGAAGGTTTTTTAAATCATTTTAATTAGCTTTATTAATGTGATTATAAAATAGTTGTAATAGTAATTTTTTTTTTTTTAATAAATAAATTGGATGAGAGTTTTATGATTGTTTAGAGAATCTTAAACCTCTTAAATCATTTTTTAGGTTTTAAATCATATTGAAAGATGTTTATGGTCAATTTTTATAATAAAATTTAATTGACACATCTATTTACAATTTTTGCATTTTATGTGATAATTTCATTTCTTATAGTTTTATATTTAGAAAAAATGTGGTAATCTTTTACAATCAAATTATTGCTTAAACAAACATGCTTTTATCCAATATGCTTGATAGAATTTTCACCAAAATAAATATTAATTTGTTAAATATAATACTAGATGATTCTAAATTTTAATTAATAACAATTCTTGTAAAATGTGCATTCAACATGTTGTATATACATTACATGTAAACAAAGGAATGGAAATGTAGAATAATGTAATATATAGCTGGTTAAAGATATGCTACTTAGGGAAGACAAATGGAAATCACTAAAGCCTATGAAATGTTGGAATATACTTTTCCTTTTTTGCAAAATTTGGTTGCTTATCTAGGCCTCTCACATTCTAAAATTCACATCAAGAATAATGATAAGATTAATCTTATAAATCTTCCCATGGAATTTTTACACCTACTTGATGATATCAATGATATATTATGAATTTACTCTAACATATGACAACTATAAGGTATAAAAGTGCACACATTGCATTTCAATATTTTTTTATGCCTCTACATAGATGTTATAAATATATTTTCAAAATATTTAATTTAATTTATATGATACACTAATCATCACTAAGACTTAATATATTAGCAACAATCACTAAAGTACCCTTTAGTCTATTTCAACCACCCTTCATGACATTTATCTTCTTGGGATTTTGCAACATAGTGTGGTATATTCATTTTATAAATTATAAAAATTAGGAAGCAAGTAATTTTATTTCATCTCTAATTTGAATTTTGTAATTTATCCATCAACTGATGTCTTAAAAAATAAAATTAAGAAGCCAAGGGCTTGTACTTATAGCATATTCTAGGTCATTTCTTACACTAAGTGATATTAAGAAAAATTAAGATCCAAATGCAAAAATTATACAAGATCATTCAATTGGTAAGAATTAAGAGGATATTTTTTATGTAAACATCATAATATTTTGTTAAAATTGTATTCAAACTTGTATCTAATTCTTAAGGACTTGAGAAGTTGAGGTCACCAATATTTTATCTTTAAGCCACCCCCACCATGTTTTCAATATGACATCTTCAAATAGACATATAGGAACCCAAGAAATAATATTCCATTGATTAGTATGATAAAAGAGAATTCTAGATGAGGGAGACATGGCCACATAAGAAGGACTAGGCAATGTAGTACAACAAAGTTTGTATAATATTTTTTTAATATCAGGTCATCTATATCATTTGAACATCACTTTATCTAGAAATTTAGGTTTCATTTTCTGCATCACATCATATCAATATGATAACATTTAAAATTTTAAAAATAACTTTAATGAGAAATAGATAAGAACCTCTTGTCTCTCTACCACTCTTATTTACATTTGAATTTCAAATAATTATTTCTTTAATTCACTATATATAACATTTATAATCTAACTAGATTCAAATCATAGTGAAAGAAAATAGATTGCATAAATTTCTATGGGCTTTAGGGTAAGTGGTTTATTTTCTCACACATTGGTGAACCTAAAGAGAATAAAACATGTAAAATTTATTTTATGTAGTTAGACATAAGTTATCATTGCATTGTTAAATTACAATTTTAAATTTACCACTTATGGATTATCCCTATGTTAACCTCCTTTAAGATTTTAGATGTACCACATAATGGTTTTTGTAGAAACATAAAAATAGCCTAAAAATGACCTAGACCCGCAAACCACATTTTTCTATGTCAAACATCCTCCTCACATGATTAAATTATTTAATTATGTACTAATATCATAATTCCTAACCATTTCCTCCTGATAATTTAAATAAATAAAATTTATTTATTTACTTAAATACGTCATTAATTCATTATGTCTTCTTATAATTAAACAAATTCCCGTGATTTATTTAATTATTGTCCACCTTGTCCATTTTCTCCATAATTAAATAATTATTATTAATTATTTAATTATCTTATTGACTTTTCTTCTAATTTTAAATAAAGTCATTTATTTAAATTCTCCACTTTCTATTTTCCCACCAAGTAAATAATTTGAAATAATTATTTACTGTCACATGACCCCACCACCCTTGAATTAAATTAATTTTTAATTCAAAAGGTCAACATCACCTCTTGAATCAAATAATTTTAAATTCTTATTTGATTCTCCAACAACTTCATTTTCCATGCCCAATATCTTCTTGTCACATGCATTCTTTACCTTTGATTTGATTTTCCTAAAATCAAATCTTAGCCTTTCATTTCAAACTTTACCCGAATCCTAATTACTAGATGTCACATGCAATTTTAGCCTTTGATCTTAGGGCTTTGTCAAACTTTCAATCCTGGTCATTTATCCAAAATTGACTTTTTTATAAAAAAGGCAATTTCAACCTCATTTGACACATCTCATGCTTGCACATTTCACACTTCATGCTTGCAATTTCTGAGTACACTTGCAATTTTGAGTCAAATCCTTCAATATTTGCTTGAGTCTTGGTCATAGGTCTTTGTTGCTCCTTAAAATCTGAGGGAAAATATCATTTTACAACAAATGGAGAAGGAAAATGAAGGTTAATCATGGAGGGCATGAAGGCTGTTTGGTGAAATTGTTCATTTTTTTTATGCTATTTTCCTCCTTTGTGCTTCATTGTTTAGCTAGGGTTTGTTTTATGCATTTTATTTCATGCTAACCTAGATTTTTACCTTAGTTATATTGGTGAACTTGAAGCCAAGGACACATTTTTTAGTTTTCATATGACCTTTTCATCATTTTTGTAGGTACAGGTATGAAAAGCTGCAAACGACATTTTTTGAGCTGCATTTGATGTGTTGCAACACACTTGTGTTTGGGAATGAGGCATCTACAAAAATGAGATACATTCAATCTTTGTAGAGATGCATTTGATGTGTTGCAACGCATTTGATAGCCCACACGACGCATCTGTGTTGAGCCACATTTGACAGGTATAGAGACACATATGCCTGTTGTAGGTTTACTCTCAGTTTTTGGCAACATTTTCCAGACTTCTCTTTTTAGTTTTAGTAGGTTAGGGATTTTTGGTTACTATTCTTTTGTTGGTAGCATGTGGCAAGCTGGAAGGAGATACTAACCCTTGTTTTGTTGTTGATTTTACAAATCTTTTTTCAATTCTAAAGCAACAAACAAACAAATAACCACAATTACAACTTGCATATCACACTTCATGGTTTAAAATGAGTTGCATTCACACTCATTGGATTAAAATGAACACAACTTGCATCTACACTCATCAAGGTTAAAAATTTACTTGCATTCTCATAGCATTGGCATAAAAAGAACTTTGCTTGTCTCATAATAAGTTGGGCTAAAACGAATAAGTGTTTGAGGTGTCTTGTGGTGTAGTGATAAATCCTTAGTGTGTATGCACTTCTTTTGTGCCTTGCTATGATATTGAGAATCAAAAACACTCATGGGTTGTTGCTTTGCCACCCACATATTTGGATTTGGGCATTAAAATGAACAATCTTGTGCTCGTGTGGAATGAAAGCTTTGTATATGCACTCTCCTCACACCTTTGTACGATCTTGGATGACCGAAAACAAAGTTTTTATTTTTCTTTTGTATATCCATTAGAGGGCTTGCCTTGGTGGAAAAAAGTACTCACCCCAAGGGAACAACCCAATTGGAAATGAGCTAAATCCAAGCTACTCCTGACTGATATATAAATGTGAATGTGACTAGAAATCTTAGCATTACAGATGTAGATGTGTTATGCAAACAAGTGATTCCCTCAATACCTATGTGGTATGTTAAAATCTGTAGAGTGTAACCTCTACAGGATGGGAAACCTCCTTATCGGAGTTCATCTTGCCTCATGTATAACCACCTAAACGGGTTCCTTGATTAACAACCATTTGTGTAGATTACCAAAATCCTTTTCTATTCACTAGTGCAAGAGGTCGGACCTTTGAAGCTGTCCCACATACTCGCGGTTCTTAGTAGAGATGAAGAGTTTTTCATGGGATATTCATGAGAACTTGAAGCTTGGTTGACTCGAAGAAGTGAGTGTCATGGAGGGGAGCTAGTGTGGCCAAGCTTCTAAGTCATCCACTAAGAATAAGCACGGCTTGTTAATCCAAGTGGGAATTCAGTGAATATAGTCCTTGCCATCCATAGGATTTGTGCTTGTTTTCAATGTACTTGTCTCCAACAATTCAAGAAAAAATCAAGTGTTTTCCATATGTTTGTTGATTCAATGAACACATAAAACACCTTTTACAAATTTGGAAAATCATAATCAAACTAAAACTACTTCACAAATGTGTCAAAATTGCAAGATAACCAGACCTTGTTTAAATTGCAATGCAACTGAGACTCTGTAACACACATATGACATTATTGAAACACATTTGACACACAAAACAATGCATCTGACTTAGTGAATTGTATACATTGGCTAAAACAATGCATCTGATAAAACTACAATACAATTACTATCTAAAACACCGCATTTGCATGCCACTTAGGAAAATGACTGTTGTTGTCCTAGTCCAAAATCAAACATTTTGAATTTGTTTCTAAAAATATTTTCTCAGTAGTCTTTGTACAAAAACCAAAAAATATTTGCTCAAATTTTTCATCTTTACACCTTTTAGTTGGCATTTAGCTTTTACCATAGGTTTACCATTACAAAATTCTAGTTGCATCCTAGGATCCAAAATTATTTTCAGTATAGAAAAAATATTAGGTCTTCATTTTGCAAACTTTAGAATAGGAAAACTTTCCATACTTTGGGAAACCATTGCCTCCAAAAGTTGATTGTCATTGGACCAAGTCAAAAATCACTCCTTTAGTCTTTGTCATTTTATGTGAGATTTTTCCAGCTCATAAGTCTAGTTTGGGAAACTTGCTTTGTCACTTTTTCATTTCACTTGGTCTTACACAAGGTCCCTTGACAATTAAAATTGAAGCATTGGTTAAAATTTGGATGGTTGGTAACCTCTTCCCAAATCTCCCAAAGTTGATCACCTTTAGAGCTTGTTAAAATTTGGATGGTTGGTAACCTCTTCCCAAATCTCCCAAAGTTGATCACCTTTAGAGCTTGCTTACACCTTGCATTTAAAACACTTCCTTTAACATATTTAGTCCATCCTTGTGTTAAACATCCATCTTAGGCATCACCATTACCTCAAATTAATCATTCCTCTTAGACATCATTATCACTTTGCATCCCTCATAAAAAATTGACATATAGAATATGTTGGAATTGTGTGCCTCAATCCCACAGGCTGAAACCTCTGAAAGAGCCAAGTCGGTGTGACATCTTTTCTATCTGGCTGACTAGCAGTTGTGCAACCTTGTGAAATGTTTAGGTCGCTAAGACATTGTTACATTCTTTCCGAATGGAGCCTATTGCTGTGACATGTTGATCATTGTGACAGTTTCTATCTCTCACCACTCGGGGATATCTCTGGCCGACAATTTAGTTCCTTATGATGGTCAGGGAGATTCATAGCGACTGGAGTCATTAGAGTAACTCATATGCTTCGGTATGAAGTATTATCGATATGGAAAGTCTCGCCGATAGTTATGCTCTTGGAGTCTTCGGAGAAACACATAAGGGTTCGGTAAGAACTCTTGGTGACGGGTGTTTGTCTCACCGATGCTGTGGGATGTTGTCGGTATGACTCTTGGCGAAGGATGATCTCGGGGTGACTTGAAGACTTCGGTATTACCTCTCAGTGTTAGCGGTAAGTCTTGCCGATGGTTGTTTGTTTTGGTATGACTTGAAGGCTCGGTGTGATCTCTTGGCGAGTAGCGATAGTCTCGCTGATGGGAATGCTGATGTCTATGTGACTTTTGAACTTCGGTATGATCTCTTGGCTAATAGAGATTGCCTTGGTGATAGCGCTACATGTGATGGATATCGGTATGATGTCTTGGAGACAAGGGGAAGTACGAGTGACAATTTGTGAACTCGGTATAATGTCTTGCCGATGGTGAGGACTCTTGGAAATAACTACAATCAGGTCTTGTGGCATCGGGGAGACATGGTTAGTGTCTCATTGACATGCGAACACAAGTTGAACGTTGTTGACTGATTGGAAGACTATCCTATGTGGTGTGTCTTTGACCAATCAGAGAAGCTGAATGGGAACCGTTGGAAGTTAGACTGTTGTGGTTGTTTTGTGAGGAAGTTCAACAGACCAGGGATGACATGGATATACTCTGCAATTGCAGATGATGTTCGGTTCGATCAACAATTGGATGATCAGTGTGATGAATAGTTTGGTAACAGTTGGATGAATAGTTTGATGTGTGATCAATGAGAATTTGATTCTGAGAGAATTGTAACTTGAATGTTCTGTACAAGGTTGATCATTGAATCTATTACTGTAAATTGACATCAAAAAGATAAGTTTGATCTCTATATGTAATTCCATTACTGTAATACAAAGAGGCTTTTCTTGGTGTGGTGGGTTTTTCTCCCGTAAGGGTTTTGCCACATAAATCTGGTGTTCATGTGTGTATGTTCATTTCTCTATTTCTGTTATATCTTTCAAGTGTATCTTAACAAGGACTGTAATTGAAAATTTAAAAGCACCTCTGCATTCTTCCCTGAGGCTTTGACGTTAGGAGAGTTGTTTTCGCACCTTAGCTTTCCTTACAAGTGGTATCAGAGCCTAGCCAGTTGTGTTATCCTTGTGGGTACGTTGGGTTTTTGGTGTCAATTTCTGTTCAGTGGGAGTCTTGTAGAAGTTTGGTAGTTCAAATTACAGGTTAAGATGGAAAGCACGTCAGGAAAGATTGAAATTGAGAAATTCAATGGCAGCAATTTTGAGTTGTGGAAACTTAAAATGGAAGATCTGTTGGTTGATCGTGATCTTTGAATTGATGTGTCTGGAACAAAGCCTACAAGAATGAAGCAAGAGGATTGGGACCCTGCAGATAGAAAATCAAAGGGGATGATAAGGCTCTGTTTAGCAGACTTTGTTCTTCTGAATGTTCATGAAGAAAAGACTGCACCTTCCTTGTGGAAAAGACTGGCAGCTATTTATTAGGGAAAGTCCTTGATGAATAAATTATTCTTGAGGAAGAAGCTGTACTCTTTAAGAATGTAGGAAGGTGGGTCCGTTGCTGATCATTTGAACACTTTCAACATACTAATTGCACCGTTAACATCTGTGGGTGTGAAGATTGATGGAGAAGATCGTTGTATGCTATTATTATGTTCTTTGCTAGATTCTTGGGATCACCTGGTGATGGCTATTGGGAGTACGACATCCACTTTTAAGATGGAATATGTTGTTGCTTCTTTGTTATCAGAAGAGATGAGAAGGAAATCTTCTGAGATGGCGAAGGAGGCTCTTGCTGTTAGAGGCAGATCGAAAGAAAAAGGAAAGGACAAGAAGTCCAAATCCAAATCAGAAGGGAGATCAAAGTCTCCTAGCAAGAAATTCAAGGTGAAGTGTTGGAATTATGGGCAACCTGGTCATGTTTGAAAGGATTGTAAAGAGGAGAAAAAGAAGAAGAATAATTCTTCCGACAATGATTCTTCTCAGAGTGATGCAGACGCCTTCATTGTAGCCTTGGCTACATAGGCATCAAATGATGTCTGGCTGATTGATTCTAGAGCATCTTTCCACATGACATCTCATAGAGACTGGTTCACAAAGTATGAAAAATACGATGGTGGAAAGGTGTATTTGGCAAGTGATTCATCATTAGAAATAGTTGGTCATGGAAGAGTCAGAATTCAATTCCCTGATGGAAGAGTGAAGGGAATCAATGATGTAATGCATATACCAGGACTAGCTCGAAATCTACTTTCTATTAGTAAGTTGAATGATATTGAAGTGCAAGTCACGTTCTCTGGAAATGGCTGCAAGATGACTAGAGGCTTAATGGTGCTAGCAAGAGGTGCTCATATTGGTACCTTGTATAAGCTGGATGCACATGTTGTTCATTGCAATAGTGTCTCTGTAAAGTCACAAAAAGCTACTCATGGGGGAAAAGAGGAAAAAGTTCCTGATGGTGTAAACTCTATGGAAGTTAAACTTCCAGCAGAAAAGACTATGCTCTGGAATCATAGGCTAGGCCACATTGGAGAGAAAGGTTTAAAAACCTTGAAGAATAAAAACCTGGTTGAGGGGCTTGAAGACTGTAACCTTGAATTCAAATTTTGTGAACATTGTATATATGGTAAACAACACCGTGTTTCATTTTATTCCAATCCTCACATATCTTCTAGTTTGCTTGATTATATACATTCTATTTTTTTTGGTCTAGTAAATGTTCCTTCTTTGTCTAAGTCAAGGTACTATGTATCATTCATTGATTATTATTTGAGAAGAGCATTTGTTTATTTTTTGAAAAGTAAATCAGAAGTGTTCAGTCGGTTTAAGGAATTTAAGAACCTTGTAGAAAATCAAACTAGAAGAAAAATAAAATGTTTAAAGGACTATTAATGGCTGTGAATTTTTTTCTGATGATTTCGAGAGGTACTGTAAAGATCATGGGATTAAAAGACATAAGACTACACCTTACACTCCGCAGCAAAATGGAGTTGCAAAAGGTTCAACAGGATAGTGATGGAAAGAGCACGAAGTATGCTGAGCAGTGCTGGCTTGGAGGAGAAGTTCTGGGCTGAGGCAATTGCTAAAACATGTTACTTGATAAACCATTCTCCTAATTCTGCTCTTGTTGAGAAAACACCTTTGGAAGCATGGTCTGGTAAGAAGCCCTCTTTAAGACACATTCGAGTTTTTGGCTGTGAGGCATATGCACATGTGCCGTATGAGAAAAGATCTAAATTGGAGAACAAGGCTATCAAATGCATTTTTATTGGTTATAGTGCTGGAATAAAAGGATACAAGCTTTGGAATCCTGATACAGAGAAGGTTCTATACAACAAAAGTGTTATCTTTCGTGAGATGAAGCCTTCTACCTTAGATCTGCAGTCAGAGACAAAATCAAAAAACAAAAAGGATGTAGTTGAAATTCCTTCGACACCAGATAAAGAGGAATTGAAAATTCAAAATGTACCTGAAACTAAGGAGAGCTCAAGTAGTTCTGAGAGTTCTGATGAAGAAGAACAACCTCAGCCTTAGCAAGTGAGGAAGTCAAGTCATGAAAGAAAGCAACTTGATAGGTATGAGTTTTCTTTGATAGATTCTACTTGTGCCTATGCTTTAATTTCTAACACTGATGAGCCTAGGATTGTGAAAGAGGCATTTAGAGTGTTTGATTCAAACTCTTGGTTGGAAGCCATGAATGAAGAAATGGAATCATTAGAAAAGAATGATACTTGGAGTTTGGTGCCCTTGCCTAAAGGCAGAAAAGTTGTGGGCTGCAAATGGGTATTTAAAAAGAAAATAGGTCTAGATGGCAGTGTGGAAAAATATAAGGCGAGGTTGGTTGCGAAGGGTTATTCCTAGGTGGAGGGAATTGATTATGGAGAAATTTTTTCTCCTATAGCTAAGCTAACATCTATTGGATTCCTTTTGTCACTTGCAGCAACGTATGACTTAGAGATTGAACAGATGGATGTGAAGACAACATTTCTTCATGGTGATCTTGAAGAAGAAATTTATATGTCCCAGCCTGAGCACTTTGTGGAGAAAGGTAAAGAAAATTTGGTTTGCAAGTTAAAAAAATCTCTGTATGGATTAAAACAGTCTCCTAGAATGTGGTACCAGAATTTTGACACTTTTGTTTTGTCATTGGGATTTGTATGATCAAAATATGATCATTGTATGTATTACAAAGCTGAAAGTGATCGAGTTCTTATTATTGCTCTCTATGTTGATGATATGTTGTTCATAGGCAATAGTAAGTTAATGATTTCTGACCTTAAATCTTAGTTGTCTGCAAAATTCGAAATGAAAGATCTTGGTGCAGCAAGGTATATTCTGGGAATGGAAATAATTAGGGATAAGAATAGTAGAAAACTTTGGCTCAGTCAGAGTAAGTATATCAAGACTGTTCTAGAGAGATTTTCCATGAATGATTGTAAGTAGCTAGTTGTTCCAGTTTTGCAGGGAACGAAGCTATTTGTTGAAGACTGTCCAAAATATTCTACTGAGATAGAGGACATGACTAGTGTAACTTATGCTAGTGCGGTTGGTAGTCTAATGTATGCAATGGTCTGTACAAGGTCAAACATTTCCCAAGTAGTGGGAGTACTTAGTTGGTTTATGGCTAATCCTGGAAGGACACATTGGGATGTTGTGAAGAGAGTGTTTGGATATTTGAAGGGCACTTTAGAATATGCTTTGTGTTACCATGGGAGCTTGGTTGAATCACAGAGGACTCTCAGTATTCGAGGCTATGTGGATTCTGATTGGGTAGGGGACATTGACAGCAGAAGATCCACCAGTGGATATATTTTCATGTTGAATGGTGGTGCAGTGAGTTGGATGAGTAAGCAACAGGTTGTAGTCACTTTGTACACTACAAAGGTAGAATACATGGCAGCAACACATGCCTGTAAAGAAGCAATCTGGTTAAGACGTTTGTGTTCTAACATTGGTTTTGATGCAGAACAAATAACAATTTACTGTGATAGTCAGAGTGCTATTTGTTTGGAAAAGAATCCTAATTTCCATGCTAGGATGAAACATATAGATGTACAGTATCATTTTGTATGAGATATGGTGGAGGATGGAAAGGTCTCTTTAGAGAAAGTGGATACTCTGGAGAATGTTACAGATGCATTGACGAAGCCAGTAAGCACAAACAAGTTCAGGTGGTGTGCTAATTTGATGGGCCTTAGTGCCCATGAATTTCAATAATTTTGTTATGCTCTAGAGGTGTTTGTGTGATCTTTGTCAAGTGGGAGATTGTTGGAATTGTGTGCCTCAATCCGACAGGCTGAAACCTTTGAAAGAGCCAAGTCGGTGTGACATCTTTTTTGTCTGGCCGACTAGCAGTTGTGCAACCTTGTGAAATGTTTAGGTCACTGAGACCTTGTTACAGTCTTGTCGAATGGAGCCTATCGTTGTGACATGTTGATCGCTGTGACAGTTTCTATCTCTCACCGCTCAGGGAGATCTCTGGTCGATAGTTTAGTTCCTTATGATGGTCGGGGAGATTCATAGCCACTGGAGTCATCGGAGTAACTCATATGCTTCGGTATGAAGTCTTATCGATATGGAAAGTCTCGCCGATAGTTATGCACTCAGAGTCATCGAAAAAACACATAAGGGTTCAGTAAGAACTCTTGGTGATGGGTGTTTGTCTCACCGATGTTGTGGGATGTTGTCGGTATGACTCCTGGCGAAGGATGATCTCGGGGTGACTTGAAGACTTCGGTATTACCTCTCAGCTTTAGCGGTAAGTCTTGCCAACTGTTGTTTGTTTTGGTATGACTTGAAGGCTTGGTGTGATCTCTTGGCGAGTAGCAATAGTCTTGCCGATGGGAATGTTGATGTCTATGCGACTTTTGAACTTTGGTATGATCTCTTGGCGAATAGCGATTGTCTTGGTGATAGTGCTACATGTGATGGATATCAGTATGATGTCTTGGTGACAAGGGGAAGTACGAGCGACAGTTTGTGAACTCGGTATAATGTCTTTCCAATGGTGAGGACTCTTGGTGATAACTACAATCGGGTCTTGTGGCATCAAGGAGACACGGTTAGTGTCTCACCAACATGTGAACACAGGTTGAACGTTATTGACTAATTGGAAGACTATCCTACGTGGTGTGTCTTTGACCAATTAGAGAAGCCGAATGGGAACTGTTGGAAGTTAGACTATTGTGGTCGTTCTGTGAGGAAGTTCAACAGACCAGGGACGACATGGATATACTCTGCAATTGCAGATGATGTTTGGTTCGATCAACAGTTGGACGATCAGTGTGATGAAAAGTTTGGTAACAGTTGGATGAATAGTTCGATGTGTGATCAGTGAGAATTTGATTCTAAGAGCATTGTAACTTGAATGTTCTGTACAAGGTTGATCATTGAATCTGTTGCTGTAAATTGACATCAGAAAGATAAGTCTGATCTTTGTATGTAATTCCATTACTGTAATACAAAGAGCCTTTTCTTGGTGTGGTTGGTTTTTCTCCCGTAAGGGTTTTCCCATGTAAATCTGGTGTTCATGTGTGTATGTTAATTTCTCTATTTTTGTTATTTCTTTCAAGTGTATCTTAATTGGACTGTAATTGGAAATTTAAAAGCACCTCTGCATTCTTCCCTGAGGTTTTGACGTTAGAAGAGTTGTTTCCGCACCTTAGCTTTCCTTACAGAATCCTCCTTAGACATTATTGTCACATTGCATTGGGACACTCCTCATTTCTTATTGCAAAAAAAAACCAAAAACATAGTCTTAGTCTCATACCATCCACCACCATGTCTTCCCTTCACCTTGATATGCTTGCTAGTCAAGTTGGATACCAGTTACTCCGTAATGGTCAATACCAACAAGCCATAGACTTCAAAATAAAACTCCTCAAATCCAAATACCAACCAAACACAACCCATAGTCAATCACCCAGATACCCTTCCTACCAACAATCCATAAGTCCTAGTCATTCAATCATCTACCCTCACTATCAAGAGTTACTTAACACAAGCCATACCATTTATACACAACAAACATCCATTTATCACTCTTATCCTAACTTTGACAAGGGAAAACAACCATCCACTAACCCCTTCCAAGCCTCCATGTCCTATCCTAGCCCTTCATCCACTAACCCCTTCCAAGTCTCCATGTCCTATCCTATTACTTCATCCACTAATCCCTTCCAAGCCACTCCATCCCAACATACATTTAGTCATGAAAACACATCTAGTCATGGTATCCAAAGTCACATCCCATTTAATAAACTTGAGGATACATGCCAAAAGGAAAGTCTAAAGCATGACATCATGGCTTCATGTTCAACTTAAGATTAAAGTAGTTCATCCCATGACCCTATCTTTAAGCCCATCCAAGAAGTCTTAGATAATCATTTCATCCAAAATACCCCTATCCTTAACCAATATTCCATTCCCAATCATTTCATCCAAGACAAACCCATCTTTGAACAAGACACTACCATTGATCAAAAAATCCAAAATGATCCACTCCTTGACCTTTATGCCATTAATGATCAAACACTTGAAGACGACCCTATCCAAGCTTCGAATATTGACAATTCTCAAAATGATACAATTTCTTCCATGGAACACATAGATGATCTTCCTTTAGAACAAGAGTCTCCTAGTCTAGACATATCTACAAATGATCCAACTCTAGCTGAATTCATTGGACTCTATGACACTAACCATAAAGACAATTTTGACATCGAATTGGAAGCACCAGTAGAATCATCTGAATCTGATGTCACAAAATCAGACCAAAGATGTTAATCAAAAATATATTCAACATGTCAGTAAAGCTATGACATCTTATCAACTAGGACCGTCTATCTTTGTTAGAGTATGATTTCTTGTAGATGAGAACATACTAAGTAATGATCTTGACATACACAATGATGGGTTTTCATCTTGCTTCCAAAATGAAAAATACCCAATCACAAATAAAATATGTTAAAGCATGCAATATCAAGGAAAAGGACTAGGCCTACATGAGCAAGGAATTCTAGAACTAGTACAATTTCAGGCAAATTATAGACATCAAAGTATTGGCTATTCCTTAGTTAGAAAATCTAATGATGTTAGTGGTACCTCCTTGATATTGGGGGAAACTTTAGCTGATACAAACATCAAAATGGAGCCATGAGTAGTCCTCGTCATAAGGTTGCTTCCAACACTCCTTCCATCCACACCATAAACTGTCATTCCCAATAACTTAAACCTTCCATTTTGAATCTACAAAAAATAAAATTATTACAAATCCAAAGTTCAAAATAAAATGTCAAAGGATATTGAATCAAACAAAAGGTCCAATGGAAAAATGATGTTAAAATGGATCCCAAAGAAAAATTGATCAAGCAAAGAAAATATTCCAAATCCAAAAGTCAATCAAAATGTGGAGCCACAAGAAAAGAGGACTCCCACAATTAATAAATATCCATCAAGCAAGGCATCTAAAAGTGTTGGTTCCAAATGCTATCACAATTAAAATTCCAAACTCCACCATCTGACACCCCAAGTTTGGAAAATAAAAATTGCTACATCCAAACATCCAGACAATCCTTCCACATCTACCATCATCCATCATTCCAAAAATCATACCTCACAAATCCATCGCATCTTGGAAGCAACTCTTTATCATAAGGACTCTCATGGCACTCTATTGTGATGTGCGTATTTTGATAAGGCCAACTCTAGTATCAACAAGGATCACAATGACATCAATCAGTTGTATGCAAGCGCTATGATCCTGACAAGGAAATTGCTTCATAAAGGTCATTATTGGAATATCATGACACCAGTATCTACATCAACACCATTGAAGGATTCAGAACAACCAGTGATCATCTAAAGCATCAAGGCTATCCAGAAATATCAAAACTACAAAAAAATAAATTCAAAAAAGTCAAGAAAATAGTAAAGAGAATTTTTTTTTCCAATAGTGAAAACAATTTTTATGGCACTTTGGATAAGTACCATGATGAAAACCTGGTAAACAGGAATCATGTGTATGAGAAATTATCTATGTGGACCATTACACTTAGGGGCAAGTTGTCTCCTCTCCCATTCCTTCCTCATGACATTTCCATCTATCCATCTAAGCCCTGAAATTTCCATCCATTTTTCCACCTACTTTTTACTTGATAAGGATTGGGGTACAAACATAAATCATGCTTTGGGAAAACTCTTGACATGGCTATCCTTTGGTCATATACTATTCATGAAACACCATGTTATTTCCTTCATAGCATTATCCAAACCCATATATTGGAGAAAACTAATTATTCCTATGTGACATAGTCCTTGGAGATCATATGATAATTCTTCCAGTCTCATGTCTCCTATCTTTTACCAAAGCCACCTATCATCCTTTCATACCTATCGCCTATCTTGGTTTTCCCTTGTCAAATGGTCTAAGGATCCTTCCATCATCCCATCTAATCCAAAAAAGACGTCATTCCAAATGCAACGAGTCTAATCCTTACAATATTGCTATGCAACTTAGTGCACATCCAAAAAATTCCTTAGCTTTGTTCCTATCCCTGCTGCAAACCTTGATCCTTTAGTCACATTATCATCATCCTCATGTTGTTTCAGGATGTGTCCTTCCCATGTCAACAACGTCATCATCATCATCATCACCTGTCAATTGGTATTCAACTTGACTAGGGGAAAGATCATGTTTTTCCTTGGATTCTTGTGTGTAGGAATCATTCACATGCATTTGTGTCAATCCTCATAAAACATTCCAAAATAAAAATAAAAATCATAAAATGTCAAAAATCCAAAAAAATCAAAATATTCAAAAAACACAAAAACATCCAAATAATTCTCAAAAATCCCAAAAATAGAGTCAAAGTCAACCAGAGTCGAGTCATAGTTAGAATGGTCAAACTATGCCTTCTCTACACATTTGCTATGTAGGAAAGGTCATCATTTGATGTACCCCCAAGGCCCCCTAGGTCCAGTCCCTTAGGGTTCATCGGGTCAAGCCAAAACATGTCAGTTCATCTTCCATATGTTAGTCATGTCCCTGTCAAACTACGAGGTCTTTGAGTGTATGGTGTAGGAAAGGCCATTAGTTGATGAGCCCCCGAGGCCACCTAGGTTAGTCCTTTAGGGTTTCTCGCGTTAGTCAAATAAGTCAGACATAGTCACACTCAGACATAAGACATTCATCGAAACATCAACATTCAAATCATGGTCCAATAGACAACATAGTCCACTCGATTATCAAGTCAAAAATTAGTTGAATTTCCACAACAATGTCCACCTATTCAATCTATGGGTCCCCTACAAGATGAATCCTTCTTGGAATTGGGCCACGTCAAAATGTCATTTTCCTTTTTAAGATGTGTCTTTCCTAACGATAGGCTGTATCAAAATGTCATTGGCCTTTTCAGGATGTGTCTTTCCTGACAACAGGCTCCATCACATAGTCATTGGCCTTTTCAGGATGTGTCCTTCCTGATGACATGCATCGTCAAATTGTCAAAAATACCAGACTATCAAATCATCAAACTGTCAAGCAATCACCCTTCGAAAAACATTGGAAAACACATTGAATGGTTGTTGATTTTGCTAATCTCTTTTGTCTAATCTTTTTATTGTTTTGTCTCTTGGTCATCTTACTAGCTACTTGGAGGATGTCCCATGAAGGATTTAGAGGTGTGATGACGTCTCATGACCTATTTTTCCTTGATTTCTTTTTTTGGTGTGTCTTGAAAAAAAGACTAGGGAAACTTATCCCTTAGTATGAGTTAGTACATTCCTTGTCTGCAACTGTCTATTTTTCGCATGTGGATGACCTTGCACACCTTGGTCTATATCATACCATGGTGTTTGTTTTCCATTTGTCACATTTTTCTGCCTAATGGTGATTAATGCAACACCTATTTATACTTTGGAAAAATGTTGAAGGTTTCTTTCTAATACTAACCTCCATGTCTTCTATTCTAACATCCATATTTTCCATGCCACCATTCATCTTTTCTGCCATAACATTTCTTCTAGTCCACATCTTCATCATCCTTATCTATTTTCCCCTATGCTTTTTCCCTTCGTCTTCTAGTCTTCTCATCCATTTTGAGAACACACTCATGTTCTCTAGACCCGCCTATCCTCTCGAGGGGGCATACTGCTACCTCCTTGTCATTCTTTCTCATCCTATTTTTCATTGGGGCATATCATTTTCTTTGTCATAATGCGATAGACTGCATTATGACAAAGAGGGGCAAAATGTAGACACATAAAAATGGCCTAGACCCGCAAACCACATTTTTCTATGTTAAACATCCTCCTCACATAATTAAATTATTTAATTATGTACTAATTTCATAATTCCTAACTATTTTCTCCTGATTATTTAAATAAATAAACTTTATTTATTTACTTAAATATGTCATTAATTCCTTATGTATTCTTATAATTAAATAAATTCCTATGATTTATTTAATTATTGTCCACCTTGTCCATTTTCTCTATAATTAAATAATAATTATTAACTATTTAATTATCTTATTGATTTTTCTTCTAATTTTAAATAAAGCCATTTATTTAAATTCTCCACTTTCTATTTTCCCACCAAGTAAATAATTTGAAATAATCATTTACTGTCACATGACCCCACCACTCTTGAATTAAATTAATTTTTAACTCAAAAGGTCAACATCACCTCTTGAATCAAATAATTTTAAATTCTTATTTGATTCTCCAACAACTTCATTTTCTGTGCCCAATATCTTCTTGTCACATGCATTCTTGACCTTTGATTTGATTTTCTTAAAATCAAATCTCAGCCCTTCATTTCAAACTTTTCCCTAACCCTAATTACTAGATGTCACATGCAATTTCAACCTTTGATCTTAGGGCTTTGTCAAACTTTCAATCTTGGTCATTTATCCAAAATTGACTTTTTTATAAAAAGGAAATTTCAATCTCATTTGACACATCTCATGCTTGCACATTTCACACTTCATGCTTGCAATTTCTGAGTACATTTGCAATTTTGAGTCAAATATTTCAATATTTGCTTGAGTCTTGGTCATAGGTCTTTGTTGCTCCTTAAAATTTGAGGGAAAATATCATTTTACAACAAATGGAGAAGGGAAATGAAGGTTAATCATGGAGGGCATGAAGGCTGTTTGGTGAAATTGTTCATTTCTTTTATGCTATTTTCCTCCTTTGTGCTTTATTGTTTAGCTAGGGTTTGTTTTATGCATTTTATTTCATGCTAACCTAGATTTTTACCTTAGTTATAGTTTCTTTCTAATCCTATAAACCATTAGTCTTTTATTTATTATATATTATGCTATATGTCTAGTTCAAAATTGTTATGAACGATGGATGGACATGCAAAAACTGATTCATGATGATAATATTTTTTTGTGCATAGAACATGATGGCTTATAGAATCTTTGTGAAGATATAACTATTAAGACATGTTTTGAAATTATTATATTTTCATGATCATATATTCATTTTTATCCGTTTCCTCTTTATTTTTAGGTTAATTTATTTCATGGTGATCATCTTATTAAAATACCTAACATGTATTTGCTTGATAATTCTTATCTTAAAAAACATTTCATTACTTTATTTTATATGGATATACATATTAATATTCTTTTAGCTCTCTAATTGAGATCAAGATTGTTCATCTTTGCTCTGTAATAGTATAATATGTAATTTCATAATTAACTTGAAATTTTAATAATTTTTAATATAGAGTGGAATCCTAAAGTTCGATAATGGTGTGTGATCCAATTTTTTTTTGAAAATATAAATGCACATATTTTCTATAATAATTCTAATTTATGTTAATTAAAAAAAAAATGTTGTCATTGTTTATAAAATACATATATTCCTTCATTAATACTCATTCTGAAGTGTGTTTATCTAATTATTTGAATTTTTCATCCTCTAATGGTCATCACTTAGAGATTATAATTATTTTTTATAATATATATAATGATACAAGATATTTTAATGTTCATCCTATAGTCTCTACTATCTCTCAATCATATGATTCAAACATAGACTAATTATTACAACAATACATATACTTTAACTTCACAATTCTAGTTTTGTTGATCTTACCAAGAATCCTCTACCAATAATGTTGAAATATATAAATGAACATATAAATATTGAAAATATCTTCTTCATGTGTATATCACCTTTTATACCACATGTGTATATCACCTTTTATACCACTAGTTCTTTAAAGATAATATTATTCAAGATCTAAATGCAAATCCTACTCAACCTAAAATATCTTGTGTTGCAAGGAGAAATTAATCCAAATTAATTTAATACAAATCCAAATTTAAATAAGTTTCATTTAGTTTAGCACAAATATAAATATATGAAAAAAGATAAAACAAAATGTATGTAATAGATAAGCCTTACATAGGGAGAAGGTGCAAGAAGTTGTGAAAAAAATTGTTTTCTCTACTAACTTTTTTACATTATCTCTAACACTCTAAAGTAATCATAACAATTTCTAAACTAATTACATTGGATAATTATTTTATTCTATCTAATAGATTATCAATGTACAATGCTTAAACTAGGACAAGTTTACGAGATTGTAAAAATTTTCAAGACCTTATTTTGGTCTTTTAACCTTTATGGATAGATATATATTATTTTTTTGTGCAATTATCATATGTGATTAATGCTATAAAAATATTGTGAACAATGTGAATAAATATTTAGTAAGTGATCTAAAATTATAATACCATACATGCATAAGTAGAGAAATAAAAATACAAGAGAGTGACAATGTGAAAACAAAGATTATGATAGAAATTAAAAAAAAAAATTGAGAGAGGAGGATAAAGATGAGTTTCTTTAAAGAAGAGAAGGCATATTTAAAAAAGAGAAGGCATAGTAATTTGAGTAAGAAATATAAAGAGGGTTTTTATTTGTAATTAAGTAAGTTGATTCCATTTAAGAGAAAAATGGATGTATCAATACTAGTATCTAATATTGAGATATAAAAATAGAATGATATGTCACGAGGAGAAATGAGATATTAATTTTCACTCAAGAGAAAAATGGGAAACTAAAATTTAAATAGATTTTGAATTAAAACCTTTTAGTGCATAGCTTAAATAAATCTCATAGAACTTTAGAAAAATACGTATGAATCATAAAATAAAGATACCACTAACAAACCAAATAGATTTTAAAAATGAAGAAAGAGAATAGGATTTAGTCCTTCACATAAAATTAAAATCTTCAAGAATTGGCAACATGAACAAAATTAAATATGCAATAAGTTGATGTATGAACATTCCAAGGTGTAAGATAAATCTTGAATCAACCAAATATATTTTAATTTTTTATTTATTTTATTTATAGGTTTTCATTACACTCTAGTCACCAATCCATTGTCAAATAACCTATCATATTTTATTGTAGTTTCATATCTAACCTTGCATTAGGAGACATAATTGTACTATGATCCTTTAATGTCATAGTCACTTTCTCAAAGGTTTTATAACCACAATGACATCAATCAGTTTCTAAAATTTATTAAGATTATCAATTTTATACCCAAGTATCCTTCAATAATGTAAATAGTTCAATAGTTCTCTAACATCTATAAAATAAAATAAATGCATTGTACATTTTATCTAGGAGTTATTATGGTGTGAATCACTTGAAGATCCATCATCACCACTATACAACTAGTTGAATACATGCTTCAATTAAATTTTTTTCTTTGCACCAACTTGTGGATGAATAGATTCATTCCTATGACTAAGAAAAAAAAATATAATCATAAAGATTATTATAAAGAAACAAAAAAGTTAGGGTGAAGTTGTTAATGGTATTTCATTGCAATATCATTTGAATTTTATAATTTGTACATTTTAATAAAAAACTTAGGCCTAGTATTTTCGAAGCCCATTGATATTAATTATAATATTTTTGAAACTTTAATAAAATAAATATCATTGCTTGTTATTCCATTGATTTGTTGTGAGGTTTTTTTATGTAGTTTCAAGGTTAGATAAACCATCATTGTAACCTTCATGCATGACTATATAATATGATATCAAAGAATGACTGATTTATGTAGTTTTATAGAATTATGTATGAAGAGGAGGCAAATTTTATGTTGAAATTGTGCAATATTCGTGATTCATAATGTGAGATTCATAATTAAAGCATTAAGAAGTACAATGTGTATAGACCACTAGAGTTCAAGCAACACTCATCAAATATATTTTTTATGTCGTATAAGTTAAATAAAGTATATCAATTAGGAAGGTTTTGGGGTAAAAGCAGAAAGTTGTGTCACACTTTATAAAGGAAACAACCAACACTGATCCAACTTTTAAACTTGAATCACTAAAAAGTGGCATATATGTTTTGAATTTTGAAATGATGTAAACTGGTAAAATGTGTATTTTTTAGTATATTTTATGTTTGTATTTTAAAAGAAAAATTAAAAACTATTTTAAACTAGTTTTTAATAAATTAACACTATAATTTAGTTGCTGATAAAATGAAAAATGAAGTTGCATGGACGTCAAACTTTTTATAGTAAATTTTATTTTTTTCTTTCATTTTTTTTGTGTGTATTTATAACTTGAAACTTTAGTGCATGGATATATTTTTTTCCAATTTTGATAAATATATATTTTTAAATAAATATTAAAATGTGCGTGAATTAAAAAACACCCGTTTCCATCGGATGTCAACTTTCATATTAAATATTTATCTAAAATGTCAAAGAAATTATACCATCTTGAAATAGATTCTTTTGTCTAGTGCATCATTTTTTTTCAATTTTTTTAATAAGATTTAGTATTTTTCCTTGGCATGGTAATCAACCTAATATTTTTTGTTGATAACCTACTTTTCGTAAAAATAAAAAATAATTAAACTATTAAAATAAATATATTTTTGAAAGCTACACTTATGGATCTACAAAAGGGTACTTTTATATTTAAAAAAAAAATGGTTTTACATTAGTAGGAGTTATTGAAACTTCAAGTTTTTCAAATATTTTTATTTTTTTGGTAAATTGGACTCAAAGTGGTGCTCCATATATTTTTAGCCAACAATTTTAGTTGAAAAAGTTGTGGAAGTATCTAACTTAGCTAGAATGAATCTTACTAGATCATATGTTTGACCAAAATTGATTTTTAGTTAGAAATACTTAAATTCACTTGTGCTGATAAGTTGGTTGAAAGTGTGACACAACTTTGTGCTTTTACCCTTTGATTATAAATAAAAATCACTAAACTAAGCTATTAAAAAATATTATAAATAGAGTGTTGATTGTGAGGTAGTTTTCAATAATGATTGTGGATAAACCACTAATTTAAAGAATTTTACATAAAACCCAAGATGTCAACATGAATAGGAAATGGTATTGTTAATATCATTGGGAGGATGTACAATGTAAGGGGTGCTTTAGATGGTGAATTATTTGGGTGAATGATTTTGAGGGGGTAAACATAAGAAAGGTTAGTCCCTCACCACAAGAAGATTTCCATTGAAATCTGATTATGAAAATAAACCAATACAAAGGAAAAAATTATTATAAATAATATACAAATTTGAAGGTAAGTTTTATAATGTTGTCATAGATAGTGGTAGTGTAGATAAATTAATAAATGAGGATATAGTTGAGAAACTGAAACTAGAAAGGTTATAACATTTCATACCCTATATAATTTCTCGGTTATAGAAAGAAAATAGGGTGTTAGTGAAGGAATAATATTGGGTTAAATTTAAGATAAAAAATTATCATGATGAAGTACTATGCAGGATAGTACCAATGGGTGTGTTTCATCTACCATTTGGGATATCATAGAAATACAAAAAAAGTGATAAACATGATGGAAGAGTAAACACTTATATTCTTAGAACATTGAATGGTAAGAGACTTAGGTTGATTCTTTTGAAGGAAAGAGAAGGATGGTGTTGAGATTCTTTGTATGCACTCACAATATAGACCAAATGTATTAAAAAATCTTACCTCTCTTTAAAAACTTTAAATTTTAAGAAATAATTTATTATCCCAAGACTACCATAGTCAGGTCTTGACACACTAGGTTTCACTCAAATTTTGTTGTAGGATGATTTCAAAAAGGGGCTTACATAATTGTTTTTTAATGTTTGGACTTAAATATGAAATGGATTCTTTGGATATTCCACCAAACACATAGGATTTCACCTTAATTTTCAAGGACAAAAGTTACTTTGGTAAATTTACAAGAATTATGAATAATTTTGATTAGTTCTTCTTAAACTATCCAATAGATTTAAAAAAATAGAAAAAGATGAAGGAAGAAAGGAAGGAGTGATAAAAACCGTTTTTCAATAATATCACATGAATATCATTAAAGAATTATGAAATGAGACCTAAAATCAACCTTTTCTTTGTCATAATGGCTCACAAATACACATAGATGATGCAAATCTTCAAAGGAAACTTATCACACAATGAAATTGATCAAATGCACTAAAATTTTCATGCAAAAATCTGATATTTCAAATAAAAATGATAAGTGTATAGTCATATATGATTTAAAATTGGAAATGACCTACAATTGACCTCAAATTCATAAAACTTGACAAGAATAGACAAATGAGCTCACTAATGTGAGAGGAGACCATGATGTAAATAATAGTTGACAATTCTTCAACCTATTTCTCAACAGTTCTCAGCAATTTTAGATCCCCTTTCAAAGGAATAACAATGACCCTTTTATAGACACGAGGCACCAATAGCTATACTAAATCTTGAAAATGATCAATTACAATTCAAAATAGTGGTTTATTCTTTTGACATCATCTTTATAGTTGGCACAACGGAATACTCTTTGGAATCACCATATTTAAAATTTATATTTAGTACATGGCTTTCTATATTTTCATCTTTGTAAAAATAATAGCTGGTAGCATATTCCATTGGTATCAACATCAAAAATCACTAAGGAAACTTTAAAAAACTGATGAGATAGAAATGAGGAAGTCGGGAACAAAAACTTCATAGAACCAGTTACCATTGAAAATCCACAAAACTAAACAAAAAATACATTCTTAGACATCCACTTTAGTGACATCTTCAATAATACATTGTGTTTCTAATGTAACATCTTTTCTTTATATTCACTAAAGGAAATAAAAGTTTTATTAATTATCTTTCTAGCTTAAACCTTGTGACATCTTCTATTTGTACTTGCATGTAGCATATGCACCCAATATCGTGGCCACTTGGTCAATCCTTACACTAGTCACTTAGTGATATTATTTCATTAACATCATTTTATCTATGACTTGATTCATCAAAATTGGTTATTAAATTAATAAGAACTTCTGCAAATACATCTTTAAAACTCTTTAGCAAATCTTCTCCATCTTTAGAATTAGTATGGTTATACATTCTATTTTTCAATTTATCAACAATAGATATATATTCAAATTTAAAATCCATTATCATTTTCCTAAGGTTTTCTAATTTATCTTGAAACTCTTCTAATATTTCCTTTTTAATCTTCAATTGCTCAATCTAGATTTTCACCTTGGCAAGAGTTTAAGTTATCAAAATTCCTTCCTTTTTATTGAGACTATTCTTATAATTATCTTTGATTTTAATCATCTTTCCTTCTAATTGTAGCACCTCACGACATCTGGTAGCAACAAGCTTTAATGTTTCTTCTCTTTATGATATCATTGATTTTATCTAAATTTTTGTTATAGTGATAACATGCTTCATATTCTCTAAGGACGTTATGTCCCCTTGGGATAGAACAACTGGATGAGAAGGTAGTTTTTCTATGGTAGATAGTTAGGACCAACTAGCTTCTTAATATAAATCTAAAGTTATGCTACTTTTTCTTTCAATTCTCATTTTCCTATTTTATATTTCTCCATTCCTACTACAATTTCTTCCATGTTGTCTCTTAATTATTCAATCTTCTTCTTTCTTGTAGAGTACCTTAGGTCAATAGTATATCTTTTTTATTCTAAAAGTGTCATCTCACCTTTATCTTTTTGGACCAAAGGGGTGTCAAATTATACAATCTTGAAACTAGTGGAATCTCTCCTAATACAAAATATTACTCTAGAATTTCTCCTTGGCTTGGTGTATCTATTTTGTTAAAAATGATTTTTTAAATCAAGAGGAATTAACTCAACTTGTATTTGATTTAGAATATCATTGAATATCCAATTTTGGATCTCAATTCTTTCCCTTTCACTTGTAACTAAAAAAAAATGGTGTTGCCTTGGAGGAGACCTTGGTTGTTCAACTAATACTTGTTCATATTCAATTTATTCTTGCACTTGCAGTTCTACTTGTAGTTTATTTTTTTCATGTTGAGCCTCTTCTAAATTACATTTATTGGCATCATTAGTTCCTTATTCTACTTACATTTCTATAACATGATCTACTAATTGTCCTGTTACTTGTTCAATGTGAACAAAAGGTTAAACCTCTTTATAGATTGTTTTAATCTTTCAAAAATAGGATAATCCCATACTTATTTTTTGTGTGTAGTAGTATCTAAAAGGATGTCTTAGAATCAAAAAGAAATTTCTACTTCTAGGTTTATGACTAGAGATTCTAAGCTCATACAAGTCTCTTTATTTATTAGTTGCTCAATTACAAGGTCTACCTCAGTAGCTAGATTTTCAATGATGCTAGTCCGAAGGGTGAGACTTATTGGATTTTATTTAGTTAGTTCCTCTTGCATGTGATGCAATATTTCCCTTGATTCCAAATTTTACTCATCAAAAAATTGAATTTCCTCCTCTTCTCCTTGGGCTAGATGACTAGTTACTTCAATACCTTCTGGCCCTTCCCTTTCCATCTCTTTAGAAATTATTATTGTATTTGATATTGAAGGAGGAGATACAAATTCTTGTTTGATAAGAGGAGGAGTTTGAAAATATGGTTGTTTTCCTTTATGATCAATGGTTGTTGGATGAGAAGGTAGTGAACCTTGCAATGCTTGACTTATTATTGGAATCACTAACTCAACTTGTGGAAGAGAAGCTATAGATGATGATGCTACAAATTTTCTAATTTTTTGATTGGGATCTTCTAGGATAGTGGAAATGGTCACCCTTATTTCCAATTGGGCTACCTCACTCAAGCCTTCTCTTGGTTTCATGACCTTGGCCTCCTAGGTTTTTCTCTTCTTCAAAATAAAATAATCATGGCCACCATCCTTACTTGACTTATCTTTTATTTTCTTATTTTTCTCTTTTTTGTAGATGATATCTATTCTCCCAGCCTTTAAATCTTGAACACATTTATTTAGACATTCTAGACATACTTGGCTAGCATCCAATATGTGTTTTATTTACTTAACTTCTATATGGGACCAATTTGGTTCCAAGATAGGCTCTTCAAACACCCTATTCATCTCATAGCTAGGATGCAATACCTTTTCATCATCCATTATTATTTGTAATGGAAGTGTATGAGTTCCAATTTTCTTCATCTTTTTTAAGTTTTACATTTGATGAGATCTCTTTCTAACCTCATGATCATCAAAACTATATTCCCAATAGTCCTCTATGCGAGGCTTATGCTTCTTGTCTTTGTAAATCTACTTTTCCAATTTTCTTACTAGGTCATAGTTGGCTCTTGTCAAATCAAATACTTACTAATTCAACAAACTTAATAATACTTTAGATGCCTTGGTGTTTTTTTTTTTGATTGGTGATAATAGTTTATTTTATTTAATATAAAGCAAAAGTTACAGTTTCTACATAATTAGCAACATCCAACAACTACCAAAAAAAATGATTAACCAACACTGTTTCCAAAGTAGAAAATTACCCCTAATCATCTCCGCCTAAAAACTACCCTACCAACCTTTACCTGTGCCCCAAAGTGTTTACATTTACACTACAAATCCAAGCTTAACCCCCCCCCCCAAAAAAAAATCATAGGCTAAATTCAATACAGTAAACTAAACATTGTTTAATTTAGTATTACTCAGACTTCTACGAATTTCCCATCTCCAACAACACTAAATCCATTATCAACTTTAGCTTCCTCCTCAGACGCAAACCCTTCTTTTCACACATCTCTGCTTTGGAAACTTCTTTGAGATTCTCTATGACCTCCTCGATCTCCATTAGTTTGATGTAGATTTTGAGTGGTTTCCACCCATGCTCCACTCCTCGCCATAGGGTTTTGGTATGTCCTTCTAGCCACTTGATAAAGAGATGGTTTAAATCCACGAGCTCTAGGCCCCCACCTTCCATTCCTTGAACCTTAACGAGCACCACTCTTGGTATCACCCATTCTAGAATGCCTTCCATATCCACTAAAAAAATTTTATGAACCAAAGTTTTCATTACTTTCCTCACTACATCCATTGGCTCTCCTAAGTCCAAACCCCAAGCCATGGCCAATGAATAAATATCCAAGTTGGTTCTGTATGTGTGCTTCAACTTTTCAAAGCCATTACCCAAAATAAATTGTACTGCTTGCGCCACCTACACATCCTTGAAGAGAAATAAACCTTGCAACTGCTTCATAGATGCTTTAGCAATGAAGGCATCCAACTTCCTCTGCGATGTCAAAGTGAAACTGGCCTCTATTGATTCTCTGGTTTGTTGGCTTCCAATCTACCACACACCGCTGATCAGATACAATCCTTACACCCGCATACCGAGAAGTGTCAAAGGTGGTGAGGTGAGTGTCTTTAAAATACCTCATTTTTCCAACCATCTCCATTAATTCCAAATGTATGTCTAGTTCTGGAAAATAACCTTCATCAATGCTTCACTTCTCTTGGGGAATTCCACATCTCCTATACTTGCTAAAAAACAATTCCTTCTTACATTAAATGCATCATAGAAAATTCCTCCAAATTAATGTCTCTAAAGTCTTTGAATCTAAAAACATCCACCTCTGCAAAGGATAGTGCCCATTTTGAGAGGATGTTTTCCTCCACATTTCCAGTTCTCCGTATATGACTAACCTTAAAGTCCTCAAAAAGGGCTAAATATTCAGTAATTTTCCTAATCACTCCCTGCAGATATCAAGCATCAATTCCTCCTTTAATAATTGCTTGGATTATTATTGAGGAATCACCCTCCAAATGAATCCTTATTACCCCTAACTTTCTAGCTATCTTAATTGCCATTAAGGCTACTGCGGCTTCCACTACATTGTTGGTTCCTTCCTTCAATCTCATTGCCCCTATAGCCAACACATTCCCATTCCAATCATGAACAATACTTCCAGCCCCAGAAGGACCCATATTTCCTTTTGACGCTCCATCAAATTTTACCTTCCACCAACCTTCCTTTGGTTTCTCCCATTTATCCACTTCTGAAGAAGACTGAGTCAGATTAACCCAACCAAGCCCCTTAATGGGCAGATGCCTTGGCGTTATTGATGTTATGATGAGAGCCACAACCTGAGACTTAGAAAAACAAACAATAGAGGGAATAATAAAATTATTATTTATTTATTGGAAATATGTTCTCATTACAAAGAAATTACATTCTAGAGGATCAAATCCTCACAAGTTGCCATACATGCAACTTTTATTGTTTCTAAAAAGAACTTCCCCCTTTCCCAATACAATTTTCTCTTTTTCCAGTCGCCCCTTTGAATTTCCAAAATGAGTCCTAAATAGCCTTTTTCTAGCTTGGAGACAAAAATACAATTTGAATTTTGAATGTAGGTGGTTGGGCACCAAAATTTGAAATTTGAAATTCAAAAATTGGCAATTTTCCAAAAATTGACCAACTTCCGGAAGCCATAACTTTTGATCCAAGACTCCATTTGATGCACTGTTAGAAGCGTTGGAAAGGTCTTGAAGTGTAGTATGTGCTAAGAAATTGCTCCACCAGTCCCAAAAATTTTTGGGCTCGTATAGGACCGTTTAGTGCCACAGACCTGGCTCAGAAGTGTTTTTAGGGAAATTTTGGGAAACTAAAACTTGAATATCTTTCAAACCGGGAATGATCTTGGACTAATTATTTATCCAATGTGTCTATTTTTCTATCTTGAAGCTTCCCATTAGCTTCTGCCTCCTCATGCCTTCAAATTCACACTTGCTAAAAATAGCAGTTTGACTAGAAAAAGCAGAAAAGCAGTTTTGAAAGTTGGGAATTCTTATTCGACGAAAAGGGTATCCAAAAATGCAAAAAAATCTAGCAAAAAGCTAATAGAAAGGAAAAATATTTTTGGGTGATGCAAGATTACCCTTACACCACTAGACATTCTTGCATCATGTTATGGAATGTATACTAACTAACATGAATAGGTAATTTTACTTCGCCTCTATGTTTGGCCTCCATAATCTTGTGGGATTCAATCAACTATCTTGAAATTTCTAACAATATCACTTTATTCATAGTATACCTTGGAAGTTTTTAATATTTTCCAATGAACCCTTTCATTCTAAGATAAGTAAATTTTGGAAATTGGATATACCAATTTCCCCTAATGTGAATTGCATGATGGGAATCTATATAGATCCTCTTAGCTTTATCCCCTTCAATATTTTTAATTATCCACATGAAAAATGTACCATTAACTCTATGGTAGTGTTTGATTGATTCACAATGTTCCAATTAAGGATAATACTTGTAACAAAACTGCATCCTTTTCTATTCCCTAGGACTACATTCCTTTTCAAACTGATAAACATATTTCTTACTACACATACATATACCATATAATATGTCATGTAAAACCTCTTTGTTCTCTTGAAACTAGTGATTTGGGCATGCATAAAATCATGATGGATTGTTCCCAATAGATCATCTTATTCCCATCTAGGATTATATTTATGTACCTATGAATCCATGACTCAAAGGTGCTCACACTTGGTAATCAAACCACTTTTCCCATTATGGTTATGATTTCCCCTAATTCATTATTGAAATCACCCCTATATAGATTCTTTGGCAATATGGAGAGTGATTTAGGATTCTTATTCTCATCCATCCAATTGATGTACATGACCCTCTTACACTAATCCTTTGCTTCACTAAAATATTGTGTAGATTGTGCTTGTACTAGTAGAAGCATTGTTGGATAGAAGGGGATGTCAAATATTTTGCAGATACTCTTTGTACTCAAATCTTCATATACCCTTCACTAATAACTTGTCTATTTTTTTCATCATACTGATGGATGCATTCCAACATTAGTTTGAGGATTTCCAAGAATAAGAGAAATGTTGTGGCCTTATGTAAACCATTCAATTCAATATTATTCACCCATGGAGTGGTGTTATTAGCTTTAATTCTTTGATACAAATCCTCCATGTTGAAATTCACTAAGTTGGTATATCAGATGATGTCATATTTTGGTATAATTTATGAGGGAATGAAGATTAATTTGAACTTGATCCTCATGTATTTAGCTCATTTGTCATTTTATATATAGGGAAAAAGTTTATACAATTAACTAACTATATAATTAATGCTTAATATTAATGGCATTTGCTTAAAAACTAGGATTTCTCAATTTTAGGTTACATTTAATTTCCACGAGTCTATTCAATAGAGTATAAAGATGATTGAATTTATTTTTAATTCAAATGAAACTGCATGAAATTAATTTATAATTATTCAATTCACCTTAGAATTTCATGTTTGTTCACTTGATTATGTCAAGAGAATCAATCCTTTGAAATTGCAAATAAATTATGTTATGAATTGATTTTTTCCTCTTGAACGAATGATGAAATTCTTTTGCAATCACTCCTTTGCTAAATTTTCACTTGAATTTTTTTTGAATCACTCTAGATCACTTTTTTGATCTTGAATTTGGCTTTTTGATGAGAAAAAAATTAAATAAACCTTTTGACTTGTAAAAATCAACAAAATTTGGATCAACCTTAGCTGATAAGCTTCTCAAGGAACTTGGCTCTAATACCAATTGTTGAACACAAAGAAAAGCTAAGAGGGGGGCGAATTAGCTTATATTAAAATTAAAAAATTCCCATATGTAGATAACACATCACATCACATGAACTAAAAGAACAACAAAAAGGAAAAAATGCACCACACCATAACACTGGGAATTTTACGTGGAAAACCCAATGATGAAAAAACCATGGTGAGAGTTAACTCATAATATACAAGCTCACTACTTGAAAGGTTTTAAAATATTTTAAGGCTCATTGCCTATGAACTTGCAGAACAAGGTATATAGCCTTAGAGCAAGATACAATGTACCTAATAAAACTCACTATCTTAGAGCAGGATACATGAAAAATTAGAATAAGAAAATTGGTTATGAACTACTTTGAAGAAGCATCTAACATATTATGAAGTTGCAATCACCATTTCGCACAATTATCCCTTCACACTAATTTTGGGCACTTCATCTTTTTCATTCTTCTCTTCTCTCCTCACTATCAATCCTTGTCTTCGCAAATGAATTTAATCTTCTATATATATCCTCCACAACAAATCAAAACCTTTATTAGGTCATCTCCAAGATGACCTTTAGAAAGAACTCTTGAAATCTCACTTGTCAGCTTCAATTTGCTAGAATTTTGTGTTTTCATTGATGTCAATAGATCTTTTTTGTTGCATTAGTTTCAATAAGTCTATGAAGATGCTTTGATTGGTTGCATTATGTTGTCATTAGTAGTATCACTGATGTCAACCTCTACTATTTCTTTAATGAAGATTAATTAGTGATTGGTGATGTTCAGCCTCTTATGTGATTGAGATATTGTAGAAGTGTTCCAAGTGATGAGTTTGAGTTTGTGGTGCTTGGTTTTCAATATTCTTTTGAGAAAATTTGAATAAAATTGGAAACAATGAGGTAAAGAGTGTTCATTGTGTTCATTGTTTTGCTCCACATTTCTTCATGGTTCAAGATATACTTGTGCAGTTTGGATATGTTGCTCAAAGGTGTTTAGAGGTGATATATCCAAAGTTTCAGGTTCTAGATCATTGCGCAAAAAAGTTGTGCTCACCAATGTGTGAACTATGAAAGTAGTATTGTCTAGGAGAAAAGGTTTTGCTCCGTATTTCTCCGAAGTTTGGTTTTTGGTCTTGCGGATCTAACGATGTGCTTATATTTATTATATCTATCCTCAATTTTAGTTTTTTGATCTTTGGTGCTCCACAAGGTTGGATTTAGGTGTTGCAGTATGTGGAAAGTTAATTAGGTGTACTAAATGAGTGTGTTACTCAAGTGAAATTTGTTGCAAAGGAATTTTTTGGATTTTAGGGTGTTTATGGAATATTCTAGATTGTATCAAAGTGATGTGTGTGGTCTGTGAGTCATCTTTGGATCAAAAGAAGCGTGTACTTAATTATTTAATGGTGTTAACATAGGTTCAATTGACCTTGGGTGTTTACACTAATTGCAAAAATACTTTGATGTTTGTGGAAGCATGGTGTGGAGTATATGTATGAATTTAGGTCTGAGTTAAGGTGTGGTGTGGTCCTATTTCATTCCTTTCCACTGTGGGAATTCTTAGTGCCGACCTAATTTTATTTTGCATGGTTGAGGTTCTTAGCCGAACTTGCTAATTATTGTCAAGGTTGAGGATGGTATAAATAAATTTTGAGTTGATGGAGAATTGTGGTGTGAGGTGTGTGATGTGAAGTGTAGAGTTATGAAGTGTGAAATTAAGAAATGCAATGTGAGCTTTAATCTGTTAGACTACTAGAAGAAGTGAGAAAAAGGTGTCTACATTCTTTAGAGGGGCTATGAATGTATTAGTGATGTTGTGGTGGATCTTTCTGTTGCTTTGAGATGGATTTATAATTGTAACATTCTCCTTTTTTGTAATCTGGCAGTGAGCGCTTCTTCTTTTCTTTTAGATAGTGATCCTATTTTATTTAGTGTTGTAATTAATTTGTATTATGAGCTAATCCTCATTGTGGTTTTTCCCTTCTTGGGTTTTCCATGTAAATCTAGTGTTCTATTATGTCTAGTGTTGTTCTATTCTTATTTTCTATTATTTACTTTCATGTTAAATAATTCTAACAGATTAAAGGCTAATAAGGTTAATGCGGATCTAAATGTTAATGAGGGTTTGATGTTTTAATGTACAACTGATTCACCCCCCTCTCAGTTGTCTTGTACATTCAACAATTGGTATCAGAGCAAGGTTCCTTGGAATACAGATTAACTACTTGAGGTAGATCTAGGATGGTACACAAGAAGGAGGTGCATCTATTTGATGGATCAGATTATGCATTCTAGAAGACCATGATGGAGGGTTTCCTAATCTCTCTAGGGTTTGGAGTTTGGAAATCTTTTGAAACTAGATATACAATTCCTATAAATGGTTAAGTATTGATGATGAGATCAAAGAATATGAGAACAATGGGAAAGAAAAGAATACTCTTTTGAGTGGTCTTTCTAATACTAAACTTGTGAAAGTTATGAATCTCAAATCTATTAATGAGATCTAGAAGAAGCTAGAAAGTGTCTATGAAAAGTTCAAGCAAGCTAAGATGCAAAACCTAAAGATCAAGTTTGAGACCCTATGGATGTCAAATGATGAAGATATTACAAGATACATGGAGAAAATGGAAAAATTTGTCAATTCCATCAAAGGACTTGGTCGAAAAATTGAAGAAGATGAGGTGGTAAAGAAGGGAGACTACTTTTAGAGTTAGAAAAACTAAAATGAACAAGGAATTTGATCTAGATGAGTTTTATGAGCTAGAAGAAAAATTTGTGAGGAAATTGAAAAAGGATACTAGAAAATACAAAGGTAAGTTACCTTTCAAATGCTTTAACTATGGAAAGACTGGTCATTATGCTTCAATATGTCCTATCAAAGCTTCAAGAGATAGACCTAAGGAGAATAAAGGTAAATCAATTAAGAAGAGTTACTATGTTAGAGAAGATGCTAGTATATATGATGGTGAATTCAATTACCCTAATGATGAAGATGATGAATGCATGTACATGGTTCTAAATGGTAGAACTAATTCTAGTAACTATGAGAGATGTATGAAGGAATATGCTTTGAAAGTAGGTCATAACATTGGAGGAGAAATGGTGACTTATTTTCATGTCAGAGAAGAGAATAATAACTGGATCATTGATAGTGGATGCACAAATCACATGATAGGTGATAAGAGTAACTTTATTACGCTTGATAAGTTCAAAGGTGGTTTGGTTAAGTTTGGGGATGATACATTTGCTAAGATATATGGAAAAGGTTCAATCAGTTTCGAAGGAAAGCATAATATAGATGATGTTCTTTATGTTAAGAGTTTGCAGCATAACCTTTTGAGTGTAGGAAAAATGTGTAGCAAAGGATATAATCTTTTCTTTCAAGACAATGGTTGTGAGATCAAAAAAGGCTCTGGAGTTGTGGTTGCAATAGGAAGGACATATGGAATTTTTTTTATCAACTTAAGGGTGCAAATGGTCAATGCTTTATGACTCAAATGGATGAAAGCTGGTTATGGCATAAAAGAATGTGTCACATCAATTTTGATAGCATAGTGAGGATCAATTCAAATCAAGCTATGAGAGATCTTCCAAAGATTACAAAGCCTATTAATGATGTATGCAAGGAATGTTAGATTGGGAAGTAAGCTAGAAAGAGTTTCAAAGTCAAAGGACAATTTACTACCATTCCTTTGGAGTTGGTGCATACAAATTTTTGTGAAACTACAAGAATCAAAAGTTTTCAAGGTGACATGTATTTCATGCTATTAATTAGTGATTACTCTAGAATGAATTGGGTTGCTTTTCTTAAAGAAAAATCAGAAGCTTTAGATAAGTTTAAGTCATTCAAAGCTATGGTTGAGAATGAAATGGATATAAAGATCAAATTTTTGAGATCTAACAGAGGTGGAGAGTTCACCTGCAATGAGTTTAACACTTTATGTGAAGTTCAAGGAATAAAGAGGAATTTTCCAGCTCCTAGGACTCCTCAACATAATGGAGTTGTGGAAAGGAAGAATATGATTGTTCAAGAAGCAATAGGGACAATGATGAAGGAAGAAAATATACCAAATGTCTATTGGAGAGAATCAGTTGATACTACAGTCTAGATACTTAATAGAGCACAAGCAAGGAAAACCGGTTCAATGACCCCTACTGTGAAATATTTTAGTGTTTGGAAGAAAATGTTATATCAGAAGAGATGAAGAAAGCTTAGGAAATTTTGATGCAAGATCCGATGAACAAATATTCCTTGGATATTCTACAAGAAGAGAGGCTTATCAGTGCTACAGCAAGAGGCTGAAAAGGATTGTTGAAAGTGCAAGTGTCAAAGTGGATGAAGACTTACATAAAAGTTTAATGATTATATATGGATATGGATCAGACGAATCCTCTTGCAGAGAAGAAGAGAAAGATGAAGGTAAGGAAAAAGAAGTACAGGTTGAAGATGAATAAACTCTGGAAAGGATCCTGAAGACCCCTAAGTATGTGCAAAAGAATCATTCAAAAGATCATATCATTGGTGATAAAATCAAAGGTGTGCTGAAAAGAAGAAAGGCTATCATGATAGAAGAAAAATAAACCTATGTTTAATTTCCAAAGTTGAACCTAAAATAGTGATTGAGGCATGCAAAGATGAGTATTGGATCTAGGCTATGGAAGAAGAACTAATGCAGGTTGAGAAGAATCAAAATTGGGAACTTGTCCCAACACCAACAAACAAGAATGTGATTGGAACTAAGGGGTATTTTGAAATAAACTAAATGAGAATGGAGAAGTTAGGAATAAGGAAAGGCTTGTATGTAAAGACTATTCACAAGTGAGAGGAATAGATTTTGAGGAGAAATTTTCTTTGGTGGAAAGGATGGAAGCTATTAATTTTTTTATTTTATTTTGTAGCACACAAGGATTTCAAAGTATATCAAATGGATGTGAAGTATGCATTTTTAAATGGTGAGTTGGAAGAAGTTTACATTAAACAACCAAAAGGATTTTAGTTATCAAATAGCCTTAATATGGTCTACATATTGAAGAAATCATTATATGGACTCAAGCAAGCTCCTAGAGGCTAGTATGCAAGATTGGATAGGTACTTGTTGTAGAAAGGATTCCATAAAGGTACCACAAATAGTAATATTTCAAAGTTGAAAAAGATCAACTCTTGATTGTGGTTGTGTATGTTGACATAATATTTGAAGGAAATGAAGCAATGTGTAAGATATTTGTAGAACAAATGCATAATGATTTTGAAATGTCAATGTATGGGGAGATGAATTTCTTCCTTGGACTACAAATCAATTAGATAGGAAAAGGTATATTCATTTCATAATCAAAATATGCCAAGGAAACGTTGAAGTTTGGAATGGAAGAATCTAAACTAGAATGCACTCCTATGGTTATTGGTTGCAAGTTGAGAAAGAAATATGAATCTCCTAAGGTTGATCAGAGAAAATATAGATCAATGAGTGGAGGACTGGTGTATCTAACTACTACCAAATCAGATAGCATGCATGCAATTTGTCTTATGACACTATTTCAAGAAGATCCCAGAGAGCCACATGTTGTAGCAATGAAGAGAATATTCAAATACTTAAAGGGAACTTTAGAACATGGCTTTTGGTATCCAAAAGATACTAATTTTTCTCTGAGTGCTTATACATATGCAAATTGGGCAGGAGCAAGTGTGAATGAAAGAAAAATTCCACGTGGTGGTGCATTCTTTCTTGGAAGTAGGATTGAGTGTTATTATCTACTATAGAGACAAAATACATTGATGCAACATCATATTGCATACAAGTGTTATGGATGAATCAAACATTGAAGGATATTAGAGTGGTATATGATGAACCTATTTATATCTTATGTGATAATACAAGTGCTATTAATATTTTAAAAAATCCGATAATGCATTCGAGGACAACATATATCTCAATCCGGTATCACTTATTAAGGGAGAAGGTTGTAGAGAATGAGGTGAAGTTGGAGTATGTGCCTACTAAGGATCAAGTTACAGATATCTTCACGAAGGCTCTTCCTAAGGATAATTTTGAGTATCTCTAGGAGAAGTTGGGGGTTATTTTCCCTCCTTTCAACTAGATGCATAAGGATATGCATCATTCTAGTGGATCTCAAGGTTCATTCCTTTTTCTGGACTGATGTTGGTGGCTAACTCTTAGGGGGAGTAGGTAGTAGCATTGTAGGCTATTGCAATCAGGGGGAGTAAGTGTTTTCATTGTGTGGTATACAATTTTTTTCCTTTGTTATTCATGTCAAAGGATATGTGCAATTATTTCTAGTTGGTGAAGTATGTTGTGTAGTGTGTAGAAAAGGTGTGAAGAAAACAAAGTATAGTAAAAGAAATGAAAGTTGCAAAGCTATGATTTATGTCAAAGGGAGAGAGATACAAGTGTGTTGAAAATTTCCATTGATTTCAAATGGGGAGAGAGACTTAAGGAGGAGAGAAGTCATGAGAAAGAGAAATTGTTGGAAAGTGTTGATGTTCGTGTAAGGGGGAGAAGTGTGTATTGCGGTGTAGTATATGAGTTGGTGATATGAGCTATTGTTTTTTTTGATGTTGATGGTTTTTCCATGTGCTGCCATCAATGAAAAAGGGGGATATTATTGGAAGCTTATGTTTTCATTGATGTCAACATATCTTTTTTATTGCATTAATCTCAATAAGTCTATGGAGATACTTTGATTGGTGTCATTATGTTGTCATTAGTAGTATTAGTGATGTCAACCTTTGGCGTTTCTTTGATGAGCATGTATTGGTGATTGGTGATGTTCAACCTCTTGTGTGATTGAGATAATGTATAAGTGTTCCAAGTGATGATTTTGAGTTTGTGGTGCTTGGTTTCCAAGTGCTTTTGAGAAAAAAATGAATAAAATAGGAAATAGTGTAGTGAAGAGTGTTCATTGTATTCAATTTTTTTCTCCACCTTTCTTCATGGTTAAATATCTGTCTATGTGGTTTGGATATATTGATCAAAGGTGTTTAAAGGTGCTATATCCATAGTTTTAGGTTTTGGATTGTGGTGCAAAAAAATTGTGTTCACCAGTGTGTGAATTGTGAAAGCAGTGTTGTTTGGGAGAAATGTCTTTTCTCCACATTTATTTGTAGTTTGGTTTTTGGTCTTGCAGATCTGAGGGTGTGCTTATATTTCTCATATCTATCCTTAGTCTGAGTTGTTTGAGATTTGATGCTCTGCAAGATTGGATTAAGGTGTTGTAGTATGTGGAAAGTTAACTAGGTGTACTGAAAGAGTGTGTTCCACAAGTGAAAGTTGTTGCAAAGGAATTTGTTGAATTTTAGGGTGTTTATGGAATATTCTATATTATGTTAAAGTGATTTGTGTGATATGTGAGTCATCGTTGGATCAAAATAAGTGTGTACTTAATTGGTTAATGGTGTTAACATAGGTTCGACTGACCTTGGATGTTTACAGTAATTGTGGAAGTGTGGCATGGAGTATATATATAAATTTAGGTCTAAGTTAAGTTGTGGTGTGGTCCACTTTCATTCCTTTCCACTGCAGGAATGCTTAGTGCCGACCTAATTTGAATTTTCATGGTTGAGGTGCTTAGCTGACCTTGTCAATTTTTTTCAAGGTTGAGGATGGTATAAATAAGTTTTAAGTTGGAGAATTGTGGTGTGAGGTTATGATGCAAAGTGAAAAGTTGTGAAGTGTGAAATGCAATGCAAGCTTTAATGTGTTAGACTACTAGAAGTAGTGAGCAAAAGGTGTCTACATTCTTCAAAGAGGCTATAAATGTACCAGTGATGTTGTGGTGGATCTTTCTATTGCTTTGAGATGGATTTATCATTGTAACATTCTTCTTTCTTCTTTTTTGTAATATGGTAGTGAGCCCTTCTTCTTTTCTTCTAGGCAGTGAGCCTATTGTATTAGATGTCACAATTAATTTATATTGTGAGCTAATCCTCACCATGGTTTCTCCCTTCTTGTGTTTTCCATGTAAATCTAGTGTTTTGTTGTATTTGGTGTTGTTTTCTTAGTTTATATTATTTTCTTTCATTTTAAATCACTCTAATAGACTAATGGCTAATAAGGTTAATGTGGATATGAATTTTAATGAGGGTTTGATGTTTTAATGTAAAACTA
Source organism: Sequoia sempervirens (assembly GCA_007258455.2). Taxonomy (NCBI): domain Eukaryota; kingdom Viridiplantae; phylum Streptophyta; class Pinopsida; order Cupressales; family Cupressaceae; genus Sequoia; species Sequoia sempervirens. The sequence goes on from VDFB02270651.1 coordinate 626,200,467, forward strand.
ATTCATCCCCCCCTCTTAGTTGTCTTGTGCATTCAAAAATTGGTATCAAAGCAAGGTTCATTGGAAGAAAGCTTAACCACATAAGGTAGATCTGGGATGGTGCACAAGAAGGAGGATCCTCTGCTTGATGGATTAGACTATGCATTCTAGAAGACTAAGATGGAAGGTTTCCTTATCTATCTAGGATTTGGAGTATTAAAATATGTTGAAACTGGATATACAATGCTTACAAATGGTCTAAGTACTAATGATGAGATCGAAGAATATGATAAAAATGGGAAAGAAAGGTATGCTCTTTTGAGTGGTCTTTCTAATACTAAACTTTTGAAAGTTATGAATCTCAAATCTGCTAATGAGATTTGGAAGATGTAAAGTGTCTATGAAAGAGATGAAAAAATCAAGCAAGCTAAGATGTAGAACCTAAAGATCAAGTTTGAGACCCCGTGGATGTCAAAGGATGAATATATTACAAGATACATGTAGAAAATGGATGAATTTTTCAATTCCATTAGAGGCCTTGGTGGAAAACTTGAAAAATATGAGGTGGTAAAGAAGGGAGATTGCTTTTAAAGTTGGAAAAACTGAAAAAGGATGAGGAATTTGATCCAAATGGGTTTGATGAGCTAGAAAAAATTTTTGTGAGGAAATTGAAAAAGGGTACTAGAAAATACAAACGTAAGTTATGATGTAGAGGAAGGACTGATATCTGACACAATTTGACTATTTGTAGACCCTTCACACATTGGTTCATCTCAACAAGGCCTAAAGGCTTCCTAGGTCACCTTGAATCATGGGACAACATCCTAATAACACTCCATCATTGAGGAAAATATGGAACATGGGAAACTTGGTTCAATAAAACCTGCTACAACACCTTCTAAGGGTTTCCATTCATGCATAACCCCAATCAAGCGTTTGACACACTAAAACATGCAAAGTAGGATTGTTTCCACTAGGTACAGTCAAGTGATGAATTCAAACAAGGGAAAGAATGCTTGTCATATTTTTTTCTAGACTTGTGTATGCCCCTAGAAACATACCACCATGATTCTACACCCCTTCATCAACAAATAGTGTAAGGATCATTCAAAGCAACAAGGAAACAAGGATTCTAGGACTGTTCTATGCAAAACTGAACATACTGTCAACCATATCTCCTTCACAGGTTCCACTCATGAGTTTTTCTCTTGCAAGAATGTGGATGGGAATGGGGTAGATTTTTCCAAAAAAAATCATGAATTTTGGATGGTAGAAACTCTTCCCATGATTATATTTTTTCTCCCTGGAAACCCTAGGTTATAGGGTTTGTACCTATAGTCACAAAAATGGCAATATCTCCTAAAAAAATTGATGAAACATACCAAACCAAATGCATATGAAAGCTTATTCTCTTCTCTAACTTCTCCAACCAAATTTAGGACTGTACCATACAATACCAATCTGTACAACATGATTTACAGTTAGTTTTCATAGTAAAATGCAATGTACAACACAGTAAATTGATGATCTTCCCATTCAAAATTTCTCCAAACTCTTGAATTGATGTTGCAAGGAATATTAAACATGTCTCCATCAATCCTAACTAAAGAAACTGGCCTCTAACTCCTTGTTAACACAAATGACCATATTTACAACTTTTTGAAAACATTTTGACTGTATTTTACAACTTTTGCAACTTGACTCCAAAACATTACACAATGGATTTAAATGACTCCAAATGGTCTTACACAACCTTATTGACACCAAAAAAATAAAAACTTAAAGCTTAGCACATGAAAACAATTTGTATCAAAAAGGGTGCATTAGGATGCCCTTGCATCATACTCCCTAGAGAGAAAAAATTCAAGCTCCACTTGAATTAAGGTCTACAATAGTACAACCAACCAACATCTAGCATCTGAGAATGATTGTGAACTTGAACCATCATGTGCAATGATATCACCTATATAGGAGTACAAATCAAAAACCAAATCTTCAACCTTGAAATCAATTTCTCTTCTTCTCACATCTTCCCTATGCTTGCATCTGCTAAGTCTAATTTGTAGTTACTCCCTTGTTGATGGATTGCATGCATTGCAATAGAAATTTTCTCTCCTTCAACACCTTGCTTCATTTTGACCTTAGGTCTCTCACACTTCTACCACTTTTCATTCAATTGAGAATCCATATCCAAAAGGTTATGCTTCCTTGAACCAGTTGCATGATCTACACCTCCAACTATCCCTTGCAATATTGTTGCATCTGCCACTTTGTCAACTAATTGGAGTTCAATAACTAAGACTATATTCCTTAATGATTAAAATGAAATATCAATGAGAGGATTTTTCCTCCTCTTTCTACCTCTAGCCCTTATGGTAACAAGCATAGAATCTTGATCAGTTTTGGTGTCCTCTTCCAAAAGAGTCAAAGCATATCTAGCCTCCATTATCTCCTATTGTGATGTGTGCAACTGAAGTGCATATTCTTCATCCTCATTGGAATACATAAAATATTTAGTTCTCCCTACCTCTTTATCATTATTACTTCTTAAATTTTGAAAAGACTCCTGTATTGCAACCATATTATGTTTTCCATACTCGACCAGTGATCCTTTCAACATGTCAATTGATGATTGAAGGGGTTTGGTTTGAAAATCAACAACATGAACCTTGTCTCTGAAATCCACAATGTTTAGTTCTACCTTCTCCACTGAATTTGTACAGTGAATGGCCTTCTCCTTTTCTCTATTCATATCAGTTTGCAAAACAAAAAATTGAACCTCTAGCTTGGGATTGAGCCCCCTAACACTGTCTTGTATTGGGTTGCATCCACCAAATTGCTTAAGAAATTGAAAGATAACTTGGGTTGCATCCTCATGTTCCAATTGCAAAAGCTTAGAATCTTCAACTAAAGTGGAAGGTTTTTCTTCCCATTCTAGCAACTCTATATGAGGACTAATACCTCTCTTTGGGATGTCATCTACTACTATATCAACATGTTCCTATAACAAATCTTGGATCTCCAAGGGTAACTCATCAATCCTAGTTGATGTAACAAAAAATCTAGGTCTGATTATAATTGCAAAGCCCATTTTTTCCTTTCCTATGGTTTTTATGAACTCATTATCTCCTACCAACATCACACTAGATCCCACTTGTTGTTCTTAGCTTTCCTCTTTCAAAGGTGTTAGAGTATAAGAGACCCCATCCTTCTCTATGACATAAGTGTTTTTCCTACCATCCTGGGCTGCCTTCCTATAATATTTCCATGGTCTACCAAGCAACATATGGAAAACATCCATGGGAATGATGTCACAAAAAAACTTTGTTCTTATATCTCCCTATTTGGAATTCTACCCAACTTTTCTCATTCACTAACACTTGTTGCCCTTTTTCTAACCATGATACCTAATGAAGAAGAAAAACACAACTCACCCAATTCCACACAAAACTCAGATTACATCAACTTAGTGATGATTCGATTCAAAAATTGACAATTACATGTGTCAATTTAAAATCGTTTTATAACTACACACCAAGAAACTCAAACTTGAAAACAATTCAAATGATTTTTATTAATTCAATATTTCATGAAGGTTACATTAAATTTTCTAGGAAACTCCATTTCCTTTTTGGTCTTCCACCCCTTTATCTTCCTCTGCTAGTTTGCATCACCACATTCGCTAGTTTACCATTGCACATTCAATGCACCTCTATTTATAGGTCTGCACTCCTAAAAATTACCAAGTTGTTGTCCCACTATCCATAGCTTTGCTCAGCTTCCTTTATTTATACCCTCATCCAATTGATTGCTTCAGACAACCGTCATCCAAGGTCTACAACTCATGTGAGTTTTATTTCAATGCTCATCCCAAAATCTGCATGCCCTTTTTCTTTAATTTTGCTTTAAATTTTATATTGAGCAAACATTTCACAACCCTTCTAGCAACATGTCAACCATCTTGCTTGGACCTTTACCACCAATCAGCCATCACTTCATATATTCCACACAACCTTTAGAAAATATCCATACCTTCCATGACTCAGTTCCACTTACATTTTCCTTTAACTACGTAGAAATTTATCCACTCCATGCCTTCATTCTGCCACGCCATCTTGCTAACCTTATTCATATTTACCATTAATTGCTTACTATTTCACACGAACTCTATTCACTGTCCTTCTCCTTTCATTAGTCTATTTTCTCATACCTACTTTATGCTGTGTGCTCCATCTGCTAGCATTAAACTATTTCAATTGGTGCTACTTCCTCCAATGCATAGCTTTCTTCCATCCATGAAGTCTTCGAAAGATAAAATGTTGCGCACATTTTAAAATCATGCTACCTCCATTGGATTTGGTGACCTCATTACTTGAGAATACATTAAACACGACTCCTCATATTGGCTGCATGGGAGTATTTCATTTTTTTTCCCTCAATCTTATGAAATCCAACACCAACGTGAAATTTCTTAACCACTTGAACTTGTATCACCATGGGTGTGGCTGAGTGGAGGTTTTCTACTTTTTTTTTTCTTACCCAGGCCCCCTATCTCCTTCTATTGCTACGAGCGCCTTCAATTGTTGTTCACACTATATTAAATAATGCTTGTGGTAGAAGATGGGGCATTTCATTTCCTATCTCTTTACCTTTAGTCCCTTTTGAATACTCTTCATTATGTTTTTTTTTAAATTTTCCAATAACTTTGAATCCCATCTAGATGTAGGAAACTAAAGATAAAGTGTCTATTTCTTATTAATAAGTAATCATCTAAATTCAATTAACTTTAATGCACTTAAATTGAAGATGAAAATCAAAATATGGAATGACAAAATGTTCAAATCTACCTCAAACGATCATGATACCGAAACTAAGCCCAAAAAAAGAGAAAATAATAAAATTTCAAACCAATTTTTTTTATTGATGTTGATCGCCTGTTGACTTGGGATGCTCCTGCATCAATACCTTATATGGAGTGGCATGGGGAAACCTTTTCAATTTTAATTTTTCTACCATTTCAATAGAAACCAAGTTATTAGTACTACTATAATCAATAAAAATCTGACAAAATTTTCCTTGGATTTTGCAAGTGGTCTTGAAGAGTGATCTTCTTTGGGGTGGTTCCTTCTCCATGGGCACTTTGATCAAGGTTCTCCTCATCCGCAAAAACTCTCCAACTTTTGGTTCTTCAATTTGTGGAGAAGAATTTACACTTTCAACATCCCCACCTTATACAACTTGATTCCTCCTTTCACTCCCAAAAGTGGTAGATGACTATTCTTCCGAGCATTGCCATGCTTGATGGCCTACAAATTTATTACATTTATAATTTTTTTTAGTGAAGCCACTTGATTTTCCTCTATTCCCAAATCCGCCCCTAAAATTTGATCTTCTTCCTCTAAAAGTCCTTCCCCTACCTCCACTTTCTTTCTCTTGTCTCCTTTTCAACTTTTCTTTAACCTTCATCACTAATTGGTAGCATTCTTCTACTATTCTAGGGCTTGTGAGACTTAGTTCATCTTGTATGCTATATTTCAGTCCATTCAAGTACCTTGCAACCTTATCAACATCCTCTTCCATATGGCCTAATCCAATACTCATTTTGTAGAATTCCTCTATATATTCCTTTACATCCATGTCTTTTTGTTTGAAATTTTGTAGTTTCCTATACAATTGAATGGCATTATCACTAGGTAGAAATTTATCTTTCAATTTCACAACCATTTTGTCCCAAGAGGTGATCTTTGCTTTGCATTACTTTCTTCTCTCTTCTTGTACATAGTCCCACCAAAGGGATGCATGTCCCTTCAATTTTATTCTTTCCAACTTCACTTGTTGTTCCTCTAGTACATCTTCTAATTCAAAGTATTTGTCTAATTCTCCAATCTAATTGTTGTGCAGTTTTCACACACACGCCCCACTGAAAGTAGGGACCCTCTCTCACTTTTGATTTTTGGTGCTTTGGCCCTTTGGTTTTGATATTTGGCTGCTTTGATATGTGCTTGAATGATTATCTTGCCCGTACAAGTACCCCTTCTAAGGAAACACTTTGAAAATCTTGAGTTTTGGGGTTAATTTCAAGTTTTTCTTGGTTTTTGGGAAAATTCCCTCTAGGCAGAATTCCTTGAATGCCTTGGAAACCCAGCGGGGGGCCGGTTTTACATTATTTTCGGGGATTATAAATCCTCAAGGAATTTCATCTCCTTTGGATTTTCCTAAAATTCCATCGTGACTTTTGATCCCCAAACCTGTTGTCTTGTCATTGCATTTATGATTCTTGTACGATTCTACAACTTGATTTTATTGGATTTAAACATGATTTATGCTGCAAAATTGAGTCATTTTTTTTTCTCTAAGATTTGAGGAGGTTTGATTTCGAGTTGTCATTGTCGAATCTTGTGTCCGAGTTGGGATTGTTTGCTTTGGTCGGATTTTTTTTGGTTATTGCTTGCATGTGCTTGAGCTCCAAGATTTCTTGCTAGTTGTTGCCATTTCAATTATTCTGCACTCATGGTATGTTCATGCAACCCTTTTTTTTTAGTTGACAACTTTGAATTGTTGCATGGGTTGTGTGTGTGCTTTGAGCTGAGATTGTGATATGATGGAGCTCAGTAGCAGAGCTAGGGTTTCTCCCATTTTGATTTGATGCACATCCCTATGCTTCACGTTGCCTTTCTTGTGGCTCGATTGTGACTCAGTGAGGTTGTCCCTTGCTCGAGTTGGTCACTAGTTTGGATTTCATGCTTCATGAATCGAGCTATGGTTTGATCTGGTGATCCCTAACCCTCGGTGAAATAACGTCCTAGGAGAATTGAGACCATTCTTTATCATTCAAATCTGGTAGTCATCTTGTCTTAGTGAGGTTTTAGGGAGGAGTTTGTAGGAGGATTGTCAGAATGGAAGAGTGAGTCCAGAGCCAAACTATTCTTGCATGGCCATATCTTAGGGTTTCCCTTTGAAATCGTAACTCCCATTGACTAAATCACACCTAGAGGGATTGAAAATATTAATGCTTCATTTTGCAATCAGAGTGAATTGAATCCAGGATTGAGTCCCAAGTTCCTAATCGTTTGATCAATATAGGAAAATTCCTGATGAAGTCAAAGATTTCAGGTTTTTGATTGCTTTGTGGATTTTCTTCACTTTCAGAATTTCCTGATTTTCCATCGCTCCATTAATTTCCCAGAATGGTGCTTAAAACGTGAAACTACATTAATTTCGTGGAATTCCACTTCCTCTGGATTTTCTTGAAAATCCATTTTCTTGAAATATGATTAGACTTGCCATGTTTGTGGATTTCCTTTCCCAGTGGAATTCCCTGAAAACTTGATGAAAATGAAGAACTTTGGGATAACATGAGTTATTAGATAAATGATTTTGCACCATATGATTAATTTGAACAATTTGGGAACATGTCATGTTATTGATTAATTGATGATGTTGATTAAATGATTTATGGAGTTGTATTGTGCTTTCATCGCTAAATTCCTCTTGAAATGGAATTCCCCAAAATTCTTTTTTGGCGTGAATTCTGCAAGAGGATGGAAACCCCAACTTTTCTTTATGATGTTTTAGGGGATTTTTTTCATCATGAGACTTGTTGTAAGGATGAAAATGTAAGTTTATGATGGACTAACCCTGAATCTCATTATATAGTGGATATTTACTGTGAACTTTTGCTAAGTGCAGGCTGAATCAAGCAAGGCTATTGCGGGAGGAACTAAGAGTAGTGTGATGGATCCTAGTGATGAGGGAGCTTTTATCTCAGAGGCCGAGAAGATTAAATTGGACATGAAAAGAAAGATCCCTGGGAGTAAGTTGGCTTCCATTTGGTTAGAGGTAACATACACTAATGTTGGGAAATGGGATTATGAAGAGTTTAAGGCAATAATGTCAGTAGAGGATCCTTCCCTGTTGGCAAGTAGATTGGTGAGCTTTGGGTTGGCTCATGTGGTTGGTTTCCCTCCTGCGGTGCAATGTCATGAGTTGATGCTAGAATGTCCTAGGCATTATGATCTAGGCACACAAAGGATAATTAGTCCACAAGGCAGAGTGCTTGCCAATTTCTCTTCTATCTCAGTGGCTCAGACATTTGATATGCCAGATATATCTCATGTGGTTGGTTTTTATCTTGAAATAGCCAAGAAACATTATGCAGATGATAAAAATAAGGATTTGCAAGTTATCAATTCTTGGTTAGAGAAACCTAAGCCACACTTCTCCAAGTTTCCCAAGCAGTTGCACAGAGCCAAGTTCAAATCAAAATACTATGATGTAATCACTCTCCTCAATAGAGTAATGGGTCTGAAGACTGCGGGGATATTTGAAAGTCAGATGTTTTACATCATAGTAAGAATGGAGCAAAAATTTGACTATCATTGGCTGGGTGTCATCAGCACCATGATCCATGAACAATTGTGCAATATATTGCAAACCAAGAGTTTCACAATGACATCTTACTTGCTCTATGCCTTGGCAAGTTTTCATCCATACAAAGGACTGAGTACAAGAGGAGTCTTTTGGCCAAGATGTTATCTATAAGGTGTATCCCCAGCTGCACTTGGATAACTCAAGCTACAGGAGGGTGAATGATGCATTCAATAATGTTTATCACAAGATTTCTATGAGGAGTAGAACATGCAAGGATTTCTGATGCAACCAAGGAATTAATACAAAAGTATGGGGCATGGTTTATATAGTTTCCTACCTTCTCATATATCAGGATTGATGGATGCTAGAGGGATCCTTATAGATTACCAAGATATCCAACAGATCACATCATACTCTTGGAGGTTACCAGGAAAATATCAGCCTTTGATAATACTGTGAAGAAGGAAATGCATAAAACTAGCTTGGGAGGTGACTTTCCATTGAGGATAGGAGTCAATGAGGTTTGCCCTTCTTTGATTAGAGCACACTCTTCCAAAGAAGAAATGAGCACTCTGGGTTTGGAATTTCACTCCAAAAGGCCCAGGTTTGATAGGACAGGAGGAGCTCAAAAGAAGGCTTGTAGGGACTTTAGACATAAAGATGACATTGAAGATTATTGGGAAAACTGTAAAGATGAGTTTGAGGTTCGAAGGAAGAAATTCTCTAGGTTTCCAACCAGTTTAATTAGATTGTACAACATCAAGGTCATCCCCGACCAACTTGATGATGATGGGAAGGTAATACAAAACCATGACTATGAATCACTCAAGGACAAGCCCATAAGTGAGGTTGATTGGTTAGAGGAAGAGAAAACTGAATTGGAGCAAATCAATGCTCCTGTGATTAAATATACCAAGTTGTGGCTCAAGCATAAGATTTGGGAAATGGATAATGAAGGGAAGTAGTATACATATGATTTGATGGGAAATATGGAATCCCAATCCACCTTTGAGGAAGATGGGCAAGATCCAAAAGGAAAGGAAAAGGTGGATTCTCCCTTCAAAATCAAGATTAAAGGAGTTCAAGCAGAGGCTGGGAAGGAAAAGAAAAGGAAGCCTAGTGCTAAATGGAGGAACATTGCCTCTAAGGAGAAGTCATTTAATTAGGAGGAGCATGAAGAAGAGGGAGAAAAGGATAGTCTCCTTGTACCCAAAAGGAGAAGAGCTACAAGAACTTCAAGAAAACAAAGTGGGCAACCTAAGGGACAAAGCGAGGGAACATGACCACAGGTGGTAGATGTAGAGAGTTCTAGAGAAAAGACACAGGTCTACACTAGGAAGGATAGAACTCCTTCTCCAAAGGAAATTTTAGTGAAAGAGGGTCCTCCTACAGTTCTTCCTATTATACAACAGGAGGACACTCCTGCTCCTCCTATAACTCAAAGGTTAAATGATGAAGAGAAAGGACCAATAAAAGTTGTTATTGAAGAGACACATCAATGTGAGGAGACAAAATAATTCCATGTTGGAGATCTCCATGGTGCAGAGATAGAGCTTGGAAACATTCTACGGTCTTCCTTAGTATCTTATGAGGACTCACCAGTCAGAAATGAAGAAGAGAAATCCATGGAAGAATAAAGGGCACATGAAGGGACTCCTTCCCCAATTAAAGTAGTCGGTGCTGCCACAATAGTGGTTTACAATTTCTTGGAGATCTTGATTTTTGCTGAAATCACATATTTTTAGAAAATATAATGATTTAAGCCTTGAAATGTTCCATTTAAAGGATTCCAATGTTGTTTTCTGGTAAAAACTAGTTTTTGAGCGAGATGGAAAAATAAGTGCAATATAATTCCAATTTTTTTTGAAAAAAATATATTTAGAATCTACAGACAAAATTTCATGAAACTCTAGTTTGCATCATCTTCAAATTCCTCATGGTTTAGCCGCTATAGGTGCCCAAAAGTGAAGATCTAGTTAAAAAAAAATATTTCAATGTCCAGTTTGGCCAAAAATTGTAAACCACTATTGTGGGATCACCCTAGTGATAGAAACATTAGATCAGGAAAAAAGTTAAAATCCAGACTATAATGAGAAAGATAAGGGAGAAGATAAAAGTGAAGAGGTTCCCTCGATGCATAAGGTGGATGTGCATAATATAAGTTTTGAGCCCTCTGCAGGTTAGTCAAAATAGGAGAAACAAGGTGAACAACAGTTGGATGTCTCGGCCCCTAGTTGGCTCAATAAAATATTGAAGAGTAAGCAAGTAGTTGTAGATGACACTCCTAACTGGGATGAATTGCTAGCTAACATTGGCAAAGGGAAACCAAAGAAGACGGCTAAGGTGATCTCCAAAATTACCAGGGATGAGGTTGACAACAAGATTATCCACATAGCCACTTCTGTAGCAGATAAAGGTAAAATGGAGATAGTTCCTCAGGATTACAACATCCAGACTTTAAATCTAGGACCTACAATTAAGGATCAGGAAAAGGAAGAGTTCTAGGAGTCTTCCCAAGCTATTCTAAGAAGGTTAGACAAGGAAACAATAGAGAAGGAGAAGTTGCAAAAATAACTAAATGATATGTATAAATTTGTGCAACACTTGATGAAACCTGTGCAAGCAGTAGGAAGTGAGGGAATGCCCCCTAAAGGTTTGTTCCCTAAGGATGCATTCAATGAACTTGAAAGGATGAAGATCTCAACTTAGGTCACATTTGATTGGTTACATGGAGTGGGAACTAGAGGAGATGATGCAATGAAAGAAATCCTGTCAACTATTGGAGATACTCATAGATCAGTGGAATGGCTAAATTATGTGTTAGCTTAGGACAAGGAAGATGTTGATCTCCTGCCACAAAAAACCAAGGTCATCATGGAGTACACTAAAGAAAAGTTGGTAAGTGATGGAATCCTTCCTTCTTCAAAAGTTGCAGAACCATAGGAATGGTATGAAGCTCTGCAAATCAGACAGAGAGTATCGAAGAAGGTACATAAGTAGGGAAAACAAATATAGAGTGCCTTGACTGACATATATAGTAAATGTATTTCATTTTTTGAAGTCATGACTGGAAGGAAGAAATTTGCACCAAGGCATCTAAGCTTGGAACAATTGAGGAAATGGTGGCATGATGTTTATGTCCCAATAGATGATGGACCAATCACAATTCACCATTTGGATGATGCGGCCACATACATTGCGGTCTTGGAAAAGCACCAGACCCTAAAGGTGGAATCGGATAAAATAGTCAAGCAAGCAAGGGAAGATATTAAATCTATTGAGAGGAAGTTTAAAATATTAATTATTCCACCTTTGTCCGACCTGGAGAAGACTTTCTTGATGGTGCAAGATAAGGTGGGGCGAGATAAAGATAAGGGGGAGAGCATTTAATGCAAGGCTTCATCAGAATTTGTGCTTCCCCATTATTCCTTCTTCATTCTTCACATGCATTGGACTGAGTTGTATTGGAGAACCCAGACCGACTTGGATGAGTTCAAGCGTTTAATGCAAATATTGTTTTATTCTAGAGTTATCTTGGTCGACCTTGTTTGGGGCCAATTTTTTCTTATAACCCTATTTGGGCCAACATAGCATGTAATCTCTATAAATAGGGAATTCTATCTCATTTGTAAGGGATAGATGATTAGAATTTGAAGTGAGCTAAGTGATAGAGAAAAGTTAGTGTTAGGAGTTAGTTTATTTTGAAGCAAGTGCTATAATACAAAACACTAGAATTGTTGTTGTTATTGGGTGATTCAATACAATTGAAGACATTGTGCCTTGGTGAATTATCTTGTGTTGATTTTATCTTGCATGGTTCTTGTTGTTCAATCTTTTGAAATTTCTTAGACAATATATGTTAGATTTAGAATTAGATATGATTCAATGGTGTTTATGGTTTGATGCTTGAAGTGTTTGCAGCAATCCCTGGTCCATACTTTTTGCAACTGGTTGATTGTGAGTTGAAATTTAAAGTTATCCTGAACCTCATATACTCATTGTACTTAGTTCAATCATGAATGTTGTTCATTTCAATTGCAATAGGGTTGTTTTGGATGAATGTTCATGATTTGAAAATCTTTAATGCCTTAAAAGATTACACTATTTATGTAAGATTTCAGGTTCACCTGGGTTAAAGAGGAATTAGTTTCTTTGGGATTGGTCCATTTCAAGTATTGCATCATTTGCATTGTTAATCTTAGGAATATCTCTTAAACCCTTTATCTTTTTCCTTTTCTTTTATTATCTGTGTTAAACTTAGGATTTGATGTATCACCATATTGAAAATATGATAAGTTCTAAGATCCAACATTTGTTAGTAAGGTCCCTTTGTGATTACCAGTATTTTCACATATTATCTAAGTTTTTTATGCATTGTCAAGACTTGACATTAGAGACCTTGGGGTTATCTCTTGAGGCTTGCTGATAGAGATTTACCTTTCAAGAGAATAGGATACTTGTATCTTGTCTAAGTTGTTGCTGTGAAGAAAACACCATCAACAAATTGGCGCTAGAAGGAGGGCTTGAATAAGCAAGCTGGATCAATTTTTGTCTGCCATTTCTCCTAAAAGATTCTGAAGAAGAACTAGGTCAACTCTAGGAGAAGAGGAATTTCAAGAACTGCAACCTCCTACCAGGTCAAGAAGGAATAGAAGAAGAGGAGAATCATCATCCACCCAACCACTTCCATCATCTCCATCATCTTCACCTTCATCCAACCCATCTTCATCAGATTCTGAGTCCATTCCCATTCAACAGCCTCAATAAGCCATAAATAAACCATTACCACCCCCACCTCCACTAATGGCTTTCCTTGCTAACAATCCATCTCCCTTGAATTTCAATAATTACAATGTCATGCCCAAGAACCCTGAACACTTTTGTTCAAAGTTCCATGTTAACGACCCTAATAGAACTACAAAGGAACATATCAAAATTTTCTGAACTTGTCTTAGGGATAGGGGAATCAACCATGAGGATGTCGCATGTAGGCTCTTTCCTTATTCTTTGGGAGAAGATTCCTTCTACTAGTATAACCACTTGCCTACTGGGTCAATTCATAACTGGACTGAATTGGAGAATGAATTTTTGCAAAAGTTTAGGATTTTCATTAGGGCTAACGAGCTCTACCTACAGTTCACCAAGGTCAAGAGAGAAGTTAATGAGCCTATAGGGTCCTTTAATAATAGGTTTCGTCATGCATATACTCAATTGCAACCCCCATATGTTGTTGATGATGCTACTGCCTTAGAGGTCTATTATGAGGGTCTTGATAGCCTGACAACTACTTTTATGAAATGGAGACCTAATCCTCCAACTACTTTGCTTGATGCATACACAAAAGCTATTTAGGTTAGTACTAATTTAAGGAAACATTTATTTGGTCATTTACCATCGCTAGTACCTACTGCTTACCAAGGGAAAGTCTAGGCCATCAATCAGGCCCTTACCAATCATACCCCTATCATGAACCCAGTACCTTAGTTGCCTTTGGTCCCTCATCTAGGACCTTCTATGAACCAAGCCCCACCTAGAGTTAGCTATCCTCAAAAAAGTGTTAATCAACCTCTCCATTCACAACCTCATACTGGTTTCCCCACATATTTGCAAAATTTTAAAGTATTGAACCATTCACTAAACTCTGGAGTTGTAGTAGGATACCCTCAAAACAATGTGAGCCAGACTTTACATACTAATTGTGACAAGGAAAGGTTGGATGAACTGACTGAACAAGTGAAGAAGTTGAACATGGAGGTCACTTATTTGAGAAACTAGAATAGTTAGCTCCAAGTTGCTCAAAGAAGTTTTCGGTCCAGTCATAATAGAGAAAATTGGGAACCTCAACAAGGACAACATTTTCAAAGGGGATAGAATTATGATAGAGGCCTAAATTTTGAAAGAGGACAATCCTCTGGCTAGAACTTTGACAGAGGGAAAATTGGTGGACAAGGATTTGACAGAAGAAAGCCACCTAGACAGAACAAGACTTGGAATACGAGGCCCAATAATGGAGGTGTCCCTACTCCTTTGGATCAACCAAAAAATCAAGAGAATCCCCCCAAGTGGCGTATATTTGGCTGAAGTTGCTTTATCAGGTTGGTGTAGGCTCCATAAAACTAGTCAACATTTTGAGTTAGATTGTCCTAAGTTCCAGAAAGTTGTTTCTATTTTTCAGTATGAGGTGGAGAATAATGCAAGTAACCAGGAGTTGGTGCCATCTACTCCTTTTGACTCATCTGTACTAGTGCTAAATCATGCTCCTTTCCCACAAAGTGAGGAGAATGGGCCTGAAGAAGAATCAAGCCAGTTTAAGGAGGAGGCAGATCAAGTGTGCAATGGGGATGAGATTACACAATTTTTTAATGAAAATCCAATAAATGATAATGGTCCCTTGGATGAGGAAGAAAATTATGTTGAAGAAGTGAAAACATTCCAACAACTGATCAAGAAGTATGACTTGAGAGTGTATTAGAGATAATTTTTCAAGTTAGATTGCAAGCAACATAAAACTAAATCCCCAATTAACAATAGAGAACAATAGAAAACAAGAAGAAAAATAACAATGAAACAACATCACCTAGTCTTCAAGCTTCCATTGGTTGACCTCCATTGGCCTTCTCCATCTTGCTGAAAATGGTATACTTTCCCTCAGAATTGAAATGCAACTATAACCTATGCTAAAGAAAAGCAAAATATTGAAGTAATGTGTGTGCTCAAACACTCAAAAGGTCTCAAGCATGTTGTGTGTAACTTGTGTGTGTGCCCAAAATGACTTGAAAGAGGGCCTTTTAAAGAATTCCAAATTGAGAATGGATGGCCAGGATTAAAATTTGGTGAAGCCCTAAGATCAAAGGCCAAGGATCAGTGTTATAAGGAGGATTAGGGTTAGGGAAACATTAGGTCAAAGTTAGGGCAAGCCTTGAAATGAAGGGTTGAGATTTAATTGGAGATAATCAAATCAATGGTGGAGAAAAATAGGTAGTTGGAATAATATAAATTATTTAATTTATGGAGGAATGTTGATTTATGAATTAAATAATGGTTTAATTCATAAATGAGAATGAGACAAAAGACAATAAATAATTATTTTAATTATTTATTTGGTGGGATGGAATGCAGGATAAATAAATAATTTTATTTGATTCAAGGATAAATGATAATGTTATGGAGGAAATAAGGATTGATCAATGACGCATTTAAATAAATAAACGTAATTTATTTATTTAAATAATCATGGAGGAATGGAAATGATTAGATAATTGAATTATGTGAGAGAGAAACATGGTCATCATAGAAAATATGGTTTACAAGTTGAGGCCATTTTTATCAGTCTACATTTTTCCCCTCTTTGACATGATGCAGTTTATCGCATTGTTTCAAAGAAGAAGTTAGAAATATGCCCTAGTTTGAAAGTGAGGAGAGGAAGGATGACGAGGAGGTAGTGGTATGCCCCCTCAAGAGGACAAGAGGGTTGAAAGAACGTGAGTGTGCTCTTGAAATGGATGAGAGGACTAGAGGATGAAGGAATAGAAGAAATGTTAGCATGGAAATCATGGATGTGAGGATGAAAAAGGAATACTTCAATATTTTTCCAAATAACATCATAGGCATTGCATAATCATCATTGGGCAGTAAAATGTGACAAATGGACAACAAACACCATGATATGACATAGACCAAGGTGTGCAAGGTCGTCCACTTGCGAAAAGTAGATAGCCACAGACAAGGAATGTCCTAACTCATACTAAAGGCCAAGTTGCCCTAGTCTTTTTGTCAAGACACACAAAAGACAAAAATCAAGGAAAATTAGGCCATGAGACAACATTGCACCTCTAAATCCTTCATGGGACATCCTCGAGGTAGCTAGTAACATGACCAAGAGGTAAAAAAATAAAAAAGATAAAACAAAATAGACCAGCAAAATCAACAACCATTCAATATGTTTGCCAAGATTTGTGTGTCGAAGGTTGATTGCGTGACAATTTGACAGTTTGAAGATTTGATAGTCTAACAGTATTGATGATTTGACGATGATACCTATCGTCAGGAAGGAAACATCCTAAAAATTCAAATGACTATGTGATGAAGCTTGTTGTCAGGAAGGACACATCCTGAAAAGGCCACTGACTATGTGACGAAGCCTGTCGTCAGGAAGGACACATCCTGAAAAGGAAAATGACTATGTGATGAAGCCTGTCGTCAGGAAAGAAACATTCTAAAAAGGAAAATGGTGTTTTGATGGGGTCCAATTCCAAGAAGGACACATCTTGAAGGGAACCATAAAGTGACTAGGTTGACATTGTATTGGAAATTTGACAAATTTTTGGCTTGATGACTGATTGGGCTATGTGGTATGTTGGTTCGCGATTTGAATGTTGACGTTCAAATGACTGTCTTGTTTCTGAGTGTGACTATGTCTAACTTATTTGACCAAAATGAAAAACCCTAAAGGACTGACCTAGGTGGCCTCGGGGGCTCATCGACAGATGGCCTTGCCTACGTTGTGCACTCAGAGACCTCGTAGTTCGACAGGGATGGATGAACATATTGAAGATGAATTGACATGTTTTGACTTGACCTGAGAAAACCCTAAGGGACTGAACCTAGGGAGCCTCGGGGGAACATCAAATGATGGCCTTGCCTATGTAGCAAATGTGCAAAGACCACGTAGTTCGACTGACAAAAGATTGATTGGTATGACTGACTTGACTGACTTGGCCGTCATTGACTCTGTTTTGGGAATTTTTTGATGTTATTTGGATGTTTTTGTGTATTCTTCAGGATGTTTTTCGATTTTTAGGTCTTTTTTCAGGACATTTTTATGATTTTTAGAAAAAAAAAATTCAGGACTTTTAATGATTTTTAGGATTTTTTTTTCAGGACTTTTTAGGATTTTTTATGACTTTTTCAAGACTTTTTATGATTTTTATGATTTTTTCAGAACTTTTTCGATTGTCCAGACCATGTGTGATACCCAAAGCAGTCTCATGATAAAATATTTCCCTTAGTCAAGTTGATAGAAAGGACATGACCAGTATGGATGATAGGCGGTGCACAAGACTTCGATGTCAACCACTGTCGGCCATAGAAAGAAACGTCATAATGTCAGGGTGAAATGTTGTGATGAATGTCAGAAAATGGAATGTTTATTATGGACTAAGGTAGATAGAGTGAAAGTAGATGTCAAAGCAATGACTGACTACACATGGCGCCTGTTTTCCAGGTTTTCACCATGGTACTTATCCAAAGCGCCTGTTTGCCATTTTTTCATGATTGGATGAATTATTTCTCTTTTATTTTTGTCAATTTTTTATTTTTTTGGTGTCACCAGGATGTCTGTTTTCTAGGTTTTCATCCAAGTGATGATATTTTTGTATTTTTCAATTTTTTGTATTTTTAATGGGTGTCGGCTAGACTTTCTGATGCTATGTATAGAACTTGCGTAAATGTAGACTATTGATTGGCTCTTTCAATTTTTCACCATCTGGAGTAGCCAACTGATATGTGCCATAACCAAATGACATGATGATGATGTATGGACCTAGCCAATTGGGCTCAAACTTGCCTAGTTTTTCTTTATCAGACTGATTCTTAGGATTCTGCATGAGAACCAGGTCACCAATGTCAAATTTCTGAGTCATCACTCTTTTGTTGTAGCTTCTACAAAGACAATTTTGATATGCCTGTAAGTGGTTCAAGGCATTATGTCTGTGTTCATCTAACATTTCTAATTCATGTAGTCATGATTGTTGATATTCTTCATCAATGATTAGACCTTTCATAGAGACTCGTAGGGATGGAATTTTGACCTCTATGGGAAAGATGGCTTCGGCTCCAAAGATGAGGGAAAATGGAGTGGCTCCAGTGGGAGTACGGATGCTAGTGCGATATTCCCACAAAGCAGGATTGAGTTGTATGTTCCAGTCACCACCAACATCATTGACGGTCTTCTTAAAAAGTTTGATGATCATTTTATTAGATGCCTCAGCTTGACCATTTCCTTGTGGGTAGTAAGGTGTGGAGAAGTGGTGTCGGATATGGAACCATTCACAAAGTTCACAGACATCTTGATTTTTGAAGGGACAACCATTATCTATGATGATGGATTGTGGAATACCATATCGACAGATGATATAGTTGAGGATAAACTTGGAAATTAGTTTTCCAGTAATGTAAGTGAGTGGAATGTCTTCAATCCACTTAGAAAAGTACTCAATGGCAGTAATGATGAATTTGTGGCCATTGGACAAGGTAGGATGGATCTTTCCCATGAGGTCGAGTCCCCATTGTGAGAAGGGCCAAGGAGAAGTAATCGGCTGAAGTTCCTGCGCTAGTGCATGAATCAAGTCACTGTGTATCTGATATTGGCGACACAGTCTGACAAATTCAAGTGCATATTTCTCAATGGTTGGCCAATAATACCCAAGTCTCGTTATCTTTTTGGCTAAAGTAGGACCACTCGAATGGGATCCACATATATCCTCATGTACCTCTCGCAAGGTTGTTTGTGCTTTGTCAGTGTCAAGACATCGAAGAAGGGAGTTATCAAAGCTATGATGGTAAAGGGTATCATTAAGGATGGTGTATCAAGCGACTTTTTAGATAAAGGAGTTTTGTTGGTTATTGGATAGGTTGGGGGGAAGGGTTTGGGACTTGAGGTAGTCATAAATGTCTTGATACCATGGAGAATTGGGACCAACAAGCTCGCAAACCATATCTGATTTTGGTATGTCATATGCAGGAACCAAAAGTTGTTCTACCAAGAATTCAAATTGAGGCACATTACTAGGAATGTCTAGAAGAGAGCCAATTGTGGTCATTGTGTCTATTGCCTTATTTTGTGTTCTCAGAACTTTCTCAAAAGTCACCATGTGGAAATATGTTTGAAAGCTTTCAACCATTCGTTTGTAAGGCATTAATTTCTCGTCCTTAGTGTCATAGTCTTTGTTGACTTGGTTAATGACCAACTGGGAATCTCCATAGACATGAAGCATTCTAATTTTCCATTTGATGGCCATTTTGAGTCCTGTGAAAAGTACCTCATATTCTACCACATTATTTGTACATGGAAAAGCAATGCGGAAGGACTTAGGAATGGCGTCTCCTTGAGGGGTGATAAACAATTTTCCTGCCCCCGAGCCATGATTAGTATGAGATCCATCAAAATATAGCCTCCAAGGTGACTTAGGTTCTTTATGAAATATTGAATCATCTGGAAAGTCTGCTACTAGTGGATGATCACCCTGTATAGGTGCATCTACCAGTTGGTCTGCTATCACTTGTCCCTTTATTGCCTTTCTTTCAACATACTGAATATCATACTCACTCAAGATCATTACCCATTTTTCCAAGCGACCTGTCAATACTGCACGACTGAGGAGATATTTTAGGGGATCAATCTTTGGCACTAAGTGTGTCTGGTGATTCAACATGTAGTTTCTTAATTTTTGAGTAGAAAAGACAACTGCTAGGCAAGCACATTCGATGGTTGTGTAATTTAGCTCATAGCCGACCAGTGTCCTACTGATGTAGTATATGGCCATTTCCTTTTCTTCATGGTCGTTATGTGCTAGTAATGCCCCTAGTGCTGAAGTTGTTGCAGAAATGTATAGAATCAAAGGTTTCCCTTCGATTGGAGGCATTAAAACAGGTGGTGACAGTAGATAATCTTTTATTTGTTGGAAGGCCTCCTAGCATTTATCTATCCACACAAAATGGATACTTTTGCATAGAAGATACTGAAATGGATGACACTTGTCTACCAATTATGCTATGAAGCATCAGATAGATTGTAATCGGACTTGCAATGTCCTGAGTTCACTTATCCCTTTTGGAGGAGGCATGTCTAATATGGATTTTACCTTGGAAGGATCGACTTCAATGCCTCTATGAGAAACAATGTACCCCAAAATTTTTCCTGATGTCACACCAAAGACACATTTCTTTGGATTCAAGAGGACCTTGTATTCTTCTAGTCTCTTGAAAATTTTGTCTAACACCCTCAAGTGGTCTTTTCATGTCAAAGATTTTTCCAAAAGGTCATCTACATAATCTTCCATTATCTTGTGCATCATGTCATGGAATATGGTTGTCATGGCTCTCTGATACGTGGCACCTGCATTCTTAAGACCAAAAGGCATGACATTCCAATAGTATGTGCCCCAAGGACATATGAAGGCTATTTTGTGTTGATCTTTAGGGGCAATACGAATCTAATTATAACTGGAAAAAACCGTCCATGAGGGACAACATCTCATATCCTGCCGTAAGGTCCACTATGATATCGATGTTTGGCAAGGGAAAGTCATCCTTTGGAAAAGCTTTATTCAAGTCCTGAAAATCTGTGCAGATGTGGATTTGACCATTTGGCTTTGTGATTGGTACAATATTTGATATCCATTTGACATAGTCTATGGACCATATGAATCCCATGTCTAAAGATTTCTTAAGTTCTATTTTGACTAACAAGGCAATCTGTGGGTGCATATTTCACAAATTTTGTTTCACTGGCTTGGCATCTGGAAATAATGGAAAATGGTGCAAGACAAGCTCTGGATCCAACCCAGGAATATCGGCATAAGACCACACAAAGTTGACCTTACGCTCTGAAAAGAATTTGTGGAACTAAGGTTTCTCTTGTCAAAGATGCCGCGAAGAGGACCATCTTAGGATCTTCTCTTGTAGATATGTTTACTTCCATAGTGTCCTCTATGAGCATGGCATATTTTTCTTGAGTTACGGGGAGAAATTCTAGTCCTCCATCCTTAGGTGCCTCAGAGAGGTTTTCAACTTCGGATATGTCCTTTATTTTTACTTTTTTATCATCAGAAGGTGCCTTTTGGTTTTCACCTAAAGATGTTTCATTTTTTGCTTTATTTTTATTTTTCATTTTGTGGCTAGAGGATGGATCAGTCTCCCCAAAGTAAGCGGCACAATCTAGGTCAATGGAAAATCTAGCCTTGTGGTCTCCACTTGGTATACTCTCACGAAGTCCCATGAATTTTGCAATGGCCTCATCATTTTGAAATATGTCCATAACTGGCGGGCCTTGTTGATCCCAATGGATTAGTTGTGGGTAGACTAAGGAAATACCATCATCAGTATTGGTGAATGGTGGGTAGGACACGGAAAGCATGCCGACGGATTCAGAGAGGTTAAAGATAAAATTGTCATCATCAGGCTCTATATCAGATTCTATCCAGTACTCTGTCTCGCTTGATTCACACTCATCAACAAAGTAAGGAACATAGGGAGTGGAGTTAGGGTCAGTAGTGTCATGTGGCAATTCAAATGAATCTAAATGATGGTCATTAGGTTTAGTAGGGTAGACGAGTATGTCGGGATTATGGTCAATGGTAGTAGAAGAGGATCTGGACTTGGTGTTGTTTGGTGTTGTGTCAATTTTGAACATTTTCCATAATCTCTCTTCAAGTGTAGGCTCTCCAGGTTCAAGGAACAAGTCATCAAGGCAACAGCCACTTAGGGATCATTGGGAGCCAAATTCCCATTCGTGGGAGTCAGTTTTAGAAAGGGGATCTTCAATTGTCTCGACACAGTATGTAGCAATTACTCTCTCACTAGAAAGCACATTGGTACTATGATCACCAGATTCTCGTGGTCCTAACCCTGACCCAAGATGTTTAGGTCTTCCTTTAGGTGCTAGAGGTTCTCGCCTTCCTATATTGTGCTTGCTGAGGCCACTAATTCCATCATAGCCTTTTTCCTTTATCATGTCATATCCTTTACCATACATTTTTATTGGCAAGGGAGTTGGATCCTCTAGTTCTCTATAAATCCAAGATAGCACGTTGTCAATGTCCTCTTGACTCATTTCACCCCACTTTATGAATACTTTTTTTGGAGGGACTCTGAAAATTTCTTTTGACTCTAACATGAAGCAAGGCTTGCCATAGACCTAGGGAGATTTGGGCATCCTCGTTATGCAATAGGTCATATTCAGCTTATACTCTCCACACCCTTGGTCTTGGATCTTAATACTTACGTCGATGCTTGGGGTGATGGATGAAGTGGTCGATGTCATGGAGGTTGTCATGGTTGCCAAAGAAGCAGAAGTGGATGTTGTGGTAGTGGATGTGGATGTGGGAGGCTTTGCAAGTGTTGATGGGTCAAGGAATTTAGAGGATGAAGATGTAAAAGCTTCACTGTTGATAGGCACTTGGCATTCTGAGATACCTCTCAAATTGGTACAATATTGAAATGGGTCAGGGTCTCTATATATGGTAATCTTAGTGCCTTCAAAGGGAAACTTCAAACACTAGTGATACGTGGAAGGGACAACTTTCAAGGAGTGAATCCAAGGTCAACCAAGTAAAATATTGTATGGAATTTCTAGATCCAGGACTTGACAAGTGGTGTCCACAATGACTGGTCTGATACGAATTGGAAGTGTAATTACGCCCTGAGAGGAACGTTCTTCATCATCATATGCCTTGGTAACAATGCTCTTTGTAGCATCTACACAAGCATCAGAAAATCCTAGGGCCTTAACCAATTTTAAGGAGCATATGTTCAGTCCTGATCCACCATCTACTAACACTCGTCTGACCTTATGCTTATGGATAAAAACTTCAATGTGAAGGGCATCATTATGATTGGATTTGGAAGATGAGTAGTCTTGGTTTGAAAATGTTATATGGTGGAGAGTGGTAAGATATCCCACCATGGCCTCAAATTGATTGGCATCAATGTCTTGGGGAATGGAAGACTCTTGTAATGTTTTTTTCGAGTATAGCCTTATGCGCTGGGGAAATGCGTAGCAACTCAAGTATAGAAATTTGTGCAGGTGTCTTCCCAAGTTGGTCAATGAGGTTAAAATGTCCTTTAGGTTGGGGTTGTTTGGTTAATGGAAGGGACTGCGATTGTTGGGCAGACGGGCCAACTATTGTTATCTTTGGTTGTCTGAGAGGAGGAGGGCCGACTATGGTGACTTTTCCCCCACGGGTAGTTACATTGCATTCAGGGGCATTTCTGATAGTAATTGTGTTGACATGTTCAACAGTTATTCTAATATGATTTATGATAGGTCCACCAGAATAGTCATATGCAATACGGGCATGGTTGGCTCGATTATTGTTATTGGCTTTTGACGTGGAAGGGTTACTAGAACCATGGTCCTGCAGTGGGTTCTTGTGTATGGTATGGTTTGAATTAGATGCAAATTGTGGTCCACCTATCTCAATGGTACGATTCTTGATAAGGTCTTGTACCATATTTTTCAGTTGTTGACAGGAGGAGGTTTTATATCCTTTTGCCTGATGATAATCACAAAACGCGTTGTTGTCCCACCAAAATGGTTTAAACTGCCCTGGGTCATATGGTTTATGGTCCTCAAGTGTTATGACACCATTTTGAAGGAGTTTTTTGAGGACTTCTTCAATGGGCTCACCTAAGGGGGTGTATGTGCGACTCTTGGGGAACTGTATGGGTTGTCTGGGCTGCCTTTGATTTTGGTTATTCTAATTACCTTGGTTATTTTGATTTATTTGTACAACATTGGCAGCATGGGTTTGTGTGGTCATCTGTGTATTTTGCAGTTGGGCCCCTTGAAGGGTAAGCATAGGACCCATTGCATTGAAAACCTTAGTGTCTACAACGCCATCATTGGTGACATGTTTATTCTTAACCCAATATTTTTTCTTGTTAGTGGGTGGACTTGCATTTATGTTTTTAGGATCGTATTTTAATCTTCCCTCAACAATAAGCACTTTCTCAAGTTGGACGCCTCGTTCAACTAGGTCCGCGAAGATTGTACAACAATGAACTCGCAAGCCATTTTTCAATGGGCCTAGGAGTGTTTGTACAAACATGTCAACCTTCTCTTTTTCAGGTATGTCTTATGTGGCAGTGACTTGCTAGGCCTCTGTAAGTGTGCATAAGCTAGTGATGGAGGAGTCTGTGTCAATGTTATAGGCATAATTTTTCACAAATTTGTCTACAAGTTCATTCCATGTTTTTATCCCCTTCAAAGTGAAGAACCATTCAAGTGTGGGTCTTGTTAGACTCTTGGAGAAGAGTCTCATCAAGTAAGTGTGTTAATATGCAATGTCCATATAGTTGGTTGTGAATTCTCGCACGTGTTCAACAGGATTTGTCTTGCCCTTGTAT
Source organism: Sequoia sempervirens (assembly GCA_007258455.2). NCBI lineage: Eukaryota > Viridiplantae > Streptophyta > Pinopsida > Cupressales > Cupressaceae > Sequoia > Sequoia sempervirens. The sequence goes on from VDFB02270651.1 coordinate 626,224,941, forward strand.
TTGGTGAAGTTTGGGGCCACATATCCAGGAGGAAATGGTGGCATGCATAAATTTGTGTCAAAAGGATATGGACATAGGTCATATGACATTGGTGGCATTTTTTTGGATGTTTGCATGTTTTCCATCTATTTTTGGAGGTCTGCCACTCTGGCTATCAAGGAATCTATTATGGGATTATTGGTCGCATCACACATGGGAGTGATGGGTATCCCCTGAGTCCCCATTGATTCTGATAGCATGTTAGAGTTTGAATGTGACATGTGTTGTTGTGAAATGTATGATATGTTTTGGTTTGGTGATTGTTGGTATTGCCAATTTTGATGAGGAATGTGTTGTTGTGTGTGGATCTGTGATGAATATGTGGATGTGTGATCTAGCCATATTTGTCGATATTTGGGGTATCTGGTAACCCTGACTATTTTGGTGCCCAAAGGTATTCATTTGTTGTGTCATTTGAGTGCCTTGTCCATATTAGAAGAATTTTCCATGTGGCATGTTGGTATTTTGTCCTTGGAATTGTCCATGTGGGATGTTGGTATTTTGTCCTTGGAATTGTCCATGCGGGATGTTGGTATTTTGTGCTTGTGAGGCATTGATGTTTAATTGTGACGATGTGTTAACGTTTGGTTGGGGACCTCTAATAAGAATACATTGTTTAGTTCCTCCAAAGGGGTTGAATGAGATTCCAACATAAGGATTTGATGATGATGTCCCTAAGGTCATAGATGAAGTTCCAAATATGGGGTTTGAGGAACTTTCCCCCATTGATGTAGATCCAAGGGTAGTTCCAATTGCTTGTGAAGATGTCATTGATATTGCGGGCATGGATTGTGATTTTGCTTGTGGCATGGTGGGTGTTCCTCCAATAGATGTTTCATTGATTGAGTTGGAGGTGTTTTGACTTATGGTGCCACTAGATGTAACATTGATGGTGCTTGTAGAAATTTGTGTGGTGACAACAGTGTTATTGTTGGAGGCATTGTTCATGTTTTGTTGAGGTGTCGAGTTTTGTGTCGTGTTGTCTAGAGATGAAGGTCTTATGGTATTGATGTCAAAGCATCTTGGTAGTTTTTCCCCTTGGTCTAAAATCATAGCAAGGTATCTGTCAGCATCGTTCAAGACCAAGTCCTCTACAAATGAAGCTACGTCAGGATTTTGGGTTGTAGCCTCTAGATCCTCAGCTAATACTTGTCCATTGTGGTCTCTTTGTATGAATGGTTCAAATGGATTTCAAGAGGATGTTGGTAGGTTCATGGAAGATGGTATGTTCATGTTGGTAAATGGATCGTTAAAAGTCATGTCTTGGTTCATGGCATAAGTGTTGGTGTGGATGTTGGTGTTGAAGTCTTGTCCAAAGTTTTCCATTTGTCTTTTCTTTCTTTGAAGCCTAGTTTCGACCATAAAAGATAATTACTCAAATGAGGATGATGATTATGAAAAATAGTCTATGTTTTTGGTGTTTTTGTGATAAAGGATGAAAATGCAAGGTGATTATGATGTTTTCCTAAGGAAATGATTGATGCAAGATGACAAAGTTGTCAAAGAAAGATGTCAAATGTCAAGGCAACAATGATGCCTAGGATGACAATGTTGATTAATGCAAGGTGATAGAATTGACTAGGTGCAAAATGAGGACTAAGATGATAATGTTGACTAAAAAGGTGACTAATGCAATGTCAAGGTGCAAAATGAGGACTAAGGTGAACAATATTTTTGGATTTTTTGGATTTTTAGGCATAAAATGTGCAAAGTATGGACTAAGATGAATGCAATTTGGAGAAAGGTTTTCCTAACCACTCTAAGCTTAATCTATGTCTTAATTTTGGTTATTAAAGGACTTGTGAAAGGGACTAAGTGACAAGGTCAAAATGACTAGTGAGTTTTCCTAACTAGACTATTGAGTTGGAAATTTTCACAAGAATGACAATGACTGAAAAGGAGATTGTAGACTAAGTCCCAAGATTACCTACTCTTGAAGGAAATGATTTTGCAAAGTGTCGTGAGGTGGCCTAATCCAAAGTCTAAGGACAAGTCTATGATGATTATGAAGCCTAGGGAATGCAACTAAAATTAACAAGGTTGAACCTAAGGTAAAAATGCAAGCTAATGGTTGAATGATGAAAATTTTGAGCAACTGCAGTTCCGGTTTCTGACAAAGATTTCTAGAAAAGATGTTTGACCGCAGGAAAAATTGTTGGATTCAAATTCAGTTTTGTGATGTTTTGATGAAAAGTCTGAATTGTCTGAAATTGATTGTTTCATTTCCAGATTTTGTGATTGTTGTGTATACTATTTGAGAATCCAGAAAACACTTGGCAAACATGATGTTTCGAATGTGTAATCAATCACAAAGAAGACAAGCACAATCCTATGGTTAGGCTAGGACAATATCTGCTAGATTCCACTTGGGTTTCCCTAGCCACATATCCTTAGCGTGCGAATCCAGAAGCTTGGCTGCATGGGCTCCCCCTTACAGTGCACTCTCTTCTCAGGCCAACCAAGCTTTCAACACCCATAAAACTCCCATGGCACACTGATCACCTCTACTAAATACTGTGAAGATGTGTATTCTTTCACAACGACCGTTGTTGCGCTAGCGGATAGAAGGTTTTTGGCTACTACACAAGTATTTAGTTCAGGACCCTCGTTCGAGTGGCCACACATGAGGCAAAGATTAATCTCCATTTAGGAGGCACTCCAGCTTGAAGAGGTTACACTCAATAGGGTTTTGGGGAGTACTAATTTGTCTGTGTAACACATCCACACTCATAATCCTAGGCTTTCCGTTAGGATTCACATTTATATATTGGTCGGGGGTAGCTCGGCCAAAGAGTTATGTTGCCGGTTTGAGTTTCCTTAGGGTGAGTACTTTTTCCCACCAAGGAAGGCCCAATTTCCTAGAGTCAATAACAGTTTCTCTTCCACCTAGGATAGCACAAGTGCGCAAGGGGAGAGGATACTCCTATTATTGAATCAAAGGTTACACAAGTTGAAAGCATTTGTTCATTTTAATATTCAAATTGAAGTGCGAGACAAACACATCAAACACTTTTTGTGTATTTTAAGCAGATTCTTATGATGTCAACTCAAGCACACAAGTTCTTTTTAGGCCCACTAATCCTTCTATGTGAAAAATGCACACAAGATAAAGAAAAATTGAAGTGAGAGCCCTACAAAAACACGATTAGTAGTTTTGAGTCTCCAATCTTTGACAAGTGACAATTGACGTTGCAAATCTTGAATCGTGGGCATGCGAACCTACAAAAAGGTCAAAGATTAGTCACAAAAACCAAATGTAGACATTAATTTAATTAATGAAAACAAACAAGATTGATCTACTCTAATCTAAAAAAAAGTCTAAATTAAAATTGGGATCTAAAATATATATATATATATATATATATATAAATTAAAAATCCAAGTTAAAAATATAAATTAAAAATCTTGAATCTAATAAATAATCTAATTAAAATCTAAACAAAATTAAAATCTAATTAAAATCTAATATAAACTTAATCTAATTTAAATTAAATTACTAACAATCTAAATTAACAATGCCATTACTCTTAAATTGAGAATCTAAATGAAAGTACTCTAATGTAAATTAACTTTAATTAAAAAGAAAAATTAGCAATCTAAAATCTTTAAAAAAAAGTCTAAATAAAATCTAAATCGAATCAAAATCTAATGAAAATCTAAAAGATTTACATCTAATAAAAAGCTAAGTGAAAAAAATAGAAGCTAACTTAATTTAAGTTAACCAATTAAAATCTAAATGAAACGCAAAGCTAAATAAATAAAAATCTAAATAAAGCTAAAGAAAACCTTTCCAAAAGCTTTTGGGGAAGTTTCCATAAAACTATGACAAATTTGTAAGAGATCAGTGAATGCTTTCATGCTGCAATGCCTCCCAAAGCATAGTTGAGAGCGAATTTTTATTAGATGTTGGAGTTACAAGTGGCCTGGTAGACTTCGATGAAAAATGTGTAAGTATACAAAAGGCATAGGAATTGATTGAAAAAGTGTCTCAACCAGATCGACTACACAAAATGGATTTGTTGAAAAAGCCTTGGAATCCTGATTCAACAACCTTTGCCAGCATCCTCACTACCTACGCTAAAAGGGAACAATTTTTTATTTATTTTTATTTGAAATATTTTATTGGCATCACAAACAAAATGTCTCAAAGAATTATGGTCTCATGCAATGCATTAATGGCAAGTCATAGGCGCAGACACAGGGCAATGAACTGTTCAAATAAGGATTAGGTAAATGCTTTGAATTTGAATTTAGTGGAAAACACAAATAGAAGCACACTACCATTAAAGAATTTCTAATTAATGATCTCCTTTATACACCTACTCTATGCTTAGAACATATCATGATCTCCTTTATTTATTAAGACATCTCTGTAGGGCCTAGAAAGCAAGTACGTGTATAACACAAAAACTTATGACGTACATAATATGCTATTTCTGCCTAATAAGAAGATTATGCGTATGTTTGTTAGAAATTTTATTTGTAGTACAATCCTTGATTCATACTTATGCAGGTTACCTTACATGAAGAAATCCACCACATACTTCTCTCAATAGTTCTAAATATCATGTAAACAATCTGATTGCGTAACAAGAAAATTATAGAACAGAAACTACAATACCCTTGAACTACTTTGAATGTTTGAATTGCATAAAATCATCTCTCAAAACACACAACTCCCCATAATAGAAGGTAGCGAACTTTGTAAAATCAGAGATTTCGATAACATGCATAGATTGCTATAACATATAAAAAAAAACATAGATTTTTATAACATGTGGAGACGCCGGGTTCACCAAATGTATTAGAGAGAAGTTTTCAAGTTAGATTGCAAGCAACATAAAACTAAATCCCCAATTAACAATAGAGAACAATAGAAAACAAGAAGCAAAATAACAATGAAACAACATCACCTAGTCTTCAAGCTTCCATTGGTTGACCTCCATTGGCCTTCTCCATCTTGCTGAAAATGGTATACTTGCCCTCAGAATTGAAGTGCAACTATAACCTATGCCAAAGACAAGAAAAATATTGAAGTAATGTGTATGCTCAAGCACTCAAAAGCTCTCAAGCATGTTGTGTGTAACTTGTGCGTGTGTCCAAAATGATTTGAAAGAGGGCCTTTTGAAGAATTCCAAATTGAGAATAGATGGCCAAGATTAAAATTTGGTGAAGCCCTAAGATCAAAGGCCAAGAATCAATGTTATAAGGAGGATTAGGGTTAGGGAAACATTAGGTCAAAGTTAGGGAAAGCTTTGAAATGAAGGGTTGAGATTTAATTGGAGATAATCAAATCAATGGTGGAGAAAAATAGGTAGTTGGAATAATATAAATTATTTAATTTATTGAGGAATGTTGACTTATGAATTAAATAATGGTTTAATTCATAAATGGGAATGAGACAAAAGACAATAAATAATTGTTTTAATTATTTATTTGGTGGGATGAAATGTGGGATAAATAAATAAGTTTATTTGATTCAAGGATAAATGATAATGTTATGGAGGAAATAAGGATTGATCAGTGACACATTTAAATAAATAAACGTAATTTATTTATTTAAATAATCATGGAGGAATGGACATGATTAGATAATTGAATTATGTGAGAGAGAAACGTGGTCATCATAGAAAATATGGTTTACAATTGAGGCCATTTTTATCTGTCTACAGAGTGATCTACCAAACAAACGCCGCAAGCTAGAGGTCCCTTCACCACTTCTATCCCTCCGAAAAATTTCACCATACCTCCAATCGTAATGCCAACAATAATATGACTTATCCACATGTTCCCAAGCAATATCTATCAAGTGAAGGACATGCACTAGCTGGAGAATCAAAAGGGAAGAACTTAGACACCAAAAAACACAGGGTGGTGGAATTCCTCAAGAAGGATCCTATCGACATGAGTACAGAGTAGTTAGCTTCATATGTTGTAGAATAACTCAAGAAGCTAAAGGTAAGTCTCTCTACATTTGAATTATTAAGAGTCTCTTCTATTAGAAATGCAATTCTAGGAGCCTACATTGTAGATTCTGTATCACAAGATAAGTCAATCAGTGAGAGTGTTAATAAGGCATCTAGTTCTCTAGTAGTGAAAGATTAGAACCATATTTAGACACAACCTAGAGATAAGGGAAAAGAAAAATATAAGAATCAAGTTGCCCAAGTTGATACTCCCTTAACTCTTTTTCAAGGGAGAGCAAAAACTCCTCCATTTCTAATTTTTGTTCGACTATTTGGAAAGAACTTGCACAATTTCTTGTTAGATTTAGGTGCTTCCACCAATGTGATGCCCTTTGTTGAATGTAGAGCCTTAGGAATTACCCCTGCTATCTCCCAAAAGAAAGTCACTCAACTGGACAGAACAAAAGTTAATGTTGTGGGGGAATTAAACATGATTCCCATGCAAGTTGCCTCAGACCCTAGAATTCAACAAGTCATTAATATACAAGTGGTAGACATACCTGAAACTTATGGTTTGATTTTAGAAAGGGACTTTACTAAGGCCTTGAATGGATATGCATCGAATGATCAATCCCACATGTGGCATCCTTGGAAGGGAATTCCAAATCAAATCAGGATTGAAAGAGAGCCAAGGATGAAATATATGATCACAGAGTATCAAAATACTTCCAATGAAATATTGATATCGGAGTATCAATATACTATGCCCATTGATCTTACAACATAATCTAGTAGTACTAGAGCCCTTAAGGAATCTATTGATGATGATGATCCAAAAGATATCTAGCTCAACTTACTAGATAATTTTCAGGAATTCATCTAGAAGTGTGTAGAAGATCAAATTCATATGCGTAGGAATATGAATTTTGAAGAGTTGCTCTTACCTAATTGGTGTAGAGTTCACAATGCCTCCCACTCAAAATTGGAATGTTGTATGTGCCAAACAACTATAGAACAAGTACAAAATTGTATCAACCCCACTCCATCAGTCAAAATTACTGTACATAATATTCAAGAGGATCCCAAAGGGAAGAAGGTGATGCCTTCTAAAGAGCCTTCCAGCATCAATAGTACAAGGGATAAAACAAAGAAATTTAGAGTTGCTGGTTGTTGGACCTTAAGGTTTGATGGATCTAAATCAAAGCAAGGTGCTAGAGCAAGATTTGAGTTGATAAGCCCTAGAGGTAAAACTTTCTTGGCTGCTCATAGACTTCAGTTTCATTGTACCAATAATGTAGTAGAATATGAGGCTTTGATTCATGGGTTGCTCATGGCAATAAGGAAAAGGGTTAAGATTTTGCAAGTCTTTGGGGATTCTGAATTAGTAGTAAAAAAAACTAGAAAGAAATAATCATGTCATGATAGAAGGATGACCAATTATAGGCACAGAGTATGGGACCTCATTGAAGGGTTTTATGCCTTCAACATTTATTTGATTCCACGCAATAAAACCCAAACTGTTGATTCTCGGGCTCAGGTAGCTAGCACCTTGCAACCACTATCTCTCTCTGGATTAAAGAATTTCACTATGGAGCTAACCCCAGTACATTTAGTACTTGATAATGTGACCAACTTTGATGTGTTTGAAGATGATAAGCATATCTTGGATTTTATTATAAGTTTTGATGTCTTTGTTGCACAAATCATTGATGAAGCTGAACCCTAGGAAGCAGAAATGGACTTAGAAGGGGTCATCAATTTGAAGACTAACACTATTCCAAGGGGAATGGTACAACTAGAAAGGATTTTTGATCTTGATAAGGTCAGAGATCAAGAACACGATTCCAAAAAAGAATTCATTAGTAGTTAATGTGAAACATACAACATGGGGACCCAAGATGATATCAAGAATGCCTTCATTGGTAAAGTGTGTACTCTGGAGGAGAGGAAAGGAATAATTGATGCCTTGCATACATATCAAGATGTGATAGCCTAGAGCTACGAGGAATTGAAGACATATGACACTTCAGTTATAACACATACCATCCTTCTGAAACCAGACCTTTTATGCAAAGGCAGAGACCAATTAATGCATTGTTGGAGCCAGTCATTCAAAGGGAAGTACATAAACTACTGTCAGCTTGCATCATATTTCCGATAAGACATTCAACCTGGATTTCAAATCTGGTTCCAGTGAGAAAGAAAAATGGAGAGATCAGATTGTGTGTGGATTTTAGGAACCTTAACAGGGCATCATAAAAGGATAACTATCCAGTTCCTTTGTTAGATGAAGTGCTTCAGATTATCAATGGATCTCAAATGATGTCCTTTCTAGATGGCTACTCTAGATATAACCAAGTTATGGTACAATATGAGGACAAACATAAGATCGCCTTCACCACAAATTGGGGCACTTTTTCTTATAGGAGAATTCCCTTCGGTTTGATCAGTGTTGGAGCCACATTCCAAAGAGCCATGGACATTGCTTTTAAGGACATCATTAGTAAGTGCATAATTATTTATATGGATGATCTGACAGCCTTTTCAAAGAATAGAGGTGATCACATAACAGATTTATGCAAGGTGTTTCAGAGGTGTAGAGAGTTTGGAATCTCTCTTAATCCAAAGAAATGTATCTTTGGAGTTATTGAAGGAAAACTGTTGGGACACATTATTTCAGAGAAGGGAATTGCCATTGACCCTAAATGAGTGGAAGCCATACTCAAGAGTCAACCACCTGCTAGCAAGAAGGAAATGAAGTCATTCTTTGGAAATATTAACTTCATAAGGAAGTTCATTACTGGATTTGTTGAGATAGTTAAGCCATTGAATGCAATGTTGAAGCAAGAAGCTAAAGTTGAATGGAGTGTAGTGGAAAAAGAAGCATTTGCAGAAATTAAGAGAGCCATTGTTGAAGCCCCAGTGTTGGTAAGTCCTGATTATGCCAAACCATTTTACATATACCCATTTGCTTCAGACCACTCCTGTGCTGGCATGTTAACTCAAAAGTATGATCAAGGGAATGAACATCCCACGACATTCATGAGTGCACCTCTGAAGGATGCAGAACTAAGGTACCAAAGTGTGGAAAAGCAGGCATATGCTCTGGTCAAAGCTGTGAAAAAGTTCAGACATTATATTTTGAGGAACAAGGTCTTTGCAATAGTTCTTGATCCTACAGTCAAGTTGTTGTTGATGCAAAATGAACTAGGAGAACGTAGGGCTAAGTGGGTAACCATGTTGCAAGAATACGATATTGAGATTCATCCCATGAAGTTAGTGAGAGGAAAAGGGCTAACTAAGACAATGGAAGAAATGGGTCCTAACCTCACAGCTCAACACTATCACCTCCAGGATGTGTCTCCAGGGGACTGGTATGATGATATCATTTACTATCTTTTGAATCAACAATGTCCTGAACATCTTAATTTAGTACAAAGGAGAGCCTTGCATTTTAAAAGTGGCAGTTTTATGATGAAAGGAGTTGTTCTATACAAGAAAAATCATGAGGGTATCTACCTGAGGTGCTTAGGAAAAGAAAAAGATGAAAGAGTAATGATAGAGTTTCATGATAGATATGGCACTGGCCATGGATCTGTGCCTTCCACTACAAACTAGATTATGAGGGATGGTTATTATTGGCCCACATTCTTCAAGGACACACACAACCATGTCAGAACTTGTCATGTGTGTCAGACTACAACAAACAAGGAGAAATATGCAACTCTTCCACTTCAACCTGTTATAGAGGTAAAACCATTTGCATAGTGGGGTTTGGACTTCATAGGTCCAATCAACCCATCTTCTTCTATGAGTCACAAGTATATCCTTACTATCACGAATTAATTTACAAGGTCTTGCTTGCAAAAAATGTACTTTTGAAGTGGTAATCAATTACATCGAGTCAGGTATTATTAATCGCTTTGGGTGTCCATTGGCTTTGGTTTGTGATAATGGTCTTGCATTTTCATCACTGAAATTTTCTAATTGGGCCTTTGATCATGGAATTTTCATTAAATTTTCATCCAATTATTACCCATAAGGCAATGGTTTGGCTAAGTCTTCCAATAAGAACCTTTTAATAGTCATATGTAAGCTATTAGAGAAAAATCCCAAGGATTGGCACACTCAACTTAAATTTTCTCTCTGGGAAGACTGTACAAGACATAAGACCTCCTTAGGGACCTCTCCTTATCACCTTGTGTATGGCTTGGAACTTGTTTTTCCCATTCAGTTGAAAATCCCCTCTTTACAGTTCATTAATGAGTATTATGATGAAGGGGATAAACGTGAAGCCCGTTTAGTAAAACTGTTGCACCTTGAAGAGAGAAGAGATGAAGCCTTAGAAAATTTTGCCAAACATCAGGGTGTGGTCAAAAGATGGTTAGATAGAAGAGCCAAGGTAAAATCCTTTAGAATCTCTGACTTGGTTATTTACTGGGATAAAGCCCATGACTGTAAGGGAGAGCATGGTAAATTTGACAAGCTTTGGCTTGGCCTTTGGGGAGCACCTATTTGATCACATGCCTCCATGAGGCCATATTGATTCATTTGTTCCATTTTTATGTTTTGATATTGTAATAAGGTCCAAGAGGCCACCTTTGTGGTGTTATAGGTCCTAGGATGTTGTTCATTTCTCATATATTGTAAAAATTGTCAAAAGTGCAAAATTAGGTAGATGAAATGTCATTAAGGTGTTTTGTCAACACACTAATCAAAAGGTGGTTGCAAATAGTTGGTTTGGGTTGAAAATGTATAAATAAACCCTCCAAAACTCGAATTGGGGGTTGGAGACATTATTTTTGAAGTTAAATGAATGGCAACCTCAAGTTTGGTATGCATTTTCTGATTTTTACATTGTTACCAGATTGAAGTTGTGATTTGTACGGCCTGGTATGGACTCAAATGATAGAGTATCATATATTGATGGAAATATCTCTGTTTCTAGTTTCCAATTATTTTTGTCTCATTGAATTTCATCGAGTTTTGTGGAAGATATGAATATTTTGGTGAGACTGCCTATTCTAACAATATTGTGCAGAATTTACAGTCTAAAGAAGTGTGATGGTACGGAATATAAAGTCTATATTTTGGATCTAAAACCAATTTTATTTTTTTCCATGTGAATCTAATTTCATTTGCTTCAACTCTCATCAAAATTCATTAAGAATTGAATAAGTTATGAACATTTTTGTGAGGGCAGGTCTGAACCCTACCTAGGGTTTGCAGTTTTGGTAAAAATACAATAACTTTCATTTCAACCGTTGGATCCTTATAAGAATTGGAAGAGAAGTGTATCACTATGTTTTCTTCAATCTCACCAGAGGGATTGGCTTCATTATTTTTTTTAGAAGTTATTAATGACTGTTCATTACATTAAATTATGGGCTGCCATAGGCTATGTTTTCAATGTGATATAGAATGACTAAAACATGTGTCATATAAAGATTGTTTTGGATTATTATTGAAGGTTTGTGAGATGTGTTGTGAATCCTCCTAGCTCTGCATCACCCCTACCAGATTTCAGAGATTTTGGGAGACAATGTTTTTCGTTTGAAAACTCTCACTAGAGAGGATATCCCACTACCTATTATTGGGAAGTACCTGAAGCTTTACTTCAAGTCCTGAGTTGTTCACAACTCTCCCCTTCTACATAGTTAGCTTAGGTTTCCTTTTTGTTGTTTCATTTTTGTTTTGGTTAGAGTAGGTTTCCTTTCTATTTTTCTTTGATTGTTTGTTGCTTTGGTTAGTTTAGGTTTGATTTGTGTTTCCTTTCTTTCTTTTGGGCTTGTTGCATCTGCATGGCAATAATTTTATTATCTGGGATTGTTCTAAATATTTCTTTTACAAAATTTAATCATCCTTCTAGATTCAATTGGTGAAAGTCCTTTATTTGGCGTCATATGTATTAAAATGTTAATGAGTAGATGAGTCAAGGTTGGGCTAAATCTGGAATGTATTTGGGTCTCATATTTATACATAGATCTTTAAAATTCTAAAGTTGTGTATAGTCCTTATGAAGTCTAGTCAGGTGAAAAATATTATATTCTACTTTTGTGCCATTGTGGTTCTCGGCCCTGAGTATGAACTTCATTGTTCATGGGTTGAAATGAAAAGTGAAAGAAAAAGAAATATCAAAAGGAAAGAAAAGAGAAATATTGAAAATCAAAAGAATGGATTCAACTTATCAGGAGTATCCTAGTATGTCTACCGGGGCTATGGACGTCTGGCTAGTAGTAGAGCTATGCTAGGGAGGACCACAATGATAACCTCATCGGGGCTATGGATGCCTGACTGGTAGTGAGGCTTTATCTAGGATGCTTTTGGAGTTAGAATCTTTATGTAGCCTGGTCAGACCAAGTTTGGCCTCTATTGCAACTAAGGGAAGGGGAATGAATACATGTGCACATAGTTTGACCCTAGTATAGGAAAGGTTTGCTTGCTTGTGAGTTCTGAAGCTCTGATTAAATGGGTGACCTAATGTAAGGACTAAAACCAAATATTTTGTGTTCTTGATTCTAGTTTGTCATAGAAATGCTCTGGAGCATTTTCCCAGCAGGAGTCACCATTTGTTGTGCAGTTTTCGCACACACGCCCCACTGAAAGTAGGGACCCTCTCTCCATTTTAATTTTTGGTGCTTTGGCCCTTTGGTTTCGATATTTGACTGCTTTCATATGTGCTTGAATGAGTATCTTGGCCGTACAAGTACCCCTTCTGAGGGAAAACTTTGAAATCTTGAGTTTTGGGGTTAATTTCAGGATTTTCTTGGTTTTTGGGAAAATTCCCTCTGGGCAGAATTCCACAAACGCCTTGGAAACGCAACGGGGAGCCGGTTTTGCATTGTTTTCGGGGATTATAGATCCTCAGGGAATTTCATCTCCTCCGGATTTTCTCAAAATTTCGTTGTGACTCTAGATCCTTGAGCTTGCTGTCTTGTTGCATTTATGATTCTTGTATGCTTCTACAACTTGCCTTCATTGGATTTAAGCATGATTTATGCTACAAAATTGAGTCATTTTTTTTGCTGTAAGATTTGAGGAGGTTTTATTTTGAGTTGTCATTGCCAAATCTTACGTCCGAGCTGGGATTGTTTGCTTTTGTCAGATTTTTCTTGATTGCTTGCGTGTGCTTGAGCTCTAGGATTTCTTTCCAGTTGCTACCATTTCGATTATTCTGCACTCATGGTATGTTCATGCAACCCTTTCTTTTTAGTTGATGAATTTTAATTGTTGCATGGGTTGTGTGCGTGCTTTGAGCCAAGATTGTGACATGATGGAGCTCGGTAGCAGAGCTAGGGTTTCTCCTATTTTGGTTTGATTCCCTTCCCTATGCTTCATGTTGCTTTTCCTGTGGCTCGATTATGACTTAGTGAGGTTGGCCCTTGCTTGAGTTGGTCACTAGTTTGGATTTCATGCTTCATGAATTGAGCTATGGTTTGATCTGGTGATCCCTAACCCTCGGTGAAATCACATCCTAGGCGAATTGAGACCGTTCTTTCTCATTCAAATTTGGGATTCATCTTGTCTTAGTGATGTTTTGGGGAGGAGTTTGTAGGAGGACTGGCAGAATGGAAGAGTGAGTCGAGAGCGAAACTATGCTTTCATGGCCATTTCTTAGGGGTTCCCTTTGAAATCATAACTCCCATTGACTAAATCACACCTGGAGGGATTGGAAATCTTAACTCTTCATTTGCAATCAGAGTGAATTGAATCCAGGATTGAGTCCCAAGTTCCTAATCATTTGATCGATCTGGATGAAATCCTAATGAAGTCAAATATTTTAGGTTGTCAATTGCTTCGTGGATTTTCTTCACTTTCAAAATTTCCCGATTTTCCATGGCTCCATTATTTTCTCGAAATGGTGCTTAAAACATGAAACTACATTGATTTTGCGGAATTCCACTTCCTTTGGATTTTCCCAAAAATTCACTATTCTGTCATTTTCCTGAAATATGCTTAGACTTGCAATGTTTGCGGATTTCTGTTCCCAGTGGAATTCCCTGAAAAAATTTTGATAATGAAGAACTTTGGGATATCATGAGTTATTAACTAAATGATTTTGCACCATATGATTACTTTGAACAATTTGGGAACGTTTCATGTTATTACTTAATTGATGATGTTCATTGAATGATTTATGGAGTTGTATTGTGCTTTCATCGCTAAATTCCTCCTGAAATGAAATTCCTCAAAATTCTTTTCTGGAATGAATTCTACAAGAGAATGGAAACCCGAGCTTTTCTTTATGATGTTTTAGGGGATTTTGTTCATCATGAGACTTATTGTAAGGATGAATATGTAAGTTTATGATGGACTAACCTTGACTCTCATGATATAGTGGATATTTACTATGATATTTTGCTAAGTGCATGCTAAATCAAGCAAGGCTATTGCGGGAGGAACTAAGAGCAAGATGATGGATCCTAGTGATGAGGGAGCTTCTGTCTTAGATGTCAAGAGGATTAAATTGGACATGAAAAGAAATATCCCTGAGAGCAAGTTGGCTTCCATCTGGTAAGAGGTAACAAACACTAATATTGGGAAATGGGATGATGAAGAGTTTAAGGAAAGAATGTCATTAGAGGATCCTTCCCTATTGGCAAGGAGTTTAGTGAGCTCTAAGTTGGCTCATGTGGATAGTTTCCCTCCTGCAGTGCAATGTTATGAGTTGGTTCTAGAATGTGCTAGGAGTTATGATCCAGGCACATAGAGGATAATTAGTCCACAAGGCAAGGTGCTTGCCATTTTCTATCTCGTCTCAGTGGCTCAGACATTTGATATGCTAGATAGATCTCATGTGGTCACTTTTGATCTTGACATAGCTAAGAAACATTATGCAGATGATACAAATAAGGATTTAGAAGTTATCAATTCCTGGTTGGAGAAACCTAAGCCACACTTCTCCATGTTTCCTAAGTAGTTGCACAAAGCCAAGTTCAAATTAGAATACTATGATGCAATCACTCTCCTCAGTAAAGTAATGGGTCTGAAGACTGGGGGGATATTTGAAAGTTGGATGTTTTACATCATAGTAAGAATGGAGCAAAAAGTTGACTATCATTGGCCAGGTGTCATCAACACCATGATCCATGAACAATTGCACAATATATTGCAAACCAAGAGTTTCATAATGACATTTTACTTGGTTTATGCCTTGGCAAGGTATCATCCATACAAAGGACTAAGTACAAGAGGAGTCTTTGGCCAAGATGTTATCTATGAGGTGTATCCCCAGAAGCACTTGGGTAACTCAAGCTACAAGAGGGTGAATGATGCATTCACCATGTATATCAAAAGATTGCTACAAGGAGCAGAACATGCAAGGATTTATGATGCTGCCAAGGAATTAATACAGAAGTATGGGGCATGGTTTATTTAGTTTCCTACCTTCTCATATATCAGGATTGATAGATTCTAGAGGGCTCCTTATAGATTACCAAGGTATCCAACAGATCACATCATACTCTTGGAGGTTACCAGGAAAATCTCATCCTTTGATGATATTGTGAAGAAGGACATGCATAAAATTGGCATGGGAGGTTAGTTTCCATTGAGGATAGGAGTCAATGAGGTCTGCCCGTCTTTGATTACAACAAAATCTTTTGAAGAAGAAATGAGCACTCTAGGTCTAGAATTTCACTCCATAAGGCCTAGGTTTGATAGGACAAGAGGAGCCCAAGATAAGGCTAGCAGGAACTCCTGACAGAAAGATGACATTGAAGATTATTGGGAAAACTGTAAAGATGAGTTTGAGGTCCGAAGGAAGAAATTCTCTAGGTTGCTACTAGTTTAATCAGATTGTACAACATCAAGGTCATCCTTGACCAACTTGATGATGATCTGGACATAATATGAATCCATGAATATGAATCAATCAAGGACAAGCCCATAAGTGAAGTTGATTGGTTAGGGGAAGAGAAAATTGAATTAGAGCAAATCAATGCTCATGTGATTAAATATACCAAGTTGTGGCTCAAGCATAAGATTTGGGAACTAGATAATGAAGGGAAGTAGTATACATATGATTTGATGGGAAATCTAGAAACCCAATCCATCTCTGAGGAAGATGAGCAAGATCCAAAAGGCAAGGAAAAGGTGGATTCTCCCTTCAAAATCAAAATTAAAGGAGTTCAAGCAGAGGCTGAGAAGGAAAAGAAAAGGAAGCCTAGTGTTAAATGTAGGAACATTTCCTCTAAGGAGAAGTCATTTGATTAGGAGGAGCATGAAGAAGAGGGAGAAAAGGATAGTATCCCTATACCCAAAAGGAGAAGAGTTGCAAGAACTTCAAGAAAACAAAGTGGGAAACCTAAGGGACAAAGTGAGGGAACAAAGGTGGTACATGTAGAGAGTTCTGGAAAAAAGAAACATGTCTACACTAGGAAACATTCTACGGTCTTCCTTAGTATCTTATGAGGACTCACTAGTCAGAAATGAAGAGAATCCATGGAAGAAGAAAGGGAACATGAAGGGACTCCTTCCCCAATTCAAGTAGTGACAGAAACATTAGATCAGGAAAAAATTCAAAATCTAGATGATAATGAAAAAGATAAGGGAGAAGATAAAAGTGAAGATGTTCCCTTGGTGCATAAGGTGGGTGTGCATAATATAAGTTTTGAGCCCTCTACAGGTCAGTTAGAATAGGAGAAACAAGGTGAACAATAGTCAGATGTCTCTTCCCCTAGCTGGCTCAATGAAAGATTGAAGATTAAGAAAGTAGTTGTAGATGACACTCCTCCTAACTGGGATGAACTGCTAGCTAACATTGGTAAAGGGGAAAAAAAGAAGAAGGATAACGTCATCTCCAAAATTACTAGGGATGAGGTTGACAACAGGATTATCCACATAGCCACTCCTGTAGCAAATAAAGGTAAAAGGGAGATAGTTCCTCAAGATTACAAAATTCAGAATTTAAATATGGGACCTACAAGTAAGGATCAGGAAAAGGAAGAGTTCCAAGAGTCTTCCCAAGCTATTCTAAGAAGGTTAGATAGGGAAACAACAGAGAAGGAGAAGCTACAGAAACAAATAAATGATATCTATAAATATGTGCAACACTTGATGAAACCCCTGCAAGCAGTAGGAAGTGAGGGAATGCCCCCAGAAGGTTTGCTGCCTAAGGATGAATTCAATGAACTTGAAAGGATGAAGATCTCAACTCAAGTCACACTTGATTGGTTACATGGAGTGGGAACTAGAGGAGATGATGCAATCAAAGAAATCTGTTCAATTGCTGGAGATGCTCACAGACCAGTGGAATGCTTTAAGTATGTGTTAGCTCAGGATAAGGAAGATGTTGATCTCCTGCTACAGAAAACCAAGGTCATCATGGAGTACACTGAAGAAAATTTGGTAAGTGATGGAATCCTTCTTCAAAACTTGCAGAACCCTGGGAATGGTATGAATTCTCTTGTGTTGATTTTATCTTGCATGGTTCATGTTGTTCCATCTTTTGAAATTGCTTAGACAATATATGCTATATTTATAATTAGATATGATTCAATAGTGTTTATGGTTTGATGCTTGAAGTGTTTGCAGCAATCCCTTGTCCATACTTTTTACAACTAGCTGATTGTGAGTTGCTTTGTAAAGTTAGCCTAGACCTCATATATTCATCATGCTTAGTTCAATCATGAATGTTTTTCATTTCAATGGCAATAGGGTTTTTTTGGATGAATGTTCATGATCTAAAAATCTTTAATGCCTTAGAAGATTGCAGGTTCACCTGGGTTAAGGAGGAATTAGTTCTTTGGGATTGGTGCATTTCAAGTATTGCATCATTTGCATTGTAGGAGTAAGTTTAATCTTAGGAATCTCTCTTAAACCCTTTATCTTTTTCCTTTTCTTTTATTATTTGTGTTAAACTTAGGATTTGAAGTATCACCATATTGAAAATTTGATAAGTTCTAAGATCCAACATTTGTTAGTAAGGTCCCTTTGTGATTACCAACATTTTCACATATTATCTGAGTTGTTTATGCATTGTCAAGACCTGACATTAGAGACCTTGGGGTTATCTCTTGAGGCTTGCTGATAGAGATTTACCTTTCAAGAGAGATAAGATACTTGTATCTTGTCTGAGTTTTTGCTGTGCAAAAAACACCATCAACAGATTGGCGCTAGAAGGATGGCTTGAGTAAGCAAGCTAGATCGATTTTTGTCTGCCATTTCTCCTAAAAGATTCTAAAGAAGAACCAGATCAACCCTAGGAGAAGAGGAATTTCAAGAATTTCAACCTCCTACCAAGTCAAGAAGGACCAAAAGAAGAGGAGAATCATCATCCACCTAGCCACTTCCATCATCTCCATCATCTTCACTTTCATCCAGCCCATCTTCATCAAATTCTGAGGCCATTCCCATTCAACGGCCTCAATAAGCCATAAATCAACCATTAACACCCCCACCTCCACCAAAGGATTTTCTTGCTAAAAATCCATCTCCTCTAACTTCTCCAACTAGTTTCAAGACTGTACCATATAGTACCAATCCATACAATGTGATTGACAGATAGTTTTCACAAAAAAATGCAATTTAGAATGTGGCAAATTGATGATCTTCCCATTCAAACTTTCTCCAACCTCTTGAATCGATGTTACAAGGAATATTTAACATTTATCCATCAATCCTAACTAAAGAAACCAACCTATAACTCCTTGTTAACACAAATGACCACATTTATAACTTTTTGACAACATTTTGACAATATTTTGCAACTTTTGCAACTTGACTCCAAAACATTACACAATGGATTGAAATGAGTCCAAATGGTTTTACACAACCTTATTGAAACCAAAAAAATCAAAACTCAAACCTTAGCACATGAAAACAATTTGCATCAAAAAGGGCGCATCAAGATGCCCATGCATCAAGTTACCTTTCAAATGCTTTAGTTGTGGTTGTGGAAAGATTGGTCATTATGTTTCAAGATGTCCTACCAAAGCTTCAAGAGATAGACCTAAGGAGAATAAAGATAAATAAATTAAGAAAATTTATTATGTTAGAGAAGATTCCAATATATCTGAGGATGAATTTGATTACCTTGATGATGAAGATGATGAATTCTTGTTCATGGTTCTAAATGTTATAAATATTTCTTCTAACTCCGAGAGATGTATGAAGGAAAGTTCTTTGAAAGCTTGTCATAACATTGGAGGAGAAATGGTGATTGCTTTTCATGCTAGAGAAGAGAAGAATAATTACATCATTGAGAGTGGATTCACAAATCACAAGATAAGTGATAAGAGTAAGTTTGTTAAGATTGAGAAGTTTGAAGGTGGTTTAGTTAAGTTTGGTGATGATACATCTGCTAAGATATATGGAAAAGGTCAAATCATTTTTGATGGAAAGCATAATACAAATGATGTTCTTTATGTTAAGGGTTTGCGGAATAATCTTTTGAGTGTAGGAAAAATGTGTAGCAAAGGATATAATCTTGTGTTTCAAGAAAATGGTTGTGAGATCAAAAAAGGCTCTGGAACTATGGTTGCAGCAGGAAGGACAAATGGAATTTTTTATCAACTTAAGGGTGCAAATGGTCAATGCTTTATGACTTGAATTAATGAAAGTTGGTTATGGAATAGAAGAATGTGTCACATCAATTTTGATAGCCTAGTGAGGATTAGTTTAAATAAAGCTATGAGAGATCTATCAAATATTACAAAGCCTATTAATGTTGTCTACAAGGAATGCCAAATTAGGAGGCAAGTTGTAAAGAGTTTCAAAGTCAAAGAATAATCTACTACCGGAAAGAATCAAAAAATTTCAAGGTGATAGGTATTTCATGCTATTAATTGATGATTACTCTAAAATGAATTGGGTTAGTTTTCTTAAAGAAAAATCATAAGCTTTAGATAAGTTTAAGGAATTCAAAGGTATGGTTGAGAATGAAATGGATATAAATATCAAATGTTTGAGATTTGACAGAGGTGGAGAGTTCATCTCCAATAAGTTTAACACTTTTTGTGAAGTTCAAGGAATAAAGATGCATTTGTCAACTCCTAGGACTCCTCAGTATAATGGAGTTATGGAAAGGAAGAATAGGACTATTTAGGAAGTAGTAAGGACAATGATGAAAGAATAAAATCTACCAAATTTTTACTGGAGAGTCTCAATTCATACTATAGTCTACATAATTAACATAGCAAAAGCAAGGAAGAACAGTTCAAAGACTCCCTATGAGTTGTGGTATGGAAGAACCCCTAATGTGAAATATTTCAATGTTTGGAAGTAAATGCTATATTAGAAGAGATAAAGAAAGATTAGGAAAGTTTCATGCAAAATATAATGAAGGAATCTTCCTTGGATATTCTATAAGAAGCAAGGCTTATTGGTGCTACAATAAGAGGCTGAAAAGGATTGTTGAAAGTACAAGTGTCAAAGTGGATGAAGACTTACGTAAAATTTTAGTGATGATTGATGGATATGAATCAGATGAGTCCTCTTGTAGAGAAGAAGAGAAAGATGAAGGTAAGGAAAAATAAGTGTAGGTTGAAGAGGAATAATCTTTGAAAAGGATCCTTAAGACCCCTAAGTATGTGCAAAAGAATCATTCAAAAGATTAGATCATTGGTGATAAAAGCATAGGTGTGTTGACAAGAAGAAAGGTCACCATGATAGAAGAACAAGTAAACCTATGTTTATTTCCAAAATTTGATCTTATAATAGTGATTGAGGCATGCAAATATGAGTATTGGATTAAGGCTATGGAAGAAGAACTAATGCAGATTGAGAAGAATCAAAATTGGGAACTTGTCCCAGCACCAACAAACAAGAATATGATTGGAACTAAGTGGGTATTCTGGAATAAACTGAATGAGAATGGAGAAGTTAGGAATAAGGTAAGTATTGTGTGTAAAGGATACTCACAAGTGGAAGGAATAGATTTTGAGGAGACATTTGCTATAGTGGCATAGATAGAATCCATTAGGATGTTTTTGGCTTTTGCAGCACACAAGAATTTAAAAGTATATCAGATGGATGTGAAGTCTATATTTTTGAATGGTGAGTTGGAATAATTTTACATTGAACAACCAAAAGGATTTAAGTTGTCAAATAACCCTAATATGGTTTGTAGATTGCAGAAAGCATTATATGGACTCAAGCAAGTGCCCAAAGGATGCTATGAAAGATTGGATAGGTACATGTTACAAAAAGGATTCAATAAAGGTATTGGAGATAGTAATATTTATTTTAAAGTTGAAAAAGATCAAATCTTGATTATGGTTATGTATGTTTATGATATAATCTTTGGAGGAAATGAAGCAATGTGTAAGAGAAAGAAAAAATGTAGAATGAGTTTGAAATGTCAATGTGTGGGTTGATGAATTTTTTCCTTGGAATAAAAATCAATCAAATAGGAAAAGGTATATTCATTTCTCAATCAAAATATGCCAAGGAAATGTTGAAGAAGTTTGGAATGGAAGACTCTAAACCAATATGTACTCCTATGGTTACTGGTTGCAAGTTGAGAAAGAATGATGAATCTCCTAAGGCTGATTAGAGTGAATACAAATCAATGATTGGAGGATTGATGTATCTAACTAATACCAAACTAGATATCATGCATGTAGTTTGTCTTATGGAACCATTTAGAGAAGATCCTAGAGAGTCACATGTTGCAACAGTGAAGAGAATATTTAGATACTTGAAGGATGCTCTGGAACATGACTTGTGGTATCCAAAAGATACTAATTTCTCTCTGAGTGCTTATATAGATGTAGAATGGGTAGGTTGTGTGGATGAATGAAAAATTACAAGTGGCGGTGCTTCCTTTCTTGGAACCAAGTTGGTGTCTTGGCTAAGTAAGAAGCGGGATTCAGTATCATTATCTACTATAGAGGCATAGTACATTGCTACATCATCATGCTCCACACAAGTGTTATGGATGAAACAAACTTTGAAGGATATAAGAGTGGTATATGATGAATCTATTTCTATATTATATGATAATACAAGTTCTATTAATATTTTAAAGAATTAGGTAATGCATTCAAGGAAAAAATATATCTCAATTTGATATCACTTATTGAGGAAGAAGGTTGTAGAAAATGAGGTGAGGTTAGAGTATGTGCCTACTAAGGATCAAGTTGTAGATATCTTCATGAAGGCTCTTCCTAAGGATAATTTTGAGTATCTTTGGGAGAAGTTGGGGGTTATTTCCCTTCCTTTTAACTAGATGCATAAGGATATGCATCATTCTAGTAGATCTCAAGGTTCATTCCTTTTTTTGGACTGATGTTGGTGGCTAACTCTTAGGGGGAGTAGGTAGTAGCATTTTAGGCTGTTTTAGTCAAGGGGAGTAAGTGTTTTCATTGTGTGGTATATAGGTTTTTTCCTTTGTTAGCCATGTCAAATGATATGTACAGTTATTTCTAGTTGGTGAAGTATGTTGTGTAGTGTGTAGAAAAGGTGTGAAGAAAACAAAGTATAGTAAAAGAAAATGAAGTTGCAGATCTATGATTTATGTCAAAGGGAGTGAGATACAAAAGTCCCTTTTCCATTGATGTCAAAGGGGTAGAGAGATTTAACTGAAAAACCTTATGAAGTAAGGAGGAGAGAAGTCATGATAAAGAGAAAATGATGGAAAGATTTGATGCTTGTGTAAGGGGGAGTAGTGTGTACTATGGTGTAGTATATGAGTTGGTGATCTAAGTTGTTTTTGTTGTTGATATTTTTTCCATGTGTTTCCATAAATGAAAAAGGGGGATATTGTTGGAATTTTGTGTTGTAATTGATGTCAACAGATCTTTTTTGTTGCATTAATGTTAATAAGTCTATGGAGATTCTTTGATTGGTTGCATTATGTTGTCATTAGTGGTATCATTGATGTCAACCGCTGGTGTTTCTTTAATGAGCATGTATTGGTGATTGGTGATGTTCAACCTCTTGTGTGATTGAGATGATGTAAAAGTGTTCTAGGTGATGAGTTTGAGTTTGTGGTGCTTGGTTTCCAAGTGCTTTTGAGAATATTTGAATAAAAGAGGAAATAGTGTGGTGAAGAGTGTTCATCGTGTTCACTCTTTTTCTTTTCATTTCTTCATGGTTGAAGATCTTCTTGCATGGTTTGTATATGTTGATAAGAGGTGTTCATATGTGCTATATCTAGAGTTTCGAGTTTTGGATTGAATCATTGTGTAGAAAAAATTGTGTACTAGTGTGTGAACTATGAAATTAGTGTTGTTTGGAAGAAATGGTTTTGCTCTGCATTTCTCCACAATTTGGTTTAGGGTCTTGTGGATATAAGGGTGTTCTTATATTTCTCATATACACCCTCAATTTGAGTTGTTTGAGCTTTGGTGCGGTTGGATTCAAGATTTACAGTATGTGGAAAGTTAACTAGGTGTACTAAATGAGTGTATTCCTCAAGTGAAAATTTTTGTGAAGGAATTTGTTAGTTTTTAGGGTGTTTATGGAATCTTCCATATTGTGTTGAAGTGATGTTCATGGTTTGTGAGTATTTTTGGATCAAAATAAGTGTGCACTTAACTATTTAATGGTGTTAACACATGTTTTTCTGACCTTGGTTGTTTACACTAATTGCATACAAATGCTTCAGTGTTCATGAAATCCTAACATGGAGTATATATGAATTTATGTTCAAGTTAAGGTGTGGTGTGGTATGCTTTCATTCCTTTCCACCATGGGAATACTTAGTGCTGACCTAATTTGAATTTTCATGGTTGAGGTGCTTAGCCGACCTTGTTAATTGTTTTCGAGGTTGAGGATGACATAAATAAGTGTTGAGTTGATGGAGAATCATTGTGCGAGGTGTGTGATACAAAGTGCATAGTTTTGAAGTGTGAAAGTGTGAAATGTAGTGCAATCTTTAATGTGTTAGACTACTGAAGTAGTGAGAAAAAGGTGTACATTCTTTAGAGAGGCTACAAATGTGCTTGTGACGTTGTGGGGGATCTTTCTATTGCTTTGAGATGGATTTCTAATTGTAACATTATTCTTTTTTCTTCTTTTTTAATCTTGTAGTGAGCCCTTGATAGTGAGCCCTCTGGCAGTGATCCTATTGTATTTGGTGTTGCAATTACTTTATATTATGAGGTAATCCTCACTATGGTTTTTCCCTTCTTAGGATTTCCACATAAATATGTTGTTCTGATGTGTTTGGTGTTTTTGTGTTCTTAGTTTCTTTTCTTTTATTTCATTTTAACTCGCTCTAATAGATTAAAGTCTAATAAGGTTAATGTCGATCTAAATGTTAATAAGAGTTTGATGTTTTAATGTATAATTGATTCACCCCCCCCTCAGAGTTGTCTTGTGCATTCAACACAATTATGTATAATATTTGAAAGAGATTTTTTTTGATAAGAAAACAACATTATAGGATCCAAACACATCATATCACATTCTCCAAAATAGAATTAACTAATCAAGAACAACTAATGATGAAAAAGACAAGTCTGTCGGCCCAAATAATTAAAATTTCCATGTGTTTTTCTTTGCACTCCTAGGGAGAGACCAAAACTATCATGTGGACCACAAATCAATCATTAAAACTTATATAAAATATCTCCTCAACCTTCTCCTAAAGAAAATGATCATCATATGCTGGCATAGAAGGCAAAACTCACTTAATATAGGAATAAAGCAACCTATATAGACTGTAGCTAACTGTCATTCAAAAACTAAACTTGTGGACCACTACATTAATTGATACTACTAAGTAGTATGCTTTTTTCATTACATAACATATTTATAAAACCACAAGATCATCCCTTCACTTCTGGAGGAATGCAGAGCATTTCAATAAGCCTTCATCAACATAGTACAATGCCAAAGCACAAACTAGAACACTATTACATGTAACTTTCACTATATAAGGTGTGATTAATTGATTTATTAGATATAGAGCCTTCATAAATTGACCAACATATCATCTTAACTGCAAGACATAATCTTGTGCATCAAAAATATGCAAACCAAAAAACCATGACTTTTCCTTAGAGTCTTCACTATAAATGACTTAGTAAATGTTTTGCAAGTTGTCTTTATTTGTGGTACATAAAATTGAGATGATAACATAGTATAAATTCTAGAAACATAAAAGAGCAAGTGTACCCACCTCTACATCACACATAGATAATCATTTCAGCCTTATTCATCCTTATACTACCCTATTGACTTGTACCAACTGATATAATATCATAATGAATATCTCTGGAGTATGTACACACTTCAATAACACATCTTTGACATAAATGATAACACTCATTTTCAACACCTGTTGCAACCTATGATGTAATATTATTTTTTGAATTTTTATATTTTTTGATACAATAAAGGATGCCTAAATGATTAATGCAAAACAATGCAAAGTTAACCTTAGATTTAGGATGATATGCTTCAAATTTTAGAAGGTTTATAATGTTAATGTATTAGGTTCACCAAAATGATAAGGGGGGAAAGTTAAACCCTTGAGCTTTACTTTAGGATTTGGCAACTTTCACTAGCTTATCATTTAGAATTCGAGTTGGCAAGGGCACATAGTTAAATTTCAACTTGAAAGGTGAGTCAATCAACCCTTGAATTTTAATTCTAAAGGGGAGTTGGAATGGAATTTTGATAAAATGCAATGATATAAATAGATAAAAATGAAAACACATTCTTCTAATATGAAAACAACAAATCTAGGAATTGACAAACACATTTTATGACCAAAAATAGACTGAGCAGACTTTTGCGCACCTTTGATTTGAATTTTGACTTTATTTGACTAGACAAGACCACCCAAGGTGCCATTTTCTAGGTGACTAAAACTGAAATATTCTTTCACATTCCTTAGGTTTCTAATTAGATGCTTCTTCCTTTCGGATCTCATTATCAGATCATCGATTTTTGAGATAATTGAGTTTTTATATCTTGTCAACTTGTAGGGTTTTAATACAACAATAATCAAATAGTCTTTAATATTCCTCCAATCTTCTTTATATTTGTAACCTACACATTTAAAGAGACAGGAAGATT
This sequence comes from Sequoia sempervirens, assembly GCA_007258455.2. Lineage (NCBI taxonomy): Eukaryota > Viridiplantae > Streptophyta > Pinopsida > Cupressales > Cupressaceae > Sequoia > Sequoia sempervirens. Next base: position 626,250,857 of record VDFB02270651.1, read on the forward strand.
TTTTTTCACATAGGGCTTGCCTCGTTCAAACCCCATGTTGGTATTTCCACCTCCAAAATGAAAAAAATGATAATAGGGAGCTTATCCTTTTGAGGGATAGAGGCTAAATGAAAAATGAATGATGAATCAACAATTGGATGCAACTCATCACTCAAATTTGATTCCTTGAAGGATTGAAGTCATGCACATCTCCTCAAGTCTTGATTACAATTTGGCTTGAAGACCTACAAGTGTTAGTCCTCACAAAAAAAATACATGCATAAACATGAACAAAATCACATAAAACTTGACATGATGCTTTGAAAATGAAATGCTAAAATATTCCTACTCTTTATTTCTCTTGACATGATATTGAAGTATTATAATTATTCTCAAAAGTGTTTGATCACCAAATGCTTCTATCGCTTGCTTGTTAGTTTTCAATTGATGAAATGATTAGGTATTTATATGCAATTAATCTAATTTCCCAAAAAATAAATTCTGATGGCCAACATTGAGAATTTTAAATTCAAATAATAAATTTCCATCCCTGACATATTAAAATTTGAGGCTAGATTAGGAGGACAAGGCTGCTAAGGACACCCTTTTCCAAGCCCTATTTTTCAGGATGTTAAGCATCAGGGGAAAAATATTAAATGTCTACTTTGATTTTATACATTTAATTCCTTGATAAATAATTAAAAGGTCCATTGAATACATAATTTAGGAAATTAGTAACACGATTAGGTCCATACAGAAGGAGGGAGAAAAATCTAGTGTGAAATTGTCAAGGGTGACAATTTACGATGCTACATAGGGTATTGGTAATGGTGGAAGGAAAAAATAGAGTGACAAGAAAGATAATATGCAAAAATATACTATAACATATAGTAGTGACACACAAAAACATAAGGATGAGAAGAATTCTAAGAAAGGAGAAGCTAAAAGTAGATTATCTTATGGAAATAATTTTGATGGTGCCTATTTCAAATGCAAAGAGATAGTCCACAGGGAATTTGAATTTCTAGAAAAAGATAAATTTCATTGATGCACTAATAAAAGAGTGCATATTTCACAAGGAATTGATGAGCTATATAATTTAGTGTTTCACAAGGTCTTTATAAGTCTTTCTAAGAAAAATAGAGAACCATGATTCAGGAAGATTATCTTGTACACTAGGTTTAATTTTGGTAGAAAGTGTTTTACTATGACCATAGATAGAGTGAGAATATATAGCATATTATCCACTAATATGGTCAAGAATTTGGTCCTAAAATTGGCACTACATCCTAATCCTTACCAAATTTTATGGATATGGTATTTTATATTAAATTTTATGTATATTAGATCAAATAAGATCCATCAAAGGTATACTACTTCTACATAGCCTTCATATTTATTACTTTTGGCTTGAAAGGTCATTCATTAATTATTTAGAATATCACTCTCCATTGAATAGTTGCCACTTCACTATTGATAACATTATAATTTTCCTTAAGGTGCATATAGACCATTGGTGCAAAACACTAAATGGTTGGGATGAAACCACCATCACATTTATATTAACTATGAAACATTGATCTAATATATCAATGAATTTCTATTGAGCAAGAGTAATTTCCTCTCATACTTTCCAAAAATTATGCACCATTAGATTTTCTAAGTCATCGCATCATGCAATGAAGAAAGCTTTAGCTAATGCATGCCTTCAATAAGCTAAAACCAAGTAAAATTTATCTAGGGGACCTCCATTTAATTTCTCTTGACCCATCACAATTTTTTTATTAACAACTCCCATCTACCCTTTGAAAGCTTCTACAAGCCATTGTATTAAAATAATTGATGGTATGATAATAAAAAATTAAAAAAATTATAATACTTTATGGGTATTTATATAGAAAAATAAATGAACATTTCTTCTTTAAGAGCCTTTGGAAAAAAAAAAAAAGGGAAATTATATGATCCCATTAGATTTAAAATGGATAGTCCATGCTCTCCTCAATATTTTGTAGGCTATGTTTTTCTTGTGATAAGATGAAACTTTGTAGCACAATGCAAAATTATAAGATTTTATAAATTTAAGGAAACAATTAGTATATTTACCCACCTAAGTTATGCTTAAGGAAGTTGTTATTGTATTTATGCATTTAGTACATATCTCTCGTGGATTTATTCACCTTAGGTTAAGCTTACTTAGGTTGAAATTTATGTAATATATTTGAGTATTATTTATTATTAATAGTAGGTGTTACACTTCCCTATGTTTCTAGCAAGTTTTCATTCTAATCTTATTTCTCTAATTGTATTTCCTATAAATATAATCCTTTTTCTTGTATTTTCACAATTGATGAATGTGATATAATTATTGTGATGTGTGTAAATATTTATTCTTTTTATGGAGAAATCAATTATCTAAATTATTCTTAACATTTTTTATGTAGGAGCATCTATGGTTGTAGGCAATTTTTCACCAACCAAAAAGATTAATTTTTTGATGTTGGCATGGTTTGAATAATGTTTCATCAAATAAATCGATTATCTTAGTCCAGAAATCAATTTTTATGGTGTAAATGATGTAGTGGGAGATAGTGTTGGAATGCATTTTTAATGTTTGAAATGGAAAAAAGACAACTTGGGCGTGGGATTTCTTAGGTGTTACAAAAAATTTCATCTCATTTAACATTCCTCAATAGCTGCAGGAAATAGTTGGATGCCCATGTTATGCTAGAAAAACAATTTTCAATCCTATTTGTGAGGAGTGGAGAATCATTGTGTTGACTATTAATGACCTTTCTTCTTGGGATTGATTTGCACATGCATTGGAGATTAATATTTTATTTTTGTGATTTTTTTTTTCTTTTCCCAAGTTGGGTGTGGGATAGGAGTTAAAAAATTGAAGGAAGTAGTGGCTATAAGAAAGAGGTGATTTGACCATTCTTGTTTGATTTTATTTTTCTAGAATTTTGGAATGAGTAGACGTAGGTGTAACTTTTCTTGGGACATGTTGTAGACATTGTTGTTGTAGGTTGGAGGTGATATACAGTAGCAAATAACTTTGGAAGTTTGCAGGTTCATTGTGTTATTGATTTTCAAAAGAAGTTTGTAGGTAGAAGACAAATGATGTTACAAGAAGAATTGGGATTGAAGAAGGCTTACCTGTGATTGATCTTGTTGCTTGTATTAGAATTATAAAATCTAATTTGAGATTTTTTCCATCAATCCAAAGTGTTGCAAATATTGTATTTTTAATTTGGTCATAATCCCATGTGATAAAAGAGACTTTGAGCAATAAAAATTTGCATACTTGTTGCTGATTTTTGGCATTATTTTAATTCAATTCTAGAATTATATCTCGTGTTCTTATAGTGTGTTGATATTTAGTAAGCTCTCATACATTAGTGGTATCAAAGTAGGAGTTCTTGAGTTTATAGGAAAAGCATCAAAGAGAAGTAGTTTGAAACATGACCTATGAGATGTGGATGATGAGAAAATGTATCCTAGAGTAGCCTATCATGCTAGAGGTGGAGGTAGAAACCCTCTTGTTATGGATGATTTTAGACGCCTTAGAAGGCAAGTAGAGACATTTTAGGAAGAGCTGGGAAAAAGAGTTGAACATAGGGAAATAGATGAAAGTGAAGATGAAGCTGAGAATGAGGAGCCATTTGAAGAAGAACCATAGGATGAAATGGATCCTGGAGAAATCAAATTGCTTAAAGCCATTTCCAAGATTGGAAAAATACCAAAGATAGAGGTCTCAACATTTAGCACGAAATCTTGAATCTAGAGGAGCTCATAGACTGACATGGAATAATTCTTTGAAGTCAAAGAAATTGAAGACCCAAACAGAGTAAGATTTACAAAGACAAAGTTGAAAGGACATGCAAGTATTTGGTGGGAAGAAATACAAATTGAAAGAGTTAGGAGAGAAAGGAGAAGATCACCAAGTGGGATAGAATAGTGGAAAATATGAAGAGGTAATTTATTCCTATGGATTATGAACTTGAGCTATTCAAGAAAATGTAGAGTCTGAGACAAGGAACAAAACTTGTGAAAGAGTATACTAAAGAATTCTACAAAACCTTGACTATAACAAGACATTCAAAAGCCAACAAGGAGAAGGTAGAAAATTACATCAATGGCTTGAAGCCAGGTATTCAAGAAGAAATAATTTTGGTAAGAATTTTTAATTTAGAAGAAGCCCATCAATTTGCTTTAAAAGTTGAGGAAAAGTTGAATACAAAATTTGAGAATAAACAAAAAGGAAAGTGTAAAGCTTATGTATAAAAAAATGATGATGAAAAAAACATGAAAGACACTAAGGATAACAAAGATGGAAGAGGTTAGAGTTCAAACAAGTCCCGTGAGAAAATTTTTAGAGGAAGATGAAGATCAAGTAGAGGATTCAGAAGAGGGGAATTTCAAGGAACTTTTTTTTGGTGTGGAGAAGAGGGACATCAAGCTTATGATTTCCCTTATAATCAAGAAATGACTAATAGAAGGACTAGAAACAATGCAAGGGCAACAAATGTGAGTGAGGAAGATGTAGAGTCATCACATTCAAAAGAAGTAGAAAGAGTAGAAGCACTAGTCACTAAAAGAGCCCTGATGAACAAGGGAAAGGAACTTGATCAAAGGAAAAGATTATTTCAAACAAGATGTAAGTTTGAAGGTAAAGTGTGCAATGTGCTTATTGATGGTGGTAGTACTAAAAATATTGTTTTTGAAGAAATGGTGAATAATTTGTATTTGGAAAGGAGAAGGTACTTGCATCCATACAAGATTGCTTGGTTGTAGGATGATCATAAAGTTTTGGTGAATGAACAATGCTTGGTAATATTTAGGATTGGTGATTATCATGATGAATTTTTGTGTGATATAATCTCTATGAATTTTTTTCACATGTTATTGGGAATACCTTGGCATTTTGACAGGAAAGTAGTGCACAATGGGTATGCAAACACATACTCTTTGATGAAGGATGGAATCAAGCAGAAGTTGAAACCTTTGAATAAAGAAGAAGGAAATGTATGTAATAACATTGGAAAATGTTTGGTTAATGGATTCAAAAAATAGTGAAAGAAGATGAGGATGAAGATTATGATTTGATACTACAATTTACAATAGTATTAATTACATTCAAGATAGGTAGAGTGAAAGTTTCAGTGGAGGAAGAAGAGGTAAAATCTATTTTTAATGAAAAATTCATTGAAGCGGATTTATTTGAGCATGATAAGATTAGTGTAGAAGAAGATATTTTAGCAATGAATGCATTGGAAGATGAAGATGCTAAAGTTGAAAGTGGATGTTGCCACAATAATGGGTTACACTTTTTGGGACATCTATTTTTTGCTGAAATCACATATTTTTAGAAAATATAATTGATTTAAGCCTTGAAAGGTTCCATTTAAACGATTTTAATTTAATATGGTTTGATCAAAACCCATTAGATCAAACCCCCTTGGATAGAACCCCACTAGTTTTAAACCATACCTATAATGGAGTCTCTGAGCTACACCTATCAAAATGCTGATAAAAAACCACATTTGATTTACCTTTTGAGGATCAAATAAATTATTTAAAATTTATATTTTGTAAGTATGTAGTCCTTATTATTGTAGAACCCCTATCCAAATACCTGCAAAACACAATGAAGGAACACATTAGAATATCATATGCAATTAAGAAGTAGGATTCCCCATGAAATCCATTAGCAAGCTCCAAATAGGAAAGACAACAAGAATAAAATGAAAGAACAAGAAAATAAGCTAAATCCTATTGAAAACAATGCAAACTCTTGATCCCATGGGGGAATTGGTGCCAATTTGATGTGAAAATTGGCCCTTTCCCAACTCCAATGATGTGATTAAGATGATTTATGAAGGATGTATGCTTGTGGTGATGACTTCAATGGAGCTCCATGTTGAAAATCTGCAAAAAGCCTAACTATGCTTGGATGAAATTGATGATAGATTGCTATGTTGTGGATATATGAACTAAAAATGACTATAATAATTCTACTTGGATTGTGGATGCTCAAATGAGGAATAAGACCTCTTATTAATAGAATGTCAAGTTGGAAGAATGCCCAAAAGAGAGCAATGTGGGACTAAGAATCAACCAATGGCAAGATGCCACTTGTCAACATGTGAATGGATGAAGGATGTGTAAGTTTTGAAAAATGTGTCAATAAATGCAATTAGGTGGAATTTGAAATTGTTGAAATGACATGTAAGAGGGAAAGAAAATGCATTGAATGCCACTTGGCTCAAGGAAAAAAGACTTATTAGGTGGAGTAAATGCCTTGTTGGAAGGACAAAGTCCACTTGCATTTTGAATTCAAATTTGAGGAATATTCCTTTATTATGCCTTTTGAAAGAAAAATAGAGATTTAATAAATGAATTAAATTTATTTTCATAATTAATGGAATTTGAAATTGTTGAAATGACATGTAAGAGGGAAAAAAAATGCATTGAATGCCACTTGGCTCAAGGCAAAAGGACTTATTAGGTGGAGTAAATGCCTTGTTGGAAGGACAAAGTCCACTTGGATTTTGAATTCAAATTTGAGGAATATTCCTTTATTATGCCTTTTGAGAGAAAATAGAGATTTAATAAATGAATTAAATCTATTTTCATGTGCAAGTTGCTAAAGGATGGGGCATGGATTAGGATTAAACTAATTAAGGGTTAATTAATTTAATGAGGATTAAAATGATGTGACATATTGATTTAGATTTATGGGTTTATTTAAATCAAATATGAGAAGAAAAAGATTTAGAGATAGTTAAATAAATATTTTTGATTTATTTAACTAGAGAAGGTGAAAGTTAGATTAAATTAAATAGGACGACTTTAGAGATTTAATCAAATAAAATGAATTATTTAATTAAATAGAGATAATTAGATCAGGTTGATTGATTTAATTAACGGAATGGAATGACTTAATCAAATAAGATTTATTTTATTAAGAGAGGATGATTGATGAATTTAATTACATAAGGGTATCTAACTAAATGGTTAGACCGAGGGATGATTTAGGATGAAATGGTGTTAGTAGTCAAGATCAGATGTGCAGTGCTAGTTAGTACATTTTCCATGTCTACATTTTTCCCCTCTTTGAAGTAGTGCACTTGTTGCGTTGTTTCAAAGAATGAACTGTCTTGATCAAAAGCCAAAAAATTTTGATTCCAAAATTTTCCCCATGGCTGCCCCTACGAGGGAAAACATGCTAGCATATTTCCCCCTTGAGAGATTGGACTAAAATTTTGATTTTTTGGGTGATCTCACGAAAAAGAGGACAAAGTGGCCTACAGGTCCAAAAAGGGTCTAGGAGGTCAAAAAATGAGGTAAAACGCCAAAAAATGGTGTAAAATGACCTTTAGATAGATGAAAACAGGTTCAGGGGACCTAGACCTCTCCTAGATAGCCACATAGGGTCAAAAATAGGCTTAAATAGGCCTTAGGAAGCCACTTTCAATTCATTTGCACACATAGCCTTTGGAATTCCTTGCGATTTAAGCTTTGACACCCTGACGAGATAGCGCAACGACAGTTGCCGATGCACATTTCCAACCGAGTCTGAACATACTAGTGACCTCCCGGTACTGGGGCACCGGTAAGTCCTCCTTACTTGAGCTTCATTTTTTGATTTTCGCGCACATTTAATGCTTTCCAACTTAGTTTTTCTAGGTGCAGTTCTATATAGAACCACTCAAAGTTTCAAACAACACCGCTCGGTGTTCAAACTAAACCGCCATCACAAGATGCACCACTGCAGTGGAGTTTGGATTTTGGGAACAAACTTCAAACTCCGACGCATATGTGAAATGCAACGCTGGATTTTAAACTTTGACACCGTGGTGGACTTTAGCATTAGGGTTTTGGGAAAAATGGGTCACTTAGGCAAAGTGCACTACCACGGTGCAGTTTGGGACTTTGAAGGTACCAGCGTTGTAGTTTGCAAACTTCAAACTGCAACACCTTCACAGGTTGCGACGCTGGGCTGGATTTTTGAATGCTAAGATTAGCTTGGGATAATTTTTTCTTGATGATTTAACATGATGAGCTTTCCTGATGTAGGAGGTGGTGAGGGAGCTTTATTCTCATGAGCACAGATCGCAGGAGATATTCAGTTACTTACGCGATTTGATTGACAGGGAGCAGAAGCAGTTACGAAAGATGGGGCTATGGTATATCACCTATGCACACTTGTGCGAAGCCATCTTGGGATGATGTTAGCACTTGCCGAGAGATGGCACAGTGAGACCTTTTCATTCCATCTTCCTACTGGCAAGACCACCATCACCTTGGAGGACATGTGGTGCATCCTTAGATTTTTGATTCATGGGCGGTGAGTGATATTTGATATGGATGCCAAACGGGATGCCCATCATGCAGTTCTAGCTATAGAGGATGTTATATATTGTGAGGGCCAGATAGAGTTAGAGTGCCATAGGATGCTCACGACACCCTTCTGATTAGTGATTGTTGTCATTATCTCAGGTGTTGTCACCTCGGATCGATGAGGCTAGTACTTCAGTCCTAGTTGGGGGCTTTGTTGGGAGTGGATGGTTTGCGATAGGCCAATCCATTTTGCATGGGGTCATGTTCTTCTAGCCTCCTATACAGGGATTTACATGAGTACACATATTTGGATGGCAGAGCTCTTGGAGCAGGTGTCATGCTCCTTCATGTGTGGGCGTGGGAGCATATCTCCGCTCTTTAGTCGCGGGTTGTTCCAGTGCCAGTTGGGCCCAATGATCCAGTAGTGTGGCATTACAGGGGCGGTGTGTCATTCACACACATAGGTGAGCATGAGATTCCTCATTGGAGGAGGGTCCTTGATGACATGACATTGTTCACATGGTGACCATACCTTGGTCGGCCCGGATGGGCGGATGATGTACAACATTTGTTCTTTGCCTGCCAGGACTGGCTTATGCAGGGGCAAGAGCATACTATGATCGAGAGGTATCTTCCAGGATGAGTTCAGTGCCAGTTTGGCAAGGTTCAACACAGGCCAAATGATGATTATGTGGCTATTTTTTCTCGCACAATATCGTAGGGTGCCTATAGCGATACATTCTTTCCTCCGAGGCAGTGGACAGTTTTAGGAAATTGTTGGCTCGGCCATGGGCATATGATTAGGGGGTTGGAGATCCAAGAGTTACACAAGCTTACAAAGATTGGTTTTGGCCACCCCTACGACTGACAGTTCCAAGTGTACCCTCTGCTTGACGAAGAGCTAGGGGGAGGGGGACAAGCTGAGTACAAGGAGGTGGCAGTGCTCCTGCAAGCCAGCTAGCACAGGACTAACCAGCCAGGGATCAAGTTGATCAACCCCATGTAGATGTCCATATGCAGGATAAGGACCATGGGTAGGATGGGCATCAGGATCGGGTTGCCCCATTATCGTGAGGTGGGGGTGAGGATCAACCTCACGTGTAGCCCCGCCAGGACAACTAGCGGGTCAGCCAGATCAGAGAGACGACCTGATATTACAGTTGCAGGCCTAGGTTCAGGCCTTGACAATAGAGAGGGATCAAGAATGGGCTGAGAGGGATAAGGCGATATTACAGAGGTAGGCTTCCTCCTCCTGGAACACAGTGTCATTTCGCTCATACAAGGAGGTTGTTCGAGAGGCGGACTATTACAAGATGCATTATCATCAGGTTGTGCCTAGAGCAGCTCGTGCCCTAAATTTTTCATAGCAAACCAGCCATAGACTAACAGAGGGTCATGGTGATAGAGGCAAGGGCAGCAGACAGAAGGGTTAGACTACCTTCTTGATCGAGATGTTATTCCTTTGCACCATATGGGCTCATTTTTGATAGCCCGTTGGGCCTTTTGTACTCATACACACATGTACAGTGATCCTGATTATTATTTTGTACTATGATAGTCCTTTGATGATATATATGTAAGATGATGATGTTGATGTGATATGTCATGTACCATGTTTATTTTTATGCATTTGTGGATGGTTATATTTCTATATGTGATGCAATTATGTTATGGTACTACGATGTATGTGATGGATATACAATGTATGGATGCATTTCTTTCCGATGATGTATGAGATGGTTATGCAACTAACAAATCTATATTATGCTTCTAATGAATGATGACATATGATATGCATTTGTGTTATGGATGATGATATGTATGTTTGTGATGGTGTATTTCTCTTGCAGTACCTTTTTATGTATGCTTTGCACATGTGATGATTTATGCTATGCGATGATTTCTTTTTCGATACCCTTTTCTGTTATGATGGTGGTGATGATGTGAATGCAATAGTCATGATATGTGACTAATGGATCTATATTATGCAATGATGGATGATAGGATGTATGTGATTTTCCATGTATGATATGCATTTATGACGATCTTATATAATAATGTGATGTAATGTTATATATGATATGTTATGCAAAATGGTATGATGATGATGATTTATGATATGCAAACTGATATATGAGTAATGACCTTATGATGTATATGTGATGGCCTGATGAATGCTTTTATGAGATGTTCTATATGATTATAGATGATATGTATGCACATCTTGCGGTGGAATGTTTATAATGCTTACATACCTGTTATGCTTCGTTTGATTATGCACTAGATGTTAATAATAATATGGGATGATTTATGAAATGTTTATGCAAAATGAATGTAATGTGATGATTTATGAGATGCTTAGAATAACAAATCTATAATATATGATGATGGAGATGTAGTGCATATGAGATGATTCATGTTTCCCATGCAATATGTTGACGATTTGTGGATGTAGGATTAATGATAATGATGATTAATTGTCATAGTATCTTGTTAGTGTGAGAAGCGATAAGGGATGAAAGAAATAAGATATTCCTAACAAGACATGGGATGATGATGATAATAAATACCCGTCATGGAGTTGGGATTTTCAAAGGGCCAATTATCTTATTTTTGATAACACACATAGATATGATGCATCAAGGTATTAAGAACCAAGATGGCATGGTATCTAGTGCGATGGACTTTGATTCAACAATCAGATAGGAGTATCCTTGTTCATGCCTGACATATGGAAACCTTACTAGGATGCACTTTAGGTATTTCACACATCTCAAGCCAAAACATAAAAATGAAATCCTTCCTATGTTTTCAACAAGATATACAAAGCACCCTCCATACATACCTAATAAAGCAAGTATTCACCAAGTTATATTACAAGCACGTCCAACAAGAGCAGCAGATAAAAAGATAATGATCGTTTCCCCATTCCTATCTCTCTAAATCCTTTTGTTTGGGACATCATCGAGAGGTCATTGGAATGAGTGCAAATAAGATAAGTAAAAAGAAAAAGTTAAAGTAAACAAACAAGCTAACGTTCTTCAATATTGCTAACCAAAAGGAAATGTTTTTTTAAGGATAAGAACCGAAACTATTTCCAAAAGATAATGCCCATTGTAGGAAGGATACATCTTAGGGCATGTTAGTGGATGGTGGCGCGTCATTTCGTTTATCCAAAGTGTTATTTCTGATAAATATTTCCCATTGTAGGAAGGATACATCCTAGGACATGATGTTATCAAATGATTGATGTGGGACTGATTGGATGATAGGCTATTGACACAAAGAGTTGACCAAAATGTTTCATACTGACCTAGACTTGAGACTTGGATGTTTTGAGTTTTCACTTTTAACCTGCTAGACTTGTTTCCGATTGTTTTACCAAAGGTTGAGGATGACGATCGTTTATTATGAGTGATGTTTATTGCGGGTGAAAGTGAAATGGGATGGATGGATTTTTTCAAATATTTGGATGTTTTTGGAGTTTTTGAAATGTTTTTTAGGCTATTTTTGTTATTTTTCAAGATTTTTCAAATGTTTTATTTTTTTCAAATGTTTTGGGGTTTTATGAGATTTTGACCAAGAGACTACCCTAAGGACCTATCCTAGGGGCCTCGAGAACTGATCAACAGATTAGCCTTTCCTACATTATATACACAGAGACCACGTAGTTCGACTGATGACTTGACCGATTTACAAATGAAGATATACATGATGAAATGTCAGTTTATTATGACAGACTCCTAAAGGACTAACCTAATTGTCTCGGGGGATGATCATAGATCAACCTTGCCTACGTTTAAGGCTCAAAGACCCATAGTTTGACAAGACGACCCTATTTTTGAATTTTTGACCTGTTTTTGGATTTTAATATGTTTCAAATATTTTTGGATTTTTGGATTTTTTGATCTTTTTGGATTTTTTGACTTTTTTTTATGTTTTTAGATTTTCTAATTTTATGATGTTTATGATTTTTTGATTTTAGGACTTCAAGAATATACACGAATCCGATCTGATGAGAACATGCCCCCAACATGATGCAATAAACTACTTCGATAAAGGCAAGACAAACTGACCTTGAGGATGGGCCCAGTAGTACTAGGAGGGATCATGATACAAACACATGACCAAGCTATGATGCAGATGTCAAATGGATGGGTGATGGATGGAGATCTGATGAGTGATGGAAGCGTAATGGATGGATGATGTAGAACAAGCCGTGAAGATCCTGGTGGATGGAAAGTGCTTATTTACACAAGGTGCTTGTTTGCTAGGTTTTCACCAAGGTACTTTCCCAAAGCGCCACCAAAGTGGTTTTCACTAGTGGACGATTTTTCTCTTTACTATTTTTGATCTTTTTTCTAATTTTTTTGTTTTCACCAAGACACTTGTTTGCTAGGTTTTCATCAGGATGACCATTTTTTTAGGACTTTTTCTAATTTTTTGGATTTTTTGGTTCTATACCTTGAAAGATTAGGCATAAAACTTTTTGAGATGGGAGTTGTTCATGGGCTCCTATAGAGGCTCCCCTTTGGGTGTTGATAACTGATATGCCCCTGACTTATAGCTCGATGTGATAATAAATGGTCCCAACCAATTGGGTTCAAATTTTCATTTGTTGTTTGGATTTGGGGGCGTTCTTCTGATTTTCTTTTACCACCAATTCTCTAACTTGGAATGTTCTGCTTTTGATTTTCTTGTAACTCTGCTTGAGTCTATTTTGATAGACTTGCAAATGCTTTAAAGTGTCTATACGCCGCTCATCCAGTAGCTCCAACTCGTTCAGTCTTAATACTCGGTATTCCTCGTCTGTGATGAGGTTTTGTAATGATATTCTTAGTGACAGGAGCTCGATCTCAATGGGTAATACTGTCTCTGATCCGTAGACCAGGGAGAAGGGAGTGGCACCGGTGGGTGTGTGGATGCTGGTTCAGTAGGCCTAGAGGGTAGGATTGAGTTGCAAATGCCAGTCATGACCTACATCATTGACTATTTTCTTGAGGATCTTTAAAATGGTTTTATTTGTGGCTTCTGCTTGGCCATCGCCTTGAGGATAGTATGGGGTGGAAAAGCGATGTTGGATTTTGAATTTTTCGCAAAGGTCAAAAACCTCCTGATTCTTGAATGGTGTCCCATTATCAAAGATAATAGCTTGGGGAATGTCATATCAACATATGAGATAGTTTAGGATGAACTTTGATATCTACTTCCCATTTATATATGTCATGGGCATGGCTTCCACCCATTTGGTAAAGTATTTAGTGGCGGTTATGATGAACTTGTGGCCATTAGATGAGGTGGGAGTGATTTTTCCAATGAGATCATGTCCCCACTGTGAAAAGGGCCATGGTGTAATGATGGGATGAAGCTCTTAAACTGGAGCATGGATGAGGTCCCCATGTTATTGACATTGTAGACACCTTCTGATGTAGTCGTGTGCCTCTTTCTCCAGCCAATAATACCCTATCCTTAGCAGTTTCTTGGCCAAGGTCATTCCGCTCAAATGCGAACCACAAATCTCATCATGCATCTTAGTTAAAGCAGTCAAGGCTTCATCAGTATTGAGGCAGTGTAATAAGGTTCCCTCTATACTTCTACGGTATAAGGTATTTCCTATGATGACGAACCTAGAGGATTTTTTGACAAAATTTATTTTTAAGCTTGAGGGTAAGTCAATAGGTAGGACACCTATTCGTAGGTAGGTATAGATGTCATGCTACTAGGGATCACTGGGACCAATGATTTCACACAAAAATTATAACTTTGGTACCTCGAATGCAGGAACGAGAAGCTACTTTACCAAGAATTCATGTCTTAAGATGTTGCGAGTGATTTCTAGTAGGGATCTGATTGTTGCCATGGCATTTGCTGCTCTATTGTTGGATTTGGGTATCTTCTCAAATGTGATCTCAATGAAGGATTCTTTGAGAGTCTCCACCAGTTTCCTGTATGGAGTGAGCTTATCATCCTTATTTTTGTATTCACCATTCACTTGATTTATTATCAACTGTGAGTCTCCATATACTTTGAGGTCCATGATGTGCCACTACACTACTATTCTGAGACCTATGGTTAAGGCCTCGTATTTTGGAATATTGTTGGTGCAGGGGAAAGACAATTTATATGATCTAGGTATTTAGTCACCCTATGTGGTGATGAAAAAGACACCAGCTCCTGATCCATGTTGTGTGTATGAACCATCAAAGTAAAGTTTCCAGTGGTCGGCTATGTTGAGATTGAAGATGTATTCATTTGGAAACTCTGAGATGAGAGGGTTCTCTGAATACATAGGTGCTTCTACAAGTTGATCTACTACGACTTGGCCTTTGATTTCTTTTTGTTCCACATATTCAATGTCATACTCTGATAGTATCATAACCCATTTGGCCTTTCTTTCAGTGAGCATTGCTTTTGACAGTAAGTACTTGAGAGGGTCGATTTTGGCTATGAGTTTTATTTTGTGTGCCAGCATGTAATGTCTAAATTTATGTGAAGCAAAAACTATTTCTAGACATGATTTTTCAATGAATGGGTAGTTTAACTCATGCCCAACCATTGTTCTATTGATATAATAGATGGCCCTTTCTATCCCATTTTCATCATGTTGAGCTAGGAGAGCTCCAAGGGCTGTTGTTGTTGCTGACACACAAAGAATTAATGGCTTTCTTGGGATAGATGGCATGAGGACCAGTGGTGTAAGTAGATATTATTTGATCTCCACACTTGGTATCCCACTTGTACTCTACTCCCTTGTAAAGTAGGTGAGAGTATGGATTATGGATTAATACTCTACTCCCTTCTCATGATTAATACCTCTCAATTGTTTCAATGTTTTTGGTGCCTCAATCTCAAGGATTGCTTTTACCTTGGCTGGGTCTACCTCAATACCTCTCATTGACACTATTTATCCTATAAACTTTCCTAATTATACACCGAAGACACACTTCTTTCGATTTAGTCGGACCTTGTATTCCTCCAGCTTGTCAAAAATGGCACTTAAGGTTGCTATGTGATCATTCCTCTTTCTGTATTTGGCTAATATTTCATCAACGTAATCTTTGATAGTTTTATGGATCATGTCATGGAAGATTAACATCATGGCTCTTTGGTATGTTGCTCTTGCATTCTTCAAACCAAATGGCATCATATTCCAGCAGTAGGTCCCCCATGGACAAGTGAATGCAGTTTTGTGTTGGTCTTCTTTAGCAATCATTATCTAGTTGTATCTTGAGAAACCATCCATTAGGGAGAGAATTTCACGTTCTGCTATCATGTCCACAATCATGTCAATGTTGGGCAATTGGAAATCATCTTTTGGACATGCTTTGTTTAAGTCCTTGAAATCTATGCAAATTTTGATGCTCCCATTTGGTTTTGAGATAGGAACCAGGTTGGACACCCACTCAGGGTAGTCAATTGGTCATATGAATCTTGCATCAAGTAGCTTCTTTAGTTCTAGTTTGACCAATAAAGCAATCTGTGGATGCATTTTATTGAGCTTTTTTCTAATGGGCTTTGCTTCAGGATACATTGCTAGATGATGGACTACAATTTCTGGACGATCCCTAGCATGTGTGCATAACTCCATGTAAAATTAACTTGTCTTTCTCTCAAGAAGGATGCTAGGAGCTCTTGTTCCTCCAATAGTAATGATTCTGCATAGAATGTGATGTGTGGGGTCTACTCTGTTTCTAGGTTGACTGGATTGCATTTTTTGGCTAGGATTGCTGATTTTTCCTGATAAAGAGCTCTGAAAGGAAGATTGAATCCCCCATCCTCAGGCACTTCAGAGAGGTTTTCATCATTGGATGCACTTTCTTTTTACTTTTTTTGGGTCAGAGAGACCCACAGTGTGGTTTTCACTCAAGGGTCTAGAAATTATTCTCAGTTTTTCACTTTTATGACTAAGGGATTCAATTGTTTCCCCATAATATGAATGTGTATCCAGAATGATTTCAAATCTAGCTTTATGATCCCCACATGGAAATTTATCCCATAGTCCCATGAATCTTGAGAGCACCTCATCATTTTCAAATGTATCAAGAATTGGTGGTCCTCGTTGGTCATAATCGATGAGTTGTGGGTAGACTAGACAAATTTCATGATTTTGGTTTTCAAACTCATAGGATAAGGTATTAATCATGAGAAGGGAGGTGTCCTCGAAAAGCATTGGTAGGTTGGTTATGGGGTCCTCATCATCACTGCTACTACAGATGTCAGTTATGTCAAACGTGAAATTATCTATGATGCCGCCAGTGGATACAGGTAGGCGAAGTTCAGCTAGTGTTGGTTCACGAGGATTCTTGACTAATTTAACTAGGGGACCTCGTCCACATATGGTTATTCTCAGAGGGGTACATATGAGGCTAAGATTTCTCATTTGCATCTTAGGAATGAGCAGTATTATAAGCCCGTTGTCATTTTTCCCCAGTTTTTGGTTTCTGTCATAGCCCATTGCGAGCATCATTTGCAAACCTTTTCTGATGTCATCCATTGGTAGATTAGTTGTTGGTCTATTATCTTGGTATAGGAGATGAGATGGGTCGTCCTCTATGACTTCTTGGTCAAGATCTCCCAAACTTTTGAAGTTTGGATATTCTTCAGGGGATGTTTGGGAAGTTGAGGCTTCATTTGATTATGAACGTCCTCATGATTTGGGAGATTGTGGTAACTCTCCTACCACAAAGGAATTTTTGGGAATCGTATAGTTTCCACAACCATGGTCCTAGATGACGAATTTGATATCAGAGATGGTGGGGATGGTGGGAGTGGTGGGTGTCTCTGTCGTAGAAGTGGAAGCAAGGGTGGATGGATCAATGTATGGTGTTGATGGGCTTCAATCATTTTTAGGCACTTGAGGGATTTTGTAGTATTTTGCCTCAAGGTTCTTGCAGTAGGAGAATGGTTCAGGATGTCCATGGATGGTGACCTCTTGTCCTTTATATGTGAATTTGACACATTGATGGAAATTCGATGCTACTGCTTGCATTGTGCGGATACATGGACATCCTAGGAGAATGTTATAAGGAAAGTCAAGGTCTAGGACTTGATAGGTTGTTTCCATGATAGTTGGCCCTACTTGAATAGGGATTTGGATTGTGCCTTGGGACACTCTTTTCCGATCATCATATGCTCTAATTGTAATACCTTTTCCTTTGTCGATGGAGTCCTCTAAAATTTTTAGGTTCTTAATGATCTTGAGGGAAAAAATATTCAAACCTGCACCTCCATCCACCAAGAATCGCTTGAATTTATTTTTATGCACCAGGTCATCTAAATGGAGTGCACAGTTATGAGATGGTTGAGTGGGAAAGTCCTGATCGGAGAACGTAAGGAGGTTTGGAGTGATGATGTTTCTGAACATAGCTTGGAATTGTTCCGCATCAAGATTTGTGGGGATAGTGGATGAAGCCAATGCTTCCTCAAGGATTTTGTTGTGGGTGGATGAAATTTTTAATAACTCCATGATGGAGATTTGTGCTCGGGTTCTTTTCAGTTGATCAAGAACATTATAACCGTTGGGAACATATATGGGGTTGGGTGTGGGTGCTCTGTTTGGTTGAGACGACCCTGCAATGGTAATTTTTTTGCCTCTTGTGGTGACTCCATAATCAACATAGTCTCCTTTGATGGTGATGGTAGCACAGCAGTCATCCAGGGATGCAATGACATGGTCATACACATGATTCACATTTTTGAATGTACCTTTCCCCTTATCAGTATTATTGTTTCCTTTATTGTTATGGTTAGGCATCCGATTTGTGTATATTTTGAGATTCTAATTTCCTATTGGTTGTTCCACATTTATGATTCTTTGATCAATGAGGTCTTGGACTAGGTTCTTTAACCTCATGCAATTGTTAGTGGTGTGCCCTTTGATTTTGTGGAAGTCACATAGCTGATTTTCATTGTCCTAAGGAGGTTTCACATCTGGTTCCTGGTAATTCTCATAGGTGGGATCCTTGATGAGGTTTTCATTTATTAGTTTATTCATGATGACTTCGAGTGGTTCCCCAAGAGCGGTGTACTTTCACTTGGTGGAATTCTTGTTTCGTTGGGGTGGTCCCCTTTGATTGTTGACATTGTTGATCATTTGATTGTTTGGATGTTGTGTTGTTGTGTTAGCTTGATGATTGTCTTGATGATTGTTTTGATGATGGTTTTGGATTTTTTTGTTGTGGTGCGGGTGTATTTTGTCGAGGGGAATTGATGACAACTTTCGGGTTAACAACACCATCATTGGTAACATTTTTGTTTCTTTCCCATGTGCGAGGTTTGTCATTGTAACTGGTGGATGGGCGATTGTTTTGTTGTTTAGGATATGTAGTTGATCCTCTAGGTTGTGTCATAAGGGCTCGTTTGATGTTGAGCACCTTGGAAATCAACTGGTCGTACATGGTGATCCCTTGGACTTTGAGATAGAATTCCAAGAGGTTGTCAAGGTTGGATATGATAGTGCACACTTGTTGTTCCTTGGGCATGACCCATTTGCTTTGATTGGACTTGGATCGCCATCATTGTAGGAATGAAGTAAATGATTCATTCTTACCTTGTTTCAGAGCTGATAGTTCCTCTGGACTGACATCCATAGTGATATTACATGCGTATTTTTTGATGAATGCGTCTATGATTTCTTGGAATTTCTTGATGCCTGTAGGTAGGCTAAAAAACTATTCCATGGTGTGGCCAGCTAAACTCCTAGGAAATAGCCACATCATATAGGTATCATCATACGTGACTTCCATACAATGAACCTAGAATTCCCTGATGTGATCTTTAGGGTTTCGCGTCCCACGATATTTATCGAATTTGGGGATCTCAAATCCCTTTGGGAATGGTTTCATCACAAGGCTCCTATTGAACGGATAAGGACACAAGTTGTTGGATGTTTTCATGGTTTGCCTTGATTGAAGATCGAGCACTTGTTGTGAGAGAAATTAGGTTTTTGTTGCGACATCATTTTGTGGATCAGGGGGTGGGATGAAAGTGTTCTGAGGTGGTTCGATTGTTGATGGGATGGGTGGATTGGTTAATGTGTTGATTGGTGGTATTTGCACATTCTGTTGAGCCATGTATGCTTGTACTTGCTGCTATATCAACAATGCTTGTTGTTGGTCTTGTTGCTGTTGTGCCAGGATTTCCTGTTGTTGAGTCTATTGTTGTTGTTGCACCAATAATGCTTGTTGTTGTGCTGCTAGTTGGGATAATTCTTATTGTTCTTGGTATTGCTTAAGCACTTTCTAATATGCTTGGTACTAGGCCACTTTTTGTTGTTAGTCTTGTTGCTGCTATGCCAGGATTTCTTGTTGCTGAGCCTGTTGTTGTTGTTACACCAACAATTCTTGTTGTTGTGCCACTAGTTGGGTTGCTTCTTGTTGTTCTTGGCATTGGGCCGCTTGTTGTTGTGCGAGATACTATCCTTGTGCTTGTGCTTGTTGTGCTTGATATTAGGCTTGGGCTTGAGAGTGCACTTGAGCTTGTGCCTGAGCTTGAGCCTGAGCTTGAGCTTGTGTGGATTGAGCTTGTGCCTGAACTTGAGCCTGAGCTTGAGATTGTATGACTTGAGCTTGAGCTTGTGCTTGTGCCTGTGCAACTTGTTGGGCAGCTTGTGCGGCTTGCTGAGCAACTAGTTGCGCAACTTGTTTTTTTACTTGCTAGAGCTCCTTTTGATAGGTAGCTTACTGAGTGGCTTGCAACACAATACTATATTGGCTTGATGTATTGGAGATTGGTAGTGGTGGTGGATTTGGAATGGTGCTTGTTGTGGTGATGAGAGGCACCGTCATGTTGATGGTTGGTGTTTGAGTGGTAGATGGTGTGATTAATGTGTTTGGTCCTTGAGAGACCATGTTTTGAGGTGTTTGGGGGATGGTTGATGATGTGATGGTGGTGGTTTGCGTTATCAGGATGGTTGTCATATGTTGTGATATCGATGACAAGCTTTGAGGATTTGATATGGTACTTTGGTTGATGCTTGGTGGGTTGATCTGATTTTGTAGATTAATGCTTGGTAAAGGGGGAATTCCTAAATCGAGAGGTGATGTGGGTATTGATGAAAATGGTGGAATAGGTGGAAATGTAAGTGGAAAACTCCCTTGGGGGAATGATGTAGATGTAGTGTCAAAGATGCCCACTGGTCCAAATATATCATTCTCTCCTTGCGAGGTTATGGGAAGAGAAGTTTGGGGTGTCGCACAGAATGATGACGATGGATCATGTGGGTTATGAAAGGTGAGGGGGACATATGGATGTGATGGGTTTTGAGGTAAGGATTGTCCCAAGATGGTATTTGTGTCCAAATCTTGATTGTTTACAAGGGGATGGTAGATGAGATTGGAGTCATGACCCCAAAATATGGTTCCACAATAGTAATCACATTGAAATGGGAGGGGAGTTTAGCCCCTTGCTTTGTTAATTCGAGCATGTGTAGTGAAGGATTGAGTCTCATCATGATGTTGATAATTTTATGATTCTCTAGATTTTGAACCATTTCAGTGATTTCCTCATGTGACATTCCAAAGGGGGTTGTTGGTAAGATCCTCCACTTGAACTTCCTCTTGTTGATTTGATGATGAAGGAAAGTTAGTCAAAGGGTTGCTTGATCCAACAACATTTATTTCAAAAAAAATTTGGCTTTGATCACTCGAAGTGGATGTTTCTTTGTTGGCTTCCATGTTCCTCTTATGTTGAGATCTAGTTTGCACCATAAAATAGGCAGCAATTTTCAAGAATATGGGAGATGAATATCTAATTCTTTGGATTGATATATCTTTAGGTACAAAAAGAGAAATTTTAAGATATTTTGCAGATGAAAGGTGATATGATGGGGATGATGTAAAAGATGGATGATGTGGATGTTTGAACTTTTGAGAAATCTTGAGGGGATGCTGGACTTTTAGGACTTTTTGGATTTGTTTTGGATTTTGAATTGATGTTGATTTGATTTTTGGTTTGCTTTGTTTTCATATTATGAACAAATAGACCCTAAGATGTTGGATGATTATCTAAGGGGTATATTTTCTCAAAGGATGATAATTTGAATATGTGTAGGGAGAAGGATGCATCTAACCACACCTATTCAAACAAGATGATAATTTAACCAAGCATATGAAGAAGTATGCATCTACATATACCTAGCTAAACAAGATGGTTTGATAATTTGACTAAGCATATGCAAAAGGATGCATCTACACATACCTATTCAAAGATGATTTGATGTTTTGATTCAAAGATTTTAAGGATTTTGCTTCAAGGATTTGATGATTTTGATTTTTTCCAAAAAAGCATTACATGGAGGATAATTTCAAGATTTTTTCAAAAGATGATGGTCAGGTGATTTTGGTTTGATGTTCAAGGATGGATGAAAAGGTTTGATTTTGATCCTAGGATGTACCTAAAAAGACACTTGTTTACTAGACCTTAGTATTGAAGAAAATGCAATACTTCTCATGACCTTTTAACCAAGAAGTGGTTCAAACTAAGCATACATTTTTGGATCGTTCAAAGGAATGAGTCTATAGAACCTTGTGAATGTTTTTCTTATTTTGATATGTTGCTTTTGATTACACTTCCTAATGTATTTCTTGATGACCTTTCGAGTGTGACTCCTAAATTTTGAACTTTTGCTCAAGGACTTTTGCTTTGGAATTTTGACTTTCTTGGAAATCATGAGGAACTAACACATGTGTGAGAGCCAATTTTGTTATCTTTGCTTAGTGATTTTGTTTTATCACAAACACACTCTTTGGTTAGATTTTGAATCTAGATGTCTAGTGTCTCAAATTTTCTCTTATCCCACAAATGTGGAAACCGTGAAACTTTAAGGCAAGAGTTACCTATTGTTGATCCTAAGGAAGCAAATTGAGATAGAATTTGAATGCCTAGAAGCCTCTAAGGATGGGAATCCCAAGGGCAAGAAAGGGCATATTAATTCGTTCAAAGGTATTTTCTTCTCCAAAGGAGTTTGAAATTTTGATGGAAAATGTTAAATGTTTGTTTCCAAGTGTTTTCAAACAAGTAAATTGTTTTGATTCACAAGCATATACAACCCTATGGATATGAAAGACGATATTTGTTGAGTCCCCACTTGGACAAGTCCAGCTACGCTTATTTTTAGCAAATGGTTAGATGCTTGACCCCACTAGCTCCCCTCCACGACACTCACTTCTCGGGGAAACCAAGCATTAGTACCCATGAAACTCCCATGGAATACTTTCCATTTCTACTAAAAACCATAAAAGTGTGGGGCAGCTTCAAAACAACCGTTCTTGCACCAACAAATACATAGGGATTTTGGCCTTTCTACAACAAGGGTTTTAATTCGGACTTTTCGTTCATAGGAGTTGACCCAACATGGGGAGAGACCATTGTTTCCCTTCTCGTTGGAGCCAACCACGTGATACTGGCCTTTGTTCCAGTACCCACTTTTATATCCTGGCTAGAAATACTCTTGGCTTTAGAGTGTTACTGGTTGAGTCATTCCCTTGGGTGAGTACTTTTTCCCCGAGGCAGGCCTTCTAAGCTAAAAAAAAGCAAGCAAACATATCCATAACTTGATTGATCTTTGTTGAGAAACAAAGAGAGAATATACACAAAGGTTTACTCACACTCGCACAATGTTTTGTTCAATTTTAAATCATATCTGTAACTCGATCGATCTAGCACCAAATGTAGAACCCCTATCCAAATACCTGAAAAACACAATGAAGGAACACATTAGAAGATCATATGCAAGTAACAACAAGCATTCCCCATGAAATCCATTATAAAAGCTCCAAATAAGAAAGACAACAAGAATAAAATGAAAGAACAAGAAAATAAGTTAAATCCTATTGAAAACAATGCAAACTCTTGATCCCATGGGGGAATTGGTGCCAATTTGATGTGAAAATTGGCCCTTTCCCAACTCCAATGATGTGATGAAGATTATTGATGAAGGATGAATGCTTGTGGTGATGACTTCAATGGAGCTCCATGTTGAAAATCTACAAAAAACCTAACTATGCTTGGATGAAATTAATGATAGATTGCTATGGATTTGAGTATAATAACTTTGCTCAAATTGTGGATATATGAACTAAAAATGACTATAATAATTCTACTTGGATTGTGGATGCTCAAATGAGGGATAAGACCTCTTATTTATAGAATGTCAAGTTGGAAGAATGTCCAAAAGAGAGTAATGTGGGACTAAGAATCAACCAATGGCAAGATGCCACTTGTCAACATATGAATGGATGAAGGATGTGCAAGTTTTGAAGAATGTGTCAATAAATGCAATTAGGTGGAATTTGAAATTGTTGAAATGACATGTAAGAGGGGGAAAAAATACATTGAATGCCACTTGGCTCAAGGCAAAAGGACTTATTAGGTGGAGTAAATGCCTTGTTGGAAGGACAAAGTCCACTTGGATTTTGAATTCAAATTTGAGGAATATTCCTTTATTATGCCTTTTGAGAGAAAATAGGGATTTAATAAATGAATTAAATCTATTTTCATGTGCAAGTTGCAAAAGCTAGAGGATGGGACATGGATTAGGATTAAATTAATTAAGGGTTAATTAATTTAATAAGGATTAAAATGATGTGACATATTGATTTAGATTTATGGGTTTATTTAAATCAAATATGAGAAGAAAAAGATTTAGAGATAGTTAAATAAATATTTTTGATCTATTTAACTAGAGAAGGTGAAAGTTAGATTAAATTAAATAGGATGACTTTAGAGATTTAATCAAATAAAATGATTTGTTTAATTAAATGGAGATAATTAGATCAGGTTGATTGATTTAATTAATGGAATGGAATGACTTAATCAAATAAGATGATTTATTTTATTAAGAGAGGATGATTGATGAATTTAATCACATAAGGGTATCTGATTAAATGGTTAGACTGAGGGATGACTTAGGATGAAACGGTGTTAGTAGTTAGGATCAAATGTGCAATGTTAGTACATTTTCCATGTCTACAATTATGAATTTCTCAAAAAGTATAATTTTAAATATATTTAATTTGATTATTATATTTGTTTTTTATTTCTTGTGAATGTAGGTTTTTCACTGAAAATTAAGGTCCATGTTCTGTACATGTGGAAAAATAGTAAATTACAATTTAAAAAAAAAAAATATATGCTCTTAGTATTGATATCCTTAATCAAACAAAAAAAAATTGAATTTCAATACATACAAAAAGAGTTATGTGTTATACAGTAAACCTATGTTTAAATTGTAATTGGTTTGACTTCAAAACTTAATTATGAAAAAATATTCATAAAAAAATATGAAACCAAATGAAGGAGCTAGATAATGTACAGTTAAAAATATAAATTAAAAAAAAAAAAATTCCTCATAGAAAAAAAGTTATGTGCTATGCAGTAAACATCACTTTTTAAAAATGTTGTTTATTGTTTAAAACTAGTTATTGAAGGAGATGGAAAAAGAAATGCAATTTGATTCCAATTTTTTTAAAAGAAATATATTTAGAATCTACAGACAAAATGTCACAACACTAGTTTGCATCATTTTTAAATTCCTCATAGTTTACTAGTTATAGGTGTTTGAAAGTGGAGATTTAGTTAAAAAAGTTCAATTCAATGTCAAGTTTGGCCAAAAAGTGTAACCCATTATTGTGGGATCACCCAAGTGTGGAAGCAAATGAGTAAGTAGAAGTTGAGTTGTTTGATGAAGATATTGTTGCAAATGAAGATCTTATGACTGATAGTTTATTGCAGGACGAGAAAGATGAATCTTTTGATTATGTTGCTAACATTGATGTGAGTGCAGAGGGTGAAGAGATTGCAGCTGAAAGTTATATTTTAGAAGGCAAGGAGAGAGAGGAGAACAATGTTGAAACTAAGGTCAATGATGAAAAAATTATTGCAACAACAATAGAGAAAGAGGTAATGTATGAGATTCACTATTTTATTAAAGAAAATGAAACTAATGCGTATGATTTTCCAAAATTTCATAGTGCATATTGGTGGGAGTTGGATCATGCGAGTGTTGGAAAAACAAGGACAAACAACTGAGAAGGGGGGTGAATCAATTGTCACAAAATATTTAAACTTTTCAAAATTTACTTAACTTAATCTTAGATCTAATGAATGAACAATAAACCATGAACAATCACATCAGAACCACGGAAAACACCAAGATTTTTACGTGGAAACCATGTTAGGGGAAAAACCATGGTGGATGTTAGTCCACAATATTATACCCTGTTAAAAGTATAATGAAAAATAATGGGAATGCACATGCATTCAAGCACACTGCCTAGAGCTCACTGCTCAAATACAAAAGGGCTCACTGCCCAACACTACAAAGCAATTTGAATTAGATCCATAGGGTATGAACTAAGAAAATAGCTTCTGCAAAAGCCTGATTACAGTTCCAGTTAAGCACAAAAACACTCCTTCACACTTCGCTCAAATTTATTCACACTCCACTCTTTAATCGAATGAATAGATCAATATTCACACACTTTCTCTTCTCTGGATTTTCTTCACTTCACTCACACTATAACTTTTCACAAAAAACCATTATTATATATCCACAACCTGGATTTACATCAACAACTTTGTCATCCAAAATATAAAACATATTTACAATGTCGGCCCCAAAAATAAATTTTTAATGTGAATAAAACATGGCCAACTAATATTATGATGTGACCCAAAAAATATCCTCGAGCACGCCAAGCATTCAAATTTAAATCTCCAAGGATCCACAACACGTTACAACCATCATGTTGGCCAAGAACATGAAAACCCGAACACACATGAGAAAAATATTTGACAACGAGCACACCGATCAATGTGAACATACAAAGAAGATAGAGAATGATCTAGAATCATCCACAAGCAAAAAGAACTAACAGAGAAGCATCCACAACAACTGAGATTACCAAAATCACATAAAATTCAATCAGGAGCACTAACAAAAACCACAGAAACACTGTTAGAGCACAACTGTCCATAACACGATCAAATCTTCACGCAGACCTCTGAAACTTCCAGTAGATGATCTAGATACTCACAACAATAAACCCTTTATTCCACAACAACTGATCTTCAATGTACAAAACAAAAAACCTTCTTGACCTACATTGTTCCATTGGCAACCTGCAACTCTTCCTTCAACAATTTTCTCAATATCCTCAACATATACATCCTTCAATACAATAATGCTAATAGTGTTGGCATCAATTAATACCACATATCAGCAACACAACCACAACATCCAACAATCTCCCCCTTTGGCATTGATGGCAACGCATGATGTGAAAAATACCATCAACACAACTACACTTACTCTCCCTTAGGTTCTAAATCTTTTCCTCAATTGCTCTTCTCCCCCTAAAAATATTTTCCACATTGCTCTTCTCCCCCTTTGACATCAATGGAAAATATAAGCATTATCTTCCCACATACAAGCTTTGAACCACATATCTGCACATTTGACTACTCCCCCTAAGTAGCAGCCACATAAACATCAATCTAGATTAGGAAATATCTATGAAGCACACAGATTGATGCAAGTAAATGCATCTTTTAGTTTATATTAGGATGGGTAATCACCCCTAGCATCCCTCTAAGATACTCAAAATTATCCTTTGGCAACGGCTTGGTAAAAATGTCTGCAACCTATTCTTTGGTAGGCACATACTCCAGTCTGACTTCTCTCTCATTCAATTTTTCCCTCAAGAAGTGAAACTTGATTGATATATTCTTGGTCTTAGAGTGTAGCACCAAATTCTTTGATATGTTGATTGTACTTGAGTTGTCACAATATATGGCAATAGGTTCATCATATACTACTATGATATCTTTTAGCATTTGTTTCATCCACATCACTTGAGTACAATTATTTGTAATAGCAATATACTCTACCTCAGTAGTAGATAGAGAAATGGAATTATGCTTTTTACTCGACCAAGACACCAACTTCTTCCTTGGGAAGAAGGCACCACCACTAGTACTCTTCATGTCATCTATATCTCCTGACCAATCTGCATCAATAAATGCATTCACACTAAGATCATTATCCTTAGGGTACCAAATTCCAAGATTAATTGTTCCTTTTAGATATCTAAATATTCTCTTTACAACAGTCACATGAGATTCTTTTGGATCAGCCTAAAATATAGCAACCATACATACAACATTCATAATGTCTAGTTTGGTTTGAGTTAAGTAGAGCAATCCACCAATCATTGACCTATATCTTGTTTGATTTGCCTTAGGAGAATCATCATTTTGTGTTAACTTGCATCCAGTTACCATGGGAGTACCAATAGGATTTGAGTCATCCATGCCAAACTTCTTCAACAACTCTCTCACATATTTGGACTGAGATATGAAGATTCCATTGTCTAACTGAGTAACTTGCAATCCTAGAAATAACTTCATCTCTCCAATCATACTCATCTCAAATTCACTCTTCATTTCATCAGCAAACTTCATACATAGATTATCATCTCCTCCAAAAATAATGTCATCAACAAATACTTCAATAATCAATTCTTTATCATGATCTAGCTTGAAATACAAGTTGTTGTTAGCAGTACCTTTATTGAATCCAAGATTTAGTAAATGTTTATCTAGGCTAGCATACCAGACTCTGAGAGCTTGCTTGAGTCCATACAAAGCTTTCTTCAATAGGAAAACCATGTCTTCCTTGTTAGATAGTTGGAATCCATCTGGTTGTTCAACATATACTTCTTCTAGCTCACCATTCAGAAAAGCTGATTTTACATCCATTTGATAGACTTTATAGTTCTTATATGCAACATAAGCAAGAAATACTCTAGCAACTTCAATTCTGGTGACAGGGGAAAAAGTTTCTTCAAAATCAATACCTTCCATTTGAGAATACCCTTTACATACCAATCTTGCTTTATTATGGACCACTTCACCTTGTTCATTCAGCTTATTCCAAAAGACCCATTTAGTACCAATCACATTTTTATCTTTAGGTATGGGAACAAGTATCCATGTATCATTCTTTTCAATCTACATCAGCTCTTCCTTCATAGTTTCCATCTAGTGTTCATCATTGCAAGCTTCATTGACATCTTTAGGCTCAATCTTCGCTATCAGACAATACTCTTCTGCAATCTTTCTTCTAGTTTGCACACCTTTATTCTTGTATCCTATAATTTGATTTTTAGAATGATTTAGCTTTACATACCTTGGAACCTTAGGACTTTCTCTAAATTTTGGTTCTTTTGTTCTTTCTTCTGCACTCGCACTTGTCTTTGCTTCCTGACTACCTTGATTTACTAGAACATATGGAACAATTTGAAGTTGATTATGTGTCTAACAGCTTCAATTCTAGCGACAGGGGCAAAGGTTTCTAATGAGAAATAGTCTAACAACTTCAATTCTGGCGATAGGGGAAAAGGTTTCTTCAAAATCAATACCTTCCATTTGAGAATACCCTTTACATACCAGTCTTGCTTTATTATGGACCACTTCACCTTGTTCATTCAGCTTATTCCAAAAGACCCATTTAGTACCAATCACAATTTTATCTTTAGGTATGGGAACAAGTATCCATGTAGCATTCTTTTCAATCTGCATCAGCTCTTCCTTCATAGCTTCCATCCAATGTTCATCATTGCAAGCTTCATTGACATCTTTAGGTTCAATCTTGGAAATCAGACAATACCTTTCTTCTAGTTTGCACACCTTTATTCGTGTCTCCTATAATTTGATTTTTAGAATGATTTAGCTTTACATACCTTGGAACCTTAGGAATTTCTCGAACTTCTGGTTCTTTTGTTCTTTCTTTTGCACTCGCACTTGTCTTTGCTTCCTGATTACCTTGATTTATCAGAACATATGGAACAATTTGAAGTTGATTCTGTGTCTAAGTATTTTTCTCTTTGTACTATCTTCCTAGTCATCTGAATCATATCCACATTATCTAGATGATTTAGCAGAGTCCTCATCAACTCTGACATTTGCACTCTCAACCATTTTTCTTAATCTTTTGTTATAGCACTGGTAGGCCTTGCTTTTAGTAGAGTAACCTAAACATATTCCTTCATTGCTTCTTGCATCAAACTTTCCTATGTCCTCATCTCTCTTGATGTAGAATTTTCTTCCAAAGATCTTGAAATACTTAACAGTAGGCTTATAACCAAACCATAGTTCAAAAGGAGTTTTACTAGAATTACCATTTATATTTACCTGGTTTAAAATGTATACAACAGTGCTTACAACTTCACTCCAATAGATGTGAGGCACATTTCCTTCAATCGTCATTGTTCTATTAGCATCCAAAATTGTTTTGTTCTTCCTCTTTGCAACTCCATTCTGTTGAGGGGTTCGGGCTAGAGATAAATGTCTTCTGATTCCATGCTCTTCACAAAAAGAATTAAACTCACTAGAGGTGAACTCACCACCTCTGTCTGACCTTAAGCATTTTATTTTTAGACCTTCCGCATTCTCTACCATGGATTTGAAACTTTTGAACTCCTCTAATGCTTCACATTTTTCTCTTAAGAAAGCAACCCATATCATTCTAGAGTAATCATCAATAAGCAACATAAAGTACCTTTCTTCATGAAGACTTCTGACTTTGGAGGGACCACATAGATTAGTATGTACCAACTCCAGTAATCCATTAGAATGATGTTGTTTGCTTTGAAAATAAACTCTAGTCTATTTTCCCATCTGACATTCCTTGTAAATTGTGTTAGCAGGCTTCACTAGCTTAGGTAGATCTCTTACTGCTTGAGTAGAACTTACTTTGACAATGTTATCAAAATTCATATGACACATCATCCTATTCCATAACCAACTTTCATCTACTTGAGCAATTAAACAACTTTCACTAGCAACATTCAGGTGAAAAATATTACCTTTTGTCTTTTAACCTGAAGCAATTACATTTCCAAAACTTCCAAGTATCCTGCATCTTCCACCTTTGAACTGAAGATCATAGCCCTTGTCAACCATCTGTCCAGCACTCAATAGATTGTGCTTCAAGCCTTCAACATAAAGGACATCATCAGTGTTATGCTTACCACCAAGACAAAATAAATCCTTTTCCACAAATCACACTAGCATTGTTATCTCTGAATCTTACAACCCCACCATCATACTTCTATAGAATTACAAATTTTATTTTGTCACCAGTCATATGATGTGAGTATCCACTGTCAATAACCCACTCATCCTTTTCTTCAATTCGGACTACAAGAGATTTCTCAACTTTAGCAGATTCAGTAGCCACCGGACCATTTTCCTTGATAGCAAGGAACACCCATTCATCTTCATTTCCATTATCTATATCAAACTCTTCATCAGTCACTCCTTCAGCATAGTAACATTTCTTTTGAAATCTAGATTTGTTAGGCTTAGTCCTAGGAACTTTTTCAGGACACCTTGATGCAAAATGACCTATTTTATAGCAAGAGAAACATTTAATAGGCAACATTCCTTTATACTTACCTTGTCCTTTGCCTTCTTTCTTCACAATTAGTGCTTCCAACTCTTCTACTTCTCTTTCTTCATCTTCAAGTTGTTTCATTTCTTCCTCATACTTGAATGACTTTCTAGAGCACTCTCCCAGATCATATATTTGTTTGTTTCTTCTAGATATAGTAGCCTCAAATGTAGTTTCAGTCTTGGGAAAAAATTCACCAAATTCACTCAACTCAAAGGCAACAAGTTTACCAATCAATGTATCCCTTGTCACATTTGTTACTGATCTGAATTCTTCAATAGCATGAGCTTTTGCTTTGTAGGAGGGAGGCAATGATCTGAGTACTTTAGCTACAATTTCTTCCTCTTCTAGGGTACCACCGACACATCTAATACCCACCACAAATTCTTTTACTCTTTGCAAAAAAGAAGAAATATTTTCATCTTCACCCATCTTCAAATTTTCATACTTTCCTTTCAAACTCTGTAGCTTAGCCATCTTCACATGCACATCTCCTTCGTACAAAATTTTCAGCTTCGTCCAAATCTCATGAGTTGTCTTCAGACCTATCACATTTGTCATTTTTTAATCTGTCAAAGGACTCAACAAAGCTTCAATCGCCCTAATATTATTCTCAGCTTCTTTAATCTCATCAGCAGTAGAAGGACCATTCTGAGGAATAACATATGGATTCTTTGTAATCTTCCAGTAGGGTTCACCAATACACCTCAAATGACATTCCATCTTGGCTTTCCACATTGAGGAGTTTGTTCCATCAAATCTAGGACTATCCTTCTTGTATGATACCATCTCGGATCACCTCAAGCTTTTAAAATTCTTCAAAGGAACCTGTTCTAATACCAATTATTGGAAAAACAAGGACAAACAACTGAGAGGGGGGGGTGAATTAGTTGTCACAAAATATTTAAACTTTTCAAACTTAAATTAATCTTAGATCTGATGAATGAACAATAAACCATAAACAATCAACACATCAGAAGCACAAAGAACACCAATATTTTTACGTGGAAACCCTGTTAGGGGAAAAACCATGGTGGATGTTAGTCCACAATATTATACCTTGTTAAAAGTATAATGAAAAATAATGGGAATGCACATCCATTCAGGCACACTGCCTAGAGATCACTGCTCAAATACAAAATGGCTCACTAACCAACACTACAAAGCAATTCGGATTAGATCCATAGGGTATGAACTGAGAAAATAGCTTATGCAAAACCCTGATTACAGTTCCAGTTAAGCATAGAAACACTCCTTCACACTTCACTCAAACTTCTTCACACTCTGCTCTTCAATCAAATGAATAGATCAATATTCACACACTTTCTCTTCTTTGGCTTTTCTTCACTTTTCTCGCACTATAACTTTGCACAAACAACCATTCTTATATATCCACAACCTGAATTTACATCAACAACTTTGTCGGCCAAAATATAAAACATATTTACAATATCAGCCCCAAAAATAAAATTTTGATGCAATTCAAACACCGTCAGTTAATATTATAATGTGACCCAAAACAATATCCTTGAGCATGCAAAACATTCAAATTTAAATCTCCAAGGATCTACAACATGTTACAACCATCATGTCCGCCAAGAACATGAAAACCCGAACACACATGAGAAAAATATTTGACCACGAGCACACCGATCAACACGGGCGTACAACGAAGATAGAGAATGATCTAGAAGCATCCACAATCAACAAGAACTAATAGAGAAGCATTTGTAACAACTGAGATTACCAAAATCACATAAACTTCAATTAGGAGCACTGACAGAAACCATAGAAACACTGTCAGAGCACAACTATCCATAACACGATCAAATCTTCACGAGGACCTCTTAAACTTTTGGTAGATGATCTAGATACTCACAAAAATAAATCCTTTAGTCCACAACAACTGATCTTCAACGTATGGAATAAAACACCTTCTTGACCTACACTGTTCCACTGGCAACCTGCAACTCTTCCTTCAACAATTTTCTCAATATCCTCGACATATACAACCTTCAATACAATAATTCTAATAGTGTTGACATCAATGAAAACCACATATCAGCAACACAACCACAAAATCCAACACTGAGAAGAGGGAGAAAGAGAGGGAGAATGAAAGATGGGAGAGACATCATATTATAGAGACAAGTTTAGAAAAATGTTCAGGCAAATAAGGTAAACATATGGGTCTAGGATAAGCGTGAGATCTATAAATGTTCATGAGTTCAACTCATGAAACATTTCAAATTACCATGGGTGTCTAATGTAGGAGCATCCATAGTTGCAAGCAATCTTGCATTAGCTAAAAAGATTAAATTTTTTTATGTTAGCATGGTTTGAATAATGGTTTATGAAATAAATTGATAATATTAGTCCAAAAAATAGAGTTTAAATAATTGGACTAATTTATGGTGCAAATGATGTAGTGGGAGATAGTACTAGAATGCATTTTTAATGTTTGAAATAGAAAAAAAGGCAACTTGGGTGTGGGCTTTCTTGGTAGTTAAAAATTGTTGTAGGTCATTTACTATTCCTCAATAGCTGAAGGAAAAAGTTGGACACTCATGTTAAAATGCTAGCAGAGAAATTTTCAAAATGGATTCTTATTTGTGAGGAGTGGAGAATCATTGTGTTGACTATTGATGAACTTTCTTCTTGTGAGTGATTTGCACATGCATTGGATAGATTAATATTTATTTTTCTGAATTTTATTTACTTTTCCTAGGTTGAGCATGGGATAGGAGTTATAGAATTGAAGTAATGGTTGCAAGAAAGAGGTGACTTGACCATTCTTGTTTGATTTTCTTTTTCTAGAATATTGGTGTGAGTGGAGGTAGGTGTAGCTTTTCCTGGGAGAGGTTGTAGAAAATTTTGTTTTAGGTTGGAGGTGATATACAACAACAAATAACTTTGTAAGGTTGTAGGTTCATTGTGTCATTTATTTTCAAAAGAAGATTGTAGGTAGAAGAAGAATGATATTACAAGAAATGGGATTGAAGAAGGCTTACCCGTGATTGATCTTGTTACTTGTATCAAACTTATAAATCTGATTTGAGATGTTTTCCATTAGTCTAGAGGTCTACGAATATTGTATTTTCAATTTGGTCACAATCTCATGTGATACAAGAGATTTTGAGCAATAAAGATTCTCATACTTGTTGTTGACTTTTGACATTATTTTAATTCAATTATGGAATTATCTCTTGTGTGCTTGTAGTTTGTTGAGAGTTGGGAAGCTCTTACATCAATTTTGGTCTTAGGAAAATTGATTAGGTCAATTTTACATGGAATCAAAGAAGATTTATGCAAATCCTATATACTATTAGATTTTAAGTTATCCCAAATATTAAAAAGTGTATGATATTTATAGATTTTATAATTTGAAGCATTCAATATAATTATGTAGGAATTTAATTGATTGAATGTAATTTGTATCATATTCCCTATTAATGAAATTGATAATATTTATATTATTCATAGTATTTCTTCATGATTTGGTTACTAAACTATCTAATTTAAACATTAAGAAAGTCTTGGCCTATAAAGTACAAATTTTTGTATAGAACTCAAAGAAATTTATCCAATCCAAGAGCTTAATTCAAAATATGTGCACATGGATTATAATTTATTGGGATTACAATAAGAATCTCTTGATTATATAGGCCAAGATGAGACATAAGTAAATATAAGATTATGATATGTGTATTAATATTATGGATTGAGACATAAAGTGATAATACCCTAACTTATTTCCTAAGTAAACTTAAATAAATAATTGTGAATGGGACCTAATAGGGTAACTAGTTAGGTAATATACATCATTTATAGCAACACTAACTTATTGTGACCCAAAAACATTAGAGAAATTTTAGGTATCTCAAACAGTCTATAATGATTAATTTTAATTGATTTCATTTGATATATCCAATGCTTACAATAAAATGATTCATATGAATTTGAAAATATGTGTTATCTTACCTTGAGACAATAGACATGAGCCTTAAATCGAACCCTTTTAGCAATTTATGTTTTTAAAAGTGTCATTATGTAATAATTTATTAACAAGGCTCAAGTTGAATATAAAGTGGTAAGCTAGGACCAAGAACTAACCCTAGGGAATTCATTAGTTGAGCTATAACTATATGCCAAGTACATGCCTTACCCATTTGTTTAACATTGTTCTATATAAGAATAAGAAATGCTAGTGTAATAGCATTATTTGATCAAAAATTAACTTTTTGTGTGAGGAAGCCATGGGGTAAAGTTATAAACTCTAGAAATATATTTTAAGGGTCTGATTCATCTTTTAGGAAATATGAGCTCATTAAAAATTGAGCATGTGGAAATTTTGGTAGACTATTCTTCTAAGCAACTTGGAAAGAGTTGGAGAATGTATGGTAATACAATCTATGAACAATTTAAAAATATTTTGAACTAAAAGAAGAAGCTTCTAAACTTGGGATATTTATGCATGACTAACATAAACAATTATAATAATTTTAATTTAATATATTGTTTAGAATCTCTATCTTATTCCATCTATCTCAATACTATGACTACGCTATCCATACTTTATTGAATTTTTCACAAATCCAATTCACTCAACTCTAAGTTCTATTTTAGGAAGCAAAGTACAAATTTGAATTGTGAGATCTTTGGAGATTATTTGATATGAGACATCCAATAGAGCTGCCAGTGTAAAATGGTCTTCGAATTTTTATCTCATTTGTTGGGAATAAAATTGAGAGTTCCCTCATTTATTTATTTTCCTAATAATGGTAAAAAACAATTTGTTTAACTTAAAGCAAGAATTGGTTAGTAAAGTTCTATGTGAATTTATACAAATCATAAATATTTTTATCCAAATTTAGATCTTCGTTATTTTTTATCGATATTTCCTAGTGACTCTCATTGAATGTGAAATTGAATTTACAAAGATCCTTAGCAAAGGGATTGAACTTGTACAAGAGAATGTCAAGGTGCTTTTTACAAATATTGAACCCTCTTTAGAATGTACTATTGATCATAGAATGTTAATTTATTGAGATCCAAAAATATCATACATATTTCAAGTAACCTAATGAGTATTAATGAATTTTATTTGATCTCTTGAATGATTGAAACTATGATATCCTAACAACTTCTTAAAAGTTTCAATCCCCGCCTTGAGCTAATAGAAATGATCCTTGAATTGAAACCCTAGTAGTGTGCACTTCTACAGGTGTAGGTCTATGTTTGAGAAACTTTACATAAGATTTAAGTTGGCTATTATATAATATTAGTTCATTCCAAAAACTGACCCTAGAGATTTCACAAGTGCTGAAAGAACATAGACATTTGTTTATCATAATGCCACTACAAGTAAACATGCAACCCCCCCATTTCCCCAAAAAATCTAGCCTTCTATACGAGACAAACAAAGGGTGGAAACCTGAAACCTAAACATATGTTTTAATGGTTTCTCCATATTGTAGAAAATATATATTTCTAAATAATTGAATGCATGGAACTTTGAGAAGCTATTGTCCTTAACAAGTTGGAAGATGGGAAAGTAGCTGAACAAAATATTTTTTAAATAAAATTTAACATGATAAGATCAAGGAAGATTGAAGTTTAAAACTTACCCATATAATAATTTTTTTAACTGAACAGAATTGATTGCAAAAGAATAAACAACCACAAAGAAAAAGGCTACCAAAAACAACAAGACCAAGAGAAACAAAAGCCAGCCAATTAATCAAGAGCAGAGAAAGAACTATATACAACTGACATCACTGTCTGTCAAGCAAGTTTGTCTTTTCAAGTAAACCATGAGAGAGTCAAGAGTTTTCTCTGCAAACTGATAGCAGAAAGCCACAAACCATGCAACAACCTAACAATCCATTTGATGTGCATGGATTTTAGTAGATTTTTTTCCACTTGTTTGGATTGACAGGTGGCATTACCTGCCGTATCCAGTGACTGTGTAAGAGGGTGTACAGATTGTGCAGAAGAAACTCTGACTTGTGCTGCTTTCTCTTTCAGACCTTACGACATGACTACGAATCACGACAGCTTTTCTGCAACGATTTTCTGTTCTTACCTGCACTGATGTACACAATGTACGGGATTTTATTTTCCCTCCTGAGGGACCATAACACACAGAACCCATGTATGTATGTTTGTTTTGGCATCTTCTCTACTTTTATAAATTTATTTTGTTTTCATCTTGGGTCGACAGCAGCAACTAACATTTTTTATTTCCTGAGCTTTCCAGTGATAACAAGTTGGATAGTTTCTTTATGGGTGAGAGTCCATGATTAAAAAACTCTTCTGTAAGAGGGATGGTGTACCCGAGTTTCTAAGCTTGGTGGCAGACAATTGCTGAGAAGAGGATACAACATCTCTGCATATGGAAACTGGAAGCTTATCATATTAGAATACCCAATTGGCGGCTTCCGACAAACTCGTGACAAATAGTTGTAGATACCATGGCTAGTGACAAACTTATCGATGGTTTTCTATATGCATTTCATGATTTTTCTGTGGAATTGGTAGACTTTATATCATCTACGGGTCCGTTTTGCTATCTGACTTGGGAGCACGAGCTTATGTTGATATCTCTTCAGCTGATATCCTATAATACGGTTCGACCTCATCCCTTATATCATACCTCCATGGATTTGAGCCATGGTAGATGATGTAATCAAGGAATGTACCATCACCTTCACCAATTGTGTTCAACCAATAGAGCTGCAACCTTCCCTTATGTATCTTGAAGCTTTTCATTCTAACACTTTAGTGAAAATATGTAACACGATTAATATTAAATTCATGTTGTAGATTAAGGGTTCAAAGCTCATTTACAATTGGGGATTCAATAGTTTATTCAACTTTTCTTACAAAACAATTGTCAAAGTTTTTTTGTTGTTTGAGAAGTTGTGGAATTGGCTAAAAAACTTAGTTAATGAGTGGTTTTCTTCAAAATTGATTTTAAGATATTGTTTGAATTTCTCTTCATTTTTCTTGTGCTTCATGTTCTTGGTTTTGGAGCCAACTATATTCAGTTAGTGAAGATGTTGTTCATTGATACTTCTATATGTCTCATTATAAATGACATCGATTTAAATAACATGTGCTGTCTAGATCTATCCAACAAGGGTGTCCTCTTGCACCTTCACTATATGTAATGGTTGTTGAAGGTTTTGGCTACCTTTATGTGGATGCCATTTTGCAAAGGCTTGTCTAGGTTATTACCACCTAAGAAATAACCCTTAAAAACTCATCAATGATCACTTTGTTGTTGACTCTTTCCTCACTTTGATTCAAGGTGAGAACAAGTGGAATTTTAAGTGTCTCAACACTTTTTGCTTGGCTTTTAGTTCCAATATTCAATGGAGTAAGATCTAGTTTTATAGCCAATTCCCTACTCATCATATGAGTCTTTAAACCTTTGAATGGAGGCAAATTGACTCTTACAAGCTAGAGAAAATCCTATGTGATTTTCTCTAGGCCAACTCCAACCATAACAAGGGCTATGATAAAGTCGTACGGGACCTATGTTGCCTTCCTAGAGACACTAAAGGCCTAGGTTTAATTGGTGTGTAGAGATTATGGAAAATGTAGTTTGCACAAAGCAGATTATGAGATCCATTGATGGTAATGAAGCTTGGAAGGCTAGATTAAGGAATAACATTTCATCTAGCTCTTCTTATGGGAGATCGGCTTGGAAAGATCTAGTGTTTTGTTCTCTTGTTATCTCTCCTATTCTTCTCAACATTGCAAGAAATTTTATAGCCAAAAGCATTTGAAATGCTTGAGAATCCATCAAACATTGACTCATGTAGAATGGTAGTGAGTTTCATAATGACCTCTTTATTAATCAATAGTCTAGATATGGTGGTTTCCCATCATCAATTTCTAAGATTGACCATTAGTCTAGACTCTATTACTATTCTCTCTCAAGTTTTTCAAGAGATTGATTCAATATAACTAGGATCTTTATTCAAAATACACTTCTCATTGACTATCGTAGCCTCAAGAAAGGGCATAGTATAACTAGAAAAATATAAATAAAAAGACTCTCCAATTGGTTATTGAAGTTGTGACTTTTCAACACCTACACGAAATATCTTTATCAATGACTAAAACTTGATGGAAAGGTTTGGAAGTGATAGGTTTTTTATTAAGGTCAAAAATGGGTTTTTCTAAAGAGCTCCAACCCTTTTCAACAACAATGCCAATAGGTAGAAGAGATAGTCCCTACAAGATGTGGGCATTACAAAAAAAATCCAAAAATCTAGTAGGAACATCAATC
The DNA here is from genome assembly GCA_007258455.2 of Sequoia sempervirens. Classification (NCBI taxonomy): domain Eukaryota; kingdom Viridiplantae; phylum Streptophyta; class Pinopsida; order Cupressales; family Cupressaceae; genus Sequoia; species Sequoia sempervirens. Next base: position 626,289,931 of record VDFB02270651.1, read on the forward strand.
AACAAGAGGAACAACATAAAATTAGAAAAATATAGAAAAAAGAGTGAGAACCTAAACAAAACCCAAGCCTATTTAGGATCAAGTAGTTTCTTAGGCTTCAAGCTACAAACTACTCTTTGATTAGGAAATTGAATTGGTTTTCAAATGAGTGTTATAGAATATCATCTTCCACATCAATGATACTAGGCTTGGGGTTAGAGGATTTAGCAGGTTAGTCCTATTGCTTGACCCATCACTAGTTGTCATTTTCTCTAGTTCATTCTAGAGGAAGAAAAGGCTAGTTGCATAATTCTTAATTATGTTTTTGTTTCAAACTCCACATTCTTTGTAAGATTCCTCTTCAAATCTTTCTTTGTTTTGGAGCATAGTCATCCTTTGGTTGAGGTTTTCCCAAATATTCAAAATGGTGGAGAAATTGATTACCACATCCCATAAATCCTTATAAAGGCCTTTACTATTCTCTCCTTCAATATTCTCCTTATGATTTGTTAGCAATATGACTGACATTGATGTCAAAATGGCATCATAGGGTAGTCATAGTGATCATTTATGTCAGAGGATCAATTAGAAGTAGAATGGTGAAGATTGATGGAGAGAAGAGCATGTTTTGCAAAGTTACAATATTGTATTGAAATTTGTCATGCTTTTAGAGAGACTATTTTTGGAGATTTGTGAAGAAAATAAATGATAGATCTAATATGGGTTTTTCAAGTACTTTTCAGAAATATGATCTATAGGTCCTGATGATAAGTAGTAAAACTGCTACTAGGGTTTCTTAGTAAAACCCTAAGGGTTTCAGTCATAGCATTCATAGGCATTTCTATTTTTGTGTTGAATGGAAATAGGTAGCAACTGTTGCTTAAGTCATAACTTAAGCCTTGAGGGTCATCGAGTAATAGGCCCCTTCATCCTAGTGCTTGCTAATTCGACAGAGTGCTTAATGACTTTAATATTTCCTAAGTTTGTAGGTTGAATATTTTTCTAAGCTTTATCAACGGTGGTGATCAAAGGTTGAAGATCGAGCACCTTCCGCATGCTTGCAAAGCTACATGGTTGGTTTCAACTCTTGGCTATTAAATCACAGAATCTCACCACATGTCTAATGGGACCAAGTACAAGGCTCTTTGGTTTGGAAGATTGATAGTCAACACAAAGGGTTTTAGAGATCGACGATTGATGTAGCGTCACATTTCCAAGTCTTTTTGACATAGCAATATTTTTTATAATATGAAACAATAACAAGTGATGGTCATCTATTGAATCACATAATTAATATTCATCGCATATTTTGTTCTCAAAGCGCAAAGCTAAAATGTGCTAAGAAAAAGCAATGTGATAAAGATCGACGGTGTGTGTTGAAGGTGAAGATCGGACGACTTCCACTATTCCACATAAAGGATGGTGGGTTCTCGTTTGGATTTGTGGGAACATAGAATGGTGATGTGTTTCCATGATGACATTAGTGAGATGTAAGCTCGTCCAAAGAATAGTATTCACCTAATGTTTAAGTGAAGATCGATAGTACTGGTCTAAAGTTAATCTCATCTAACATTTGTGTTTTAAAGTTGAGGCGATTGAACGATGATCATCAAATCATGGAATGAAGTTTCAAAATCTATTGCTAGTATTTGAAGATCTGATTCCTTTAATGGCTAGGTGGTAAAACATAGTGCAAATGGTGGAAAATAGTGAAAACTGACATCGAGAATAAAATTTGATTCACTGCAATAACTCCAACTTCATTTTTAATTGGTGATTGAGATGTATGGACAACGTCATCAAATCAGAGATGGTTAGAAAATCAGTAATAGATCAATCTTATATGTGGGTATGTGCAGGATCATCATGGAAAAAACAGGTCCTTAAGTGTCAAAAAATTCAGAAAAATTTGAGTTAGGCAACTTGACATAAAAATTTGAATAAGTTATCTATATTATTTCAATAATATGTAAGAATAGAATTTTTAGCAAATTGAATGTAGTTTCTAAACTACTAGGCTTATTTTTTTTAAAACAAAATCTATTTGGTAAAAATTTAAAATTTCAATGCAATAGTACTTAAATTTCACGGAAAACGTAAGAAGTAGGTGTCTATCTGACCACCCTAACCACAATAAAATGATAATATTTTTTTATAAAATTTTAGATATAAGTAGAGGAATCATGTCCCGATGTGATGCATATTTTTTGTAATTTTTTCCAAGTAAATAATTAAAATTATGATTTTTTTAATACAACTTTTAAAAAATATAAAAAACTCGTACGTCTAACCACATGAACTTGGTCAAAACTTCATGAAATTCATTTTTTTTTAATCCTATAGTATAAAAAGAATAGAATGTGACACATGTTTCGGATTCAAAAAATGTGATACCATTTGAAAGCTATAGATGTTTTTCAATCAACCTATCAATCAGGATTTTAGTCGTAATTCAAATACAAAATGAATAATAATTATTTATTAAATTCAAAGTAAGCATAATTTATATTGGTGAAAAGCTGAGAATATCCTATAAAAACCCTTTTTGTTTCATTAATTTTGGGTAAAAAAAAGTCATCAGCCACATACCTTACAAATACCCATCATATCACCACTTTTTGGCCCATCATGACCCTACACATACCCATGTATGGAATTTAATGTGTATCAAATCTAGGGTTTGATATAGGCTAAAAATAGCAATTATAATGAATTGTGGTGATGGCGCATGGCTCAAGGAGAAAGGAGTCTTGTCAGTTAAGAAAAAGTAGAAAATCCAGTAGAGCAAAAATAATGTGTAGTGACCTAGATCAAATGGATATATATATATATAGAGAGAGAGAGAGAGAGAATACACAATAAGTAGTGTACCAAAGAGTGACCCAAAAAATGCAGATATGCATCATCTAGGATATACATTCAGTGAATGCAGAGGCATAGATGAAGAGAGGGATGTTGACGAGAAGCTAGTAGCAAAGAGAGAGAACAAAGGATGTTTTATAGTGGAGAGGGTGGAGTAAAGAAGAAGAAGAGAATGAGCAGCTGTAGAATAGGTTTATAACATAGAATTAGATTCTTTTGAATCATTTATAATCAGGAGTTGTAGCTCCATAAATCTAATTGGTCGGTGCCATTATAAAGTTGAGTTGGTGCTTTCTTAGAGTTGGTGCTCTTAAATTAGGGGATTGGTGTCTCCTTAGGGTTGGTTCCCTTAAACATTGTAACCATTGAGGTTCTTATTGTGAGGTTGGATTAGGACAATATATCCTAGAAGATATTCTCACTGTGGTTTTTCCCATATTAGGTTTTCCACGTACTTATCTAGTGTTATTTCTATTTGTGTGTATGTGATTTTTGCATGTCATTCTATTTTTTATTAAATGTATTAAATGATTAGTTTTAATCAATCTATTGATTCACCCCCCCTCTCAGTAGATATTTGTGTTCTAACAATTGGTATTAGAGCCTTGGCTCCTTTGAAGAAGCTTAATCAACTCAAGTAGATCTTGGACAGTGAACACAAATGGCTAGTCAAGAAGGTTTTGTTGTGCCCTTAGCACACACACCCTGTTCAAAATGGGGACCCTCTCTTTCTTTATCCTTGTCAAGTCATTTTGTCACCACCTCATTTTGTGTGCCCCCATTTTGGTTTCCTAAGTGGTCAGAGTACCTCCAAATTCTCATCTTAAATTGACCATGTTTTGTCCCCTCAAATTTTTCCAAGTCCTGGATCCTCATGGGGTCCCTTTGGCAGTTTGCCTCTGCCAGCGGCCTTGGAGCCCTCTAGGTCCGGCACGGTGGGTTTCCCTCCTTGGATTTCCATTATGCATCCGTCATTCCAAAACGATTGAAGGCCTTCGCCTTCCTATGCCCCGGGACCCAGCTACCCTCTTTCTGTCCTGATGACTTGTGCTGCAAAACTAATTGTCTTTCACTCGATCCGGGCCCACTCCGTCGAACTTCCTTCCTCGAGATTTTGTTGCGCATTTTCCATGTCGAACGGCCATCCTCCACTGGAGTTCCGACCATCGGACCCCGGACCTTCCTTTGTCGATGGTTTCCAACACAAATTTTTGAGTGGTCGTCTGCTAGCATCCCTTTGGCATCCGAGTTCCAGACCTCCCGCCACCGTCTAGGAATTTGAACACACCAAACTTTCCATCCGTTGTACTTGCATTAATGGATGTACTAAATTCTGATTAGGGGTATAAAAACTTGGCCCAACCTGTCATTTTCACATGTCAGGTTAGCCAAGAGGAATTTTAGGAGTGCCAGAGAGATCCAGTGCCTTCACCATTCGCTGCCACTGCACCCGTTGCTTTCATTGACTGGTTCTTCAGAGATTTAGTGGTCTTCATCATCGGGTTCTTGAGGTATGCTTTCCGTCCACCCTCCCACATTGTTTTTGGGTGATTTCTCATTTAAGTGATAAGTAAAACCAAGCTAAAATGCATCTATCTGGTAGATGAAGAGAATACCTAAAAAACCCATGTTGTCGAATTGCAAGAAAACCTTCGAAATTGCCCTAAAATTGAATTTGGAACCTTGTCATCTTGGTGTCGTTCTTCTTACAGAGCGCTCGCGCCGTCTGGACTCGAGCTTCCCCATCACTGTCTAGAAAACATCAAAACTCTTAACTTTGAAACGACGGAGAAATGGTTGCCCGAGCCCGTGGCTCCAGATTTCCCTGCCCTGTCTATCATCGGGACTTAACAAAATCAACTCTGCTTCCTTTGAAGACTCCCAGGCCCACTCCAGCGGGATTCCATCCCTGGGTTGTTGCGTGGTTTTCGCCATTTCAAACAGCATACCCGCCTCGTCCGCTTGTGCCTCGGAGTCCGCATCATCCTTCATCGTTTGAGTTAAACAAATGAAATACCATGTCCCTACCATGTTGTCGGGTCCGATCTGCCGAAATTTCATCCTCAGATTTCTATTCAACATCTGTCGTTCCAAACGACCATCGTCCAAGAGCCTTTTGACCCTTGAGACCAACCACTTAAAAGACTAATAGGTTGTGTTGGCTGCCTTTCAGCTTTGCAGGTCCTGGATCCCAGAACTCCACCCTTAGAATTTTGTTTCTTCAGAGTCGTTCCAAACAGAAAATTTCCAACGGCTTTCCCGCCTCACATCTTTGGGCACTCCAAATATGATTCTAACGACCTCCAATATGGAAATGAGCCTTGACCCACGTGCTCAAACTAAGCCCTCCTTTGTATGAATCTTTCAAATCATCCAAACTTGAAGCTGGGAGAAACCACCCAGATTTCCCTACCTTGTTCACCCTTCACAACAACAATCCTACCAGGGAAGTCTGACCCCTTGGGCCCGGGTTGACCAAATTCCCTCCAATAAACTACTGATGGCATCTCGAAGCAAATTTTTGATTTCATGAGTGATGTAAATTATCCAACCTGACTTCATTAGCAGGGGTTTTGGCTAATGTTGATGTCTTTATGCTCAATTGCACTTATCACGCCTTTGTCTGTAGGATATATGGAATCTGGTGTAGGACCCTCAGGGGTAGTTGTAGAGAAAGACAAAGGGAAGAAATCAGGTAGAGTTCCTCATGGGAAAGAGGAAAAATACTAGATGAAATATCAATTCTAGGGAGATCCTTTGCACTCAAAGATCATCACAGATTGGAAAGAGATTACTGATACCAATATCGGGCACGTCGATATTGATGAGTTTAAACAAAGGGTCAGGGTCAGCCCGACCATAGAAAATGCAAGGCTTATCAAAAGCAATAAAATTTCTAATGCTATAGGCTTTCCTCCATCCCTTATCGCTCCTGAATTGGTCATGGCTTGCCGGCAGGCATATCAACCAGGGACTTGAACAATAGTTGATAGAGATGGGAACATTTTGGCTGATATGTTAGGAGAGGCGATAACAAAGACCTTCCATATCCCTACCTTTGGGGAGATGAAACTGCTAACCATAAAATAATGTAAAGCAATGTGGGACGAGGACCTAATTAGGTGTAAGAAGCTTATAAACTAGTATTGGCTCAAGGAGAAGCAGGGCAGTGTTGTGAAGGTCCCCCAAGAACTCTTGCACAACGATTTCCACGAGGATTATCATGACTTGGTGATTCTGTTGAGCAAGGTAATGGGCCTTCCCATTGCTGCATACTTTCAAGAATGGATGGTCTACTTTGTAGAACAAATTCTCTGTGAAAAGGAAGATGTTACCACAAACACCGCATTCTACTAGGGGAATAATAAGTGACTGCTTCCACGAGCAGTTTATGAATGTTAAGAAGACCTCCAAATTTTATATGAAAACCTACCTTGTTTACTCATTGGCCAAGTGGAGGCATTATAGTGGACTGTTCAGAGCACCTGATGAAGAATATAATTGGGCATTAAAAGTTTATGATAGATACTCTCAGCTCCAGTTCAAAAATTTTAAGAGGGATTATTGCAGAGTGAATGAGGCCTTCATGGGTCACATTATCAGATTACTTGGAGGAGATTTCAAGAGAAGAGTCTCCCATAGTGCTCGGGCATTCTTGAAACAGTACGCCTTCTTGTTCATTCAGTACCGTAAGTTCACATACTCGCGCCTAAGGCTACAAAGAAAAGCTGAATAAGCTGCCTTGGTATCCTAATGAACGGATTATATTACTAGAACTCTCTCGGAAACTTCGGCACGTACACACCCTTCTTAGCAGCAAGCATTTGGTAGGGATCCCTTATCCCCTCTCTTTTGGCCAAGGGATGTACAAGTTGCAAACTTCCCAATGCAAAGGAAATTAAGAGGAGTTGGAAAAGTACCACTTTAGACTTCACACTGCCCGACCGTGAATGGACCCTTATGGGAACATAAGGAAAGCACTAGGACCCAACTACACCCATCTGCATCATGTTGAATATTTTTGGGCTAATTTCCAAGATGATAAGGAGGTACGCATGAGACATTACATGCAAATGACTGCCTACTTTATAAAAATGGTGAATTTATTTCCTGTACCTGATCAAGTTGAAGAAGATGAAAGCACCATAATGGACCCCAGGTACAATGCAGTCACCAACTTTCCACTGTCATCAATTGATTGGTATGAACAAGAGGTCGATGACCTCAATATTATAACCAAGCCCATCGAGGCCCGCACCAAGGAATGGGTCGATGGACAGATAGCCTAATTGAAACAACAAGGGGTTGTACTAACATATGAAGGGATCAAAAGTGATCCTAGTGCCATCGATGATGTTGTGGCTACAACTTCGACAAGAGAAACATCCAAATCCCCTCTGCTCACAAGGTCGAGAAAAAGAAAAGAGGCTGATGAGGAGCAGTTGAATCCTAAAGTATATGCAAGGAAGGCTTCAGAGGGTGAGCCCTCAAAGAAACATAAAAGCTCAGGTGGCGCCACTATAGTGTTGGTTATACAAGAAGATCCACTCCACGAGGGAGAGGATATGGAGGCTGATCCACCTAGGTCTCCACTGGCTGCCTCTGCTACTGCTACCCTTCCACCCATTTCGCTGGTCATAGTTGCTACCTCTCCACCTGCGGTGGACATCTCGGTCCACCTTTCCTCCTCTCCACCTATTGAGAAAGTTGTGATGGTTGATTCTTCTTTGGCCACTACCTCTCCACTTTCTTCTGCTACCATGTCACCAACCACCTCCTTGGCCATCGCAGCAATATCAATACCAACATTCACATTGCCAGAGGTATTCTTGCGACACATGAAGAATGTTCCCTATGAGATTTCCCAAGTATTGATGGATCCCACCATCCAAGCCACCTTAGCACAGATCCTCGCTCGTTCCCCTCCCTCAAAGCCTCTGACGAAGCTACCAACAATGGAAGCCACAATGAATATATTCGAGGAGCTGGAACAGCGAGAAAGAGAAGCAACAAAAACATTGGAGGAAGAAGCATATGAATACCATGAACATTCAAAATACCAACACTTGCAAATCAACAAGGTGGTTCATGAAGAAGAAGAAACAAGATCCTCCAAAAGCAAAGATGAAGAAGAAGACATTGGTGGTAGGATTATTGTGTAAAATTTTGATCCAGACTTTGAGGGAGAGCTAGCCCAACAATTGAAGGATCTCAGAGAGGAAATAGAAAGATCACCTTCCAAAGAAGGGTAGGAAGATGACAAGGTGGAAGAAAATATAGAGCTTCCCACAAATGAATAGCAGGAAGAAAGCCCCAAACCTAACAAGGAAATGCATTTCTCAGGAGGACAAGAAGAATAAGGAAATAGCAAGAAGATGTGTCACCTCCTCAAAAGGAAGAAGAGAATATAGAAGAGGAAAAACTTGAAGACAAGGTTTGAACTGACAAGAGCCTCGAAATAGAACAACCCAAGGAGCACATGCAGGAGGATGAATCGGATAAAGAAGTTAAAGAGAAGAAAGAAGAGGGGGCCAAGAGGAAAGAAAGTCCCAGAGAATTCCTTCCCACTAAATATCCAATCAAGTGCCTAGCATTCACCCGAGACTCTGATGAAGAGGAAGGAGAAGACACTGGGATGGGGAAGGAAACTTCCAAAGATAAGGAAATTGAATTCATAAGGGAGGAGGGGGAAGGTGATCGTGAATCACCTAAGAAAAAATCTGCTATGCCCGAATGGCTAGAAAAGAAACTTGAAAAGAAGGCTCCTGCCTTGAGTGATCTGAAAGCAAGATTGGAGGCTATCCTAGCTTGAGCACAAATAAGCACCAAAAGGGAGAAGAAGCCTAAAATTAGATCCAAGGTGACAATGGATGTCTTCAGATCTAGGACCGTCCAAGTAGCAACGCCAGTAGTGGGAGAAAAAGGGATAAGCTACAATGTCTCTACTATTGATTTGGGAACGACTACTAGAGAGAAAAAGGTAGAGCACCTCCAAGAGTCTATTGCCACGGTAGTACATTTGATAAAACAGGACAATATTTCAAAAGAAGAGCTCAAGGCACAGGTGGTAGACCTAACAGTGTACATCCAAAAATGGTCCTTTGTGGAAGAAGTGTCGACTACATCTTCAGCTCCACCACAACTACTGTCAAAAGAGAAAATAGACAAGTTGGAAAAGAGAAAGAACCTAGATAAGACGACAGAGAGTTGGTTTTGACAGGTCTTAGATGTAGGAAATATAGGCATCAGCTGTGTTGTTAGGACAACAAACAAGTGCTTGGATCTACAACAATCTCTTAAGGGTACGAGGAAGCTTTGCACTGACTTCCTAGAAAGATATGAATCCGTCTACCTGAAGATTGAGGCTATTCTTAAACTGCCAAGTGCAACTTGGGAAAAGGAGCTCCCCTTCAAAAAGGATGAGCACTGGCTAGTGGATGTATGGAAGTGATACTTTGTGAATCAAAAAGAAAGGTTGGAGTTGGTGCTCGATAAGGTGAATGTGGATATCGAGTGGGCTAAAGAAATCAAGGAAGATTGTACCTAGTACTTGAAGCTGTTGACGGGATATGATATGCTTATCGCATAGATGGATCCAGAGAAAGTAAAGCCCCACTTCCAAAAGAAGATCCAGGAAGAGATGTCAGACAAAATCACCACTAATTTCATGATTTTTTCTGCTCGGGCCTTCACCCAGTTAGAGATGTTCTGAGACCACATCACTAAGTATGACAAGGACTGGGAAAATCTCACCGAACAATCCAAAGAGTGGAGTTATCAGGTGTTGCAATCTGAAATCATAGACGTGGATAAGCTCCAACCGTTGATTCTGAAATTTATAGAGTATGCAAATTTGAAAAGGTGGGAAGGAAACCCTATTATTGATTAAGATTTCTTAAAGGAATAGCTACAACAAAAGGGAAATTAGCAAAAAGACAAAATACTACAGTGTTGTCACTAGAGGACAAAATAGGGATAGGGACAAAGTTGTATTTTTAAATTGTAATATATTGTGGGGTAGGTAGAACCCTAATCTATAATGAATCTTGGCCACACAATGCAAATTAATCTTGGCCATTCATTCTACCTTTTGGACACTATAAATAGGGGGTCTCCTCTCACTTTCAAGGGAGTTGAGTTGTAATGACATGTTGCAGAAATTTTAATGGAAATACATTGACTTTGGTGCATTTTCTGAGTTTCTCTACATGTTTCATGATTCAATCTCCCATAGTTAGATGTTTTGGTTAAATTTACATTGTTGTTCTAGTTGGTTCTAGATTTCTTAGATAGATTTGGTAATGTTGGTCGGTGGTTATGAAAATTTATGTTGTGTAGATGCCTTCCCAGTCCATACTTTTTGCTATTTGTTGCTGGTAAATGGTTGTGTAAAGTTAGTCTGGGCTACAACTTAAAGTTGCTTTAAACTTTTATCTTTATTCATGCATGTATATGGTGGATGAATGGTAGAATATTTGCAGACCTTGGAAGATAGCACAGATTTCATGATATTGTAGGTTTCTTGGTTAAGTGGAACCCTATTTGAAGGAAGCTATCCACAACAGAACCTCCATGATCACTGTTCGTAGTTAGTTGTAGATTCAGGAAACTCTCCTCTTCCCTACTCTTTTTCCCTTTTTTTTTAGAATAACCTAAGCTAAGGTTCATTCCACATTGTAAAGCCAAAACTTAAGAAAACATTGAAGTTTCAGACTGTTGTTCTAACTTGCAGCAAAGTTCACATTAGCTTCCATCCTAGGAACTTTAATTCACAAGATCCACTTTGCATCTAGCTACATAGGTCCGCCCTGTGATTACCAACAAAATCACATCCATTATCAACTAAGGAATTTCATGCAAGTCATGACCTAACACCTGAGAGACCTTGGGGTGATTTTCAACAACTTGCTATTGCAAGTCTCTTTTCAAGAGAAGTAGTGCACCTACGCATTGCCTATGTTGAGAAAGTGTGCAAAAACGTTGCATCAACAGGTTCTTTCTCAAACAAAGCACCTATCTTTAATGGATCAAACTATGCTTTTAGGAGTATAAGGATGGAAGCCTATTTTTCATCCTTAGGGTTTGATGTGTGGATGTCTTTGGTAAATGCTTATGTTATTCCTCCTAAAACTCCCATTGATAAAGATCATAGAAAGCATATGAATCAAATGAAAAATATAAGAATGTACTTCTCCGTGGATTAGAAAATTAAAAAAAAATCAAAGTCATGCACTATCAAATATCCCATGAGATATGGGATAAATTGAAGAGCATCTATGAAGGTGATGATAAGGTAAAACAGGCCAAGATACAAACTTACAAAGGTAAGTTTGAAAGTCTTAAGATGAATGATGGAGAGAAAATTGCAGACTACCTCCTCAGGGTAGATGAAATATTTAATTCAATCAAATGCCTTGGAGAAGAGATGAAAAAAATTGTTATTGTAAAAAAGGTCCTAAAATCCCTGTCATCCAGGTATGAGTCTAAAATATTTGCAAAAGAGGAAGCAAGGGTTCTGGATAAACTCATTGTTGATGAGTTTCATGGCACTTTCACAACCTATGATATGACAACGGGAGATGAAGGTACCTCTAAGAGAGAAGCTTCATTCAAAGCACCCAAAAAGGAAAAGGAAAAAGCATCTACATTTGAAATTGAGAATATTGATGAAGAAGAACCTAATTTTTTTAGAAGATTAAAAAGAGGATCTAGAAAGTACAAAGGTAAGTTACCCTTTAAATGCTTTAATTGTTGTAAGTTAGGACTTTTTTTTGCTAAATTCCCTTATAGAAAAAGGATAACACTAAACAAGAGGATGATTGTAAAAAGAAGAAATCCTACTTCTCCAAGAACAACTTCTTTAAAAATAAGAAGAGTCTATACACAAAAGAAGAAAGTGATCCATCTAATGTTAGTGATAGCTTAGATGACAACCATGATTGTGAATTTTTGGTTAAGGGAGATGAATCCCTATTCCTAGCATTAGGATCACCTTCTGAGGATCAAGAAAAATAAGAAGTCAAAGAGTCTAATGAAGAAAAGGAAGGAGAAGTGGATCTACAGGGTGAACTCATCTATTCTCTAGACAAGATTGAAAGTTTGAGAAAAGAGAACACAAAGTAGAAGAAGCATGCATAAAAGGAAATTGAAAATCTTTCCAAAAGGCTTAAAGAATTTGATTAGATGATAGTTAGCCTAAATACAGAAGTTGAAGAAGCTAAAATAATAGAAGATATAGTCAAATCTGAACTACAATATAAATTTGATGAATGCATGAAGCTAGAAGTAGAAATAGTGGCTTTGAGAAAAGAACTGGAAAATATAAAGATAAAATAAACAAAGGTTTGAAGCTGAAAGGAGGTTCTAAATTTTTTGATAAGTTGATTAACTCACAAAATCTATCAAAAGAAAAATCTGGACTTGGTTTTGAAAAAGGAAATAGTCTTATAACCAATACAACTACAAACTTATATGATAACTTCAAAGTAGAAGGAAAGTTTAGAACAAAGAAGGAAAAGGATTGCACTAAAGATTCTAAGAAGAATGCCTCTGAAGATGCAAAGGCATACACAAGCACTGCTAATGTGAAGAAATTTGAAGGAGAAAAGAAGCCTGCAGAAGATAAGAAGAATAATAAATCAGTCTCTAGAAACTCAAGGAAGATGCAGAGCACAAAGGAAGCTTATGCAAATGGTTTCATAAGGGTGAGAGACTTGAAGAAGCCAAAGTCAATAAGACCTCCTCTTCCTACACAAAGAAATGCTATGACTAGGTACTCCTTATTTTTCTATGGTTACTGCTATACTTGTAATCAGTTTGGTCATAGGTCTAGTGAATGTACAGTCATACCTAAAAGGAGAACATACTTTGTGAGTATAAATTAATTTTCTCCGTTAATAGATACAAATGTAATAAGTTATAACTATAATAACTTTGGTCACATAGCTAAGGATTATAGAAAAAACTTTGTAAGACGAATAGTTCAAAATAAAAAGAAAGGCATGCTCCCCAGAGTGAACAAAGGTTTAGAAGTCTCTGTAAAAGAGAAAGATAAGACAAAGAAGAAATCCATGAAAGTGTGGAAAGAGAAAGATCAGAAGGTTCCACAATCAATGATTTCTCAAATTGCACTCTATGCCAATAAGTGGAATTTGTGGGTAATAGATAGTTGTTGCTCTAAATACATGACTAGTGATAAGAGCAAGTTCATCAAACTGAGTAGATGTAAGGAAGGATCTATTAGTTTGGGAGACAATACTGCAATGAAAATCCACGGTAAAGGAACCCTAAGCATAGATGAAAAATTGCCTACACATTATGTCCTTTATGTTGAAGGATTAAAGCATAATTCGCTAAGTTTCAGCCAAATGTGTGATAATGGATACAAATTCACATTTAATGCAAAAGGTTGTACGATAAGGAAATCTAGGAGATTAGTTATAGAAGGGAAAAGAAGTGAAAGCAATATTTATAATCTTAGTGAAGTAGATGATAATAGCTATCTAATGGGACAGGTTGATGAGAGTTGGCTATGCTATAGAAGGATGGGCCATGTCAAATTTGATAACTTGGTAAAAGTGAGCACAAAGAAGCTTGTTAGAAATATGCTTAAGATAACCAAAGTTGCAAACAGTAAATGCAAGGAATGTCAGTAAGGAAAAAAAAACAAGGGTTAGATTTCATAAAAAAGAGATGCAACCACAAATCCTTTGGAGTTAGTGCATACCAATCTTTGTGATCCCATAAAGACAAGAGGATTGAAAGGAGAAAGGTACTTCATGTTGTTGATAGATGATTACTCAAGAATGCCATGGGTAACCTTTTTGAAGGATAAGTCTCAGGAATCTGAAAGATTCAAAATCTTTAGGGCCATGGTTGAGAAGGATATTGGATGAAAAATCAAATGCTTAATATCTGATAGAGGTGGAGAATTCACCTCAAATGATTTCGTAGAATACAGTGAGAAGCATGAACTCAAAAGGAAATACTCTGCAGCAAGGACTCCATAGCAAAATGGAGTTGTTGAAAGAAAGAACAAAATAGTCAAAGAGATGGACAAAACAATGCTAAATGAGGCCAATTTACCTGATATGTATTGGAGAGATAGTATATACCTTGAATAGAGTTCAATTGAGGGTAAATAGTGAGAAGACCCCCTATGAACTATGGTATGGAAAACTTCCTTTGTTAAGTACTTCAAAGTGTTTGGAAGAAAATGCTACATCAGGAGAGAAGAAGATAACTTGGGAAGCTTTGACTCAAGACGTGATGAAGGAATATTTCTTGGATATTCCGCCCAAAGCAAGGCCTACAAATGCTACAACAAAAGGTTGGACAAAATTATAAAGAGTATCAATGTCAAGGTTGATGAAGACTAGACACATGTTAAATCTAACACAAATATTAGTGAAGAAGAATCAAAGTTTGAGGGGGAAGTAGTTGATTAAGAGCCTGAGGAAGTAAATGAAAAGACACCAACAAGATATGTTCAAAAGGATCATCTTGTAGAGTAGATCATTGGCAATATAGATGGAGTTCACATATGGAGAAGAGTTGCAAATAACAAAGAGCAAGGAAATTTTTCTCTCATGTCTCAAATATAGCCTAAGAGCTATGTTGAATCTAGCAAGGATGAGAATTGGCTAAAAGCTATGGAAGAAGAACTAATCCAAATTGAAAAGAAATAAACTTGGGAATTAGTTCCAAGACCCCTAAATAAGAATGTAATAGGTACAAAGTGGGTCTTTGAAAACAAGCTTAATGGGGATGGAGCTGTTGTAAGGAATAAGGCTAGATTGGTGTGCAAAGAATATGCACAAGTTGAAGGTATAGATTTTAAAGAAACATTTTCTTTGATTGCTAGATTGGAAACCATAAGAATTTTTTTAGCATTTGTTATTTATAAAAAATTCAAATTCTATCAAATGGATTTCAAGTCTACTTTCTTAAATGGGAACCTAGAAGAGGAAGTCTACATAGAACAATCTAAAGGTTTTCAACTGTCAGAAGAAGAATATTATGTTTGTAGACTGAAGAAGGCACTATATGGTCTAAAATAGACACCTAGAGCTTGGTAGTTAAGACTAGACCAATACCTACAATAAGAAGGATTAAATAAGGGGTGTGCAAACAACAATTTGTACTTCAAATTAGAAGGTTCTCGCATATGATAATTGTTTTTGTATATGTGGATGATATTATTTTTGGTGGTAGGAATAGTAGAATGTGCAAGGAGTTTGCTACTCAAATGCAAAATGAATTTGAGATGTCAATGCTTAGAGAACTTTCTTTCTTCCTTGGTCTACATATAGCACAAACTGATGAAGGGATATTTATATCTCAAACCAAGTATGCTAAGGAAATGCTCAAGAAGTTTGGAATGGAAGATAGAAAACTAGTAGGTACTCCCATGATAATTGGATGCAAGTTGAGAAAAATAGATGAATTCCCTGATGCAAATTAGATTATGTATAGATCAATGATAGGTAGATTGCTATACCTAACTACATCAAGGCTTGATATCATGCAAGTAGTATGCATGTTTGCAATATTCCAAGTTGCTCCTAAAGAGTCACATGTCAATACAGTAAAAATAATCTTTAGATATATCAAGAGTATAATTGACTATGGCCTATGGTATCCTAATGGTGAAGATTTCAATTTAACAACATATACAGATGTTGATTGAGTAGGAAGTGTGGATGACAAAAAAGCACTAGTGGTGGTTTCTTCTTCCTTGGAAACAAACTTGTTTCATATAGAAGCAAAAAAGAAAGAGTCAGATACTCTTTCTATAGCTAAAGCAGAGCATGTTGTACATAGCAGTGGTGTGTTAGACTCAAGTGTTGTAGATGAAGCAAACACTTAAAGAAATCAAGGTAGAGTACAAATCAGCTATCTCTATTCTTTGTGATAATTCAAGTGCTATTAACATATCAAAGATTCTAGTGATGTATTCTAGAACTAAGCATATATTAATCAAGTATCACTTCTTAAGAGAAAAGGTTACAAATCAAGAGGTCACAATGGAATATATGCCAACCCAGGATCAAGTTGCAAACATATTCACCAAACCTCTTCCCAAAGAGAACTTTGAGTATTTGAGATAAAAATTGGGAGTGGTTTCTCCTACTACACATCACTAGATCCTAGTGATAGGGTGTGAGTCTAGGGGGAGGATCACATGAGCTTTGTTCATCACTAGAAGAAGAGGGAAAAGGAAAGTCAGGTATGAATGGTTTTATAAATTTATAATGACTTGATCGTTGTAGATTCTTGGAAAAACTCCTTTATCTAATAAAAGGGGAGAAAATTTTGGACAAAGAGGGAGAAAGTTGGATTCCCTTTGACATTGATGTCAAAGGGGGAGAAAAACTAAAAATTCTCTAGGAGAAAGTTTTCCAAATTCTCTATGTTCATCAAGAGGGGAGATATGATAGAAAATGCTACATTACCTAAGGGGGAGAAAGGTGTTTGTGAAAAACTTCAACTCACATTCATCAGAAGCCAATGCAAGCAATGCAAGTACAATCAATGTTAGAGAAGGAGAAAACCATGCATTTTCAAGAGTAGAGCATTTATTTTTCCATCAATGACAAAGGGGGAGATTGTTGGCAATATGATTGTCATTGATGTCAAAATGGCAACATAGGGCAATCATAGTGATCATTGATGTCAGAGGATTAGTCACATGCAGAATGGTGAAGATTGATGGAGAGAAGAGTGTGTTTTCAACATATTTTGAAAAGTTACAATATTGCATTAAAAGTTGCAATATTGTCATGAAAAGTTGTCATGCTTTTACAAAGACTATTTTCTGAGTTTTATTAAGTTAACAAATGATAGATTCGATATGGGTTTATCAACTACTTTTTAGAAATATAATCTATAGGTCCAAATGATAAGTAGTGAGCTCATAATTGAATTATCTTTGTTCTCGGCCATTATTAAGGTTTCTCAGTAAAACCCTAAGGGTTTTAGTCATGGAAATCACAAGAATTTCCATTTTTGTGTTGACTGGAAATAGGTGGTAACCGATTGCTTAAGTCATAACTTAAGCATTAAGGGTCGTCGGTTAATAGGCCCCTTCATCCTAGTGCTTATCAATTCAACGGAGTGCTTAAGGACTTTAATATTTTGTAAGTCTGTAGGCTAAATATTTATCTGAGCTTGATCAATGGTGGTGATCAAAGATTGAAGATTGGGTGGCTCCTACGCACCTGCAAAGCTACATGGTTGATGTCAGCTCTTGGCTACGAAATTGTGAAATCTCGTCATGTGTTCGGTGGGACCAAGCACAAGGCTCTTTACTTTAGAAGATTGATGGTCAATGCAAAGGGTTTCAAAGATCGATGGTTGACAACATCACATTTCCAAGTCTTTCTAACATAGCAATATTTGTGATAATACAAAATAATGACAAGTGGCTATCATCTATTACATTGAATAATTAATATGAATCACATATTTTATTCTAAAAGTGCAAAGCTAAAATGCACTAAGAAAAATCAATGTGATAAAGATCGATGATGCACGTTGAAGGTGAATATTGAAGATTTTTCACTATTCCAGAAAAAAAGGATGGTGGGTCTCTGTTTTGGCTTTGCAAGAACACGAAATGGTGACACATGTCCATGATGACATCAATGAGATGTAAGCCCATCTAAAGTATAATATTTCATAGTCTTTAAGTGAAGATCGACAACTCAGGTTTAAAGTTAATCTCATCTAACGATTGCATTTTAAAGTTGAGGCGATTGGATGATGATCATTAGATCATGGTGCAAAAACTTCAAGATCTATGGCTAGTATTTGAAGATCGGATTCCTTCAATGGCTATGTCATAAAATAGTGCAAATGGTGGAAAACAGAAAAAATAACATAGAGAATAAAATATGATTCACTCCAATAACTCCAACTACATTTTTAATTGGTGATTGAGATATATGGACAACATCATCAAAGAAAATATATTTAGAAAATCAGTAATAGATCAATCTTACAAGTATGGCATTTAATGTGTATCAAATCTAAGGTTTGATACATGTTGAAAATAGAAAATACAATGAATTATGGTAGTGATTCATGGCTCAAGGAAAAATGAGTCTTGTTGGTTAAGAAAAAGTAGAAAATATAGTAGAGAAGAAATAATGTGTAGTGACCTAGATTGAATGGATATATATATATGCATATATATAATCTACAATACACAATAAATAGTGTAACTAAGAGTGACCTAAAAAAATGTAGATATACATCATCTAGGATATGCATTTAGTGAACGTAGAGTTAGAATAAGAAGAGAGGGATGTTGATGAGAAGCTAGCAGCAAAGAGAGAGAATATAGGATGTTCTAAAGTGCAGAAAGTGCAAAGGGAAAAGTAGAGAAGAAGAAGAGAATTAGAAGTTGTAGAATAGGTTTGTAACATAGAATGGATTCATTTGAATCATTTATAATCAAGATTTATAGCTTCATAAATCTGATTGTAAATCTGATTGGTTGGTGCCATTAGAAAGTTGAGTTGGTGCTCAATTAGCGAGTAGGTGCTATTAAATCAGGGGATTGGTGTCTCCTTAGGGTTGGTACCCTTAAGAATTGTAACCAATGAGGTTCTTATTATGAAGTTGGATTAGGATAGTAGATCCTAGTAGCTATTCTCATCGTGTTTTTCCCATATTGGATTTTCCATGTATATATAGTGTTATGTCTATTTTTGTGTATGTGATCTTTGCATGTCCTTCTAATCTATTGATATTTGTATGCATGATCTTTGCATGTACTTTCCTATTTTATGCTATGTTGATGAATGGTTCAGATATATGTTGAGAAGAATCCATGATAGATTCATTTGGTTATACCTACCACACATGATCAATAAAGAAGCCATTAGGGTTGTGAGAAGGTTATGTTTTGACGGACTAGTTCCAACTCTTAAATCGGTGAAAAATGAAGTTGTGATGAAATTAACTGATGAAAATTTTGATAAGAGAGCCCTAATAGTTAAGAACATTAAAGACCCGATTGTAAACTATGCATCCATGATGATTGGATATAAAATTTTCTTTACAAACAAATAAAACTCTATTTCTACTACTGCAATTAATACTGTGTATGAAATGTTGAAGAAAGGTGCAAATTTTGACTTGTGTGAGTTGTTAAGGAAATAGCTATTGGATAGCCTACAAAAAACTAAGGATTCTCTGTACCCTTTATGGTATGGTACCTTGATCATATGTCTATTATTTTAATTTCTTAGAGAGTTTCCTAGTGTAAGGAATGTAATATGGTTAAAAAATGTATCAGTGGCTAGAAAAATCATAGATCATATGTTGAGATATTTGGATTCAACATCTAAAGATGAAGCCCTATGGGGGTTCTTTAAATCATTCAAATCTCGAATGTAGGAAAGAGAAAGGATACCTAAGAGCATGGTTGAGAAGTATAAGAATGATATTATCTTCATGGTAAGTAAAGACTATTGTATGATGGAAGTTGTATGGGTTCTTGAAATGGGATATGAGGTAGAAGAGAGTGTGATCACCAATCTCATTGATCACATGTTGAACATGCCAAGAGATCCTAAAGAAGAGATATATGGGACACATGAGGAGAAATCTAGTTTTGTGCATATGGAGCACAAAAAAAAGGAGATCAAGAGAAATATAGAGAAAATGAAAGCTCAAGTTGTGGAAATGATGGGCTTACCAAAAAGTGGAAGAAGCCAAAAGAACATCCAAAAATATGACTGGTACCCTAAGCACAAGAAGGTTTGCTAGGGCTTCTACCCCCTCTTTGGTTGTTGCTAAGTCCTCTAGGACTAAACCTGCAATTGGTTTGAGAAGGAAAGAATCTTTCAATGCCCCTACAAAACAAGTTGCTTCGTAGAAGAGAAGAAAAGAGAAGGAAAGAAGAGAACAATATGTGAGTTTAAATTTTGATGAAAAGGAAGAAGAAGAATAAGAAGAAGGACCACAATTGGTCTGGAAGATAAAAACCAATGTCTCTCAAGTAGAGACAAGTGTAAAGAAAGAAAAAATGATATTGTGGACACTAACTGTGAGGCATAAGTGGAGAAGGAGAAACAAGATTTCATGATTCATATGAGGGAGAAGAAGTCTAAAAAATAAGGAAAATCACCCAAAGGGAAAGGAAAGAAGAAGACTCCTCTACTCCATAAATAGAGTCCTATGAAACTTGAAG
Organism: Sequoia sempervirens; assembly: GCA_007258455.2. Taxonomy (NCBI): domain Eukaryota; kingdom Viridiplantae; phylum Streptophyta; class Pinopsida; order Cupressales; family Cupressaceae; genus Sequoia; species Sequoia sempervirens. The sequence continues at coordinate 626,309,972 of VDFB02270651.1, forward strand.
CATTGGTGAGTTGTATTTTAGAATATGGGAACCTAGAAAAAAATGTTGCACATCCCACTGCAAATGATATGGACAAATCCACCATTGAAGAAGTCATTGTTAGGTATATTGTTTCTTTTGATTTCAACATGAAGGATATAGAGAGTTAATTACCCGAGGATTTGAAAAATGTATAATATGCAAGAAGGAAAGAGGCCATAAATGAAGATGCAAAGTTAAGGATGCTTGCTTTCGATAAGATTAGTTCTTCTCTTTTAGTTGAGGATAGAGCTAAATTAGCTCAATTGTATAACAAATAATTTAGGACTAAGCAAAGGGTTGGAACCCTAATGAGCAAGGAAAAAGAAGATATAAAAAGATTAAGAAATAAGATAGTGGAAAATTTTATAATCTAGCAAACAAATTAGGAATGTCTCTGGACAACAAAGAAAAAAATTGCATGATGATGTGTTTGTCCCTAAAGTGAATGAACTAAAAGATGTACAACATGAGAATTCTCTAGAACATGAGCATGTAGCTAAAGGAGAAAATGTGCAAGAAGATGTTACTAATAATACACCTCCGGTAGAAGAAAATATTTTTGGAGAAGAAAAGGATGTTGAAATACAAGAGGAACCACAAATAGAACATAAAACACCTCCTTCAAACATAGAGAAAAATGTAGAGCAGGAAGAAGTCATGCAAGAAAAATCTGAGAATATAGAGGCACAAAACAATGAATATTTTCCTCTCCCATAAGATAAAGAGTTTGATAAACAAGAGAAGAATGCTAAGGAAGACTCCAACATTGATGACAAGGAAAAATATAATATGAAATCAATTGAAGAAGAGAAGAATACTAAGGATGGGTTCAAAAGTGCAGAAAAGGAGAAGGATGATGGGAAAGTTGAAGAATGCATTGGTGACAAGGAAAATGTTGATGAAAAGAAGGATGAAGAAAATATGAAGATGATTGGTGAGTCCTCTGGAGCCTCTAGAGATTCTTTGAAAAGGTTATTAGATATGCAACTCCAACTCCAACCGGTAGTATTAGCACAGTTGCTATAGATCCCAATGCAGCAAGGCCAAGTTGACATGAATAAGATATCCCCTTTGCACAAATTGAAGCTTGGTGATACATTTCATGCCTCTACAAGAAGGGATATTTTGAAGACTCGCCAAAAGAGTGTTGAGATGATTGATGAGGTGGTGAAAGTGCTACAAGAAAGATTCCCCGGTGCAAATGTTGACAATTATTTATCCAGTGTGTAGCAATTGAGATTACTCCTTGACTCATTCAAAGAATATTTTGTTGGTTTAGAGGAGAAATTATTGGAAAAGGAGGTAAATAAGAAGGTAAATGAGATAAGGTTGGTAAATTTTTTAGACAAGTGTGCTACTTCATATGGTAAGTTGTAGAGCAACCTTAAGGAAATTCAAAATTATGTTGAGGAAGCAAACAAATTGTTTCGATTTTGTTTGAAATGGCCCAACTCCACAAAGAACATAAAGGATGAGATGGACTCCATTGAGTCTCAAATTGATAAGGCCTCTGGAGCATATGACCTGGAAAATAATGCAAATGGAACTACAAGGTTGGCAATAGAGAATCTACATGGACAGTTCTGTCAACTACAAGAACAAAAGGAAAAGATTATAATATAGTCTATTCAACTCAAAGACTTGGTAAATGCTAGATTAACATCCTCGACTGGTGCTCTGGATAATGTAGAGAAGGTAGTAAGGTTGAATCTGATACCCAATACTCCGAATGAAGGTGAAGAACTCCTCATACAGTTTGAGACTCAGTGTCACATGCTTGGCCTTGTTAAGAAGGATTGGGAAGATGGAAAAAAGGATTAGGAGGCACACCTTGCAAAATTGAAGGTGTCATATAAAATCATTTTTCCTTCTAGTTGATTGTGTACATTTCTATTATGTTTATGCAATTTCAAATTTCATTGTATATATGCAGAAGATAGTGGATAGTATAGCAATACAAGTTTTAGTCATTTTTTATGGATAGAATTGTTAGGGGGAGTTACTCTCATATATGTGTGTGTGTGTGTATATATATATACATATATATATACATATATGTATACATATATGTATATATATATGTATATATATACATATATATATATATATATATACATATATATACATATATATATATGTATATATATATATATATATATACATATATGTATACATATATGTATATATATATATATATATATATATATATATATATATATATATATATATATATATATATATATATATATATATATTAGTCAGGGGATTAAGTATGTATGCTTGAATAGTGTGTCTTTGCCATTGATGTCAAAGGGGAGAGTAGTTGAGAAAACAATTGGTTGGAGAATATTTTGAGAAGAGTTTTGGGCATGTTTCCATCAATGACAAAGGGGGAGATTGTTGGAAGCTTTCTTATCATTGATGAGATTGTTGGCAATATGAGCATGAGCATCTATGGTGTTGTCATTGATGACAATATTGATGTATTGTTGTTTGATGAGGGTGAGTGATTTTGGTGATGGAAATCCATTAAATAGGTGCAAGATTTTTTGGATATTTGTCTAAGTCCTAGAGTATAGTTTTCAATGTATAGTGAACCATTTTTGAGTTCTGCATTACTTCACCATGCAAAATTAGGTTATGTGGTTCTAAGTTAATTTTGGAGTATATCAACGGAATCCAAATCCAAAGTTTCATATCTTTATGTCCTCCGATGTCGAAGATAATGATGATAGAGTATCAAACTTGATAGTGACAATATTACTGATGTAGAGTACATGATTGGAATGCTTTACATTCTACCGTGGAAGAATATTTGGTTATGTAGTTTTTTGGGAGTGTTTATAGGTGTCATAAGTATGAGTGGTCCAAGTGGCAAGTGTTTTGGAGGTCCGCATGGTAGGTAATACATGAACAGTTGGTTAGCTTATTGTTGCTTCATTAGTGGTGCCAACCTAAAAGGGTTTGTGGTCATGCAGAGTTAAAGGAAGTTTTGATCAAACTTATGGGAGCTAAATATAGGTCCCTACCAACCTATTTTGATGTGCTACAAGTTTTTCTTCATTTCGTGAGATGTGTATGGTTGGATCTTGAGTCGATAGGTTGATGTAATGCATATAAGTGTAAGTTCATTTTAGTGTTGTAGAGATGGTGTGTGTGTTGTGGAGAAATTGATGATGCTAATTCCAAAATAGAGTATGTGAATGTGATGCAAAGAAGAGTAGAGTTGGTGTAAGTGTTGAGAAATATGAAGTGTGTTAAGTCGGTATATTGAGCTTCAGTGGAATTGTCTCCAACATATTGTAGATGCATTGTATCAATTCAAATCTTGGCAATGAGCCACCTGTTATGCTTTGCATAACCACCCCATTTTAAATTTGATTAAAATGAGGCCCTCTTTTGCTTTCACTCATTGTGTTTTGCCTCCAATTTTGAGGTTTTTCTTTGCCTTGGCATGTGCTTAATATGTTTATCTTGCTTGCCCAAGTGTCTTTCCCAAGTTGAATATTAAAAATCTTATATTTTGGGCAAAGTTCGGGTTTTTACCCTAGTTCAGGATTTTTCGGTCCATCCGGATTTTCCCAGATTTCTTTCAAACTCTGGTTTCTTTGGGTTTTTGAGCCAGTTCGGGATTGTCCGCCCCGTTTGGATTTTCCTAGATTGCACTCGAAGTTCGGCTCGACCTGCATCAACACTGCAATTCAGAGATTTCTAGACTCCGCAGAATTTCGCCTAATCTGAATTTTTCTAGATTTTGTTTCGCCGTCAGGTTCCCGAATTTCTCCATTCCATCTTGTCTGCACCATTAGTGCACCTGGGTAAGATTTCTGAGGTCAAATTTAAAGGGATTTGGGATCACTTTCTCTCATCTTTATTGTGCATTTGTTCTTACATCTGAGATTGCATGAGTTCAAGCCTGAATTTCTTGATTTGCTTGTTGATGCGTGGATTTCTGGTGTCTCAAGTTGATTTGGTCGCTAGGGCATCCAGGTTAACAAATCATTTCATTTGTGGTTGAATTTGATCTATTCATGGTATGTGGTTTCGGTCTTGGATCTCAAGTTGCTATTGATTTTTTATGCTTTACAATTTAAATCCGTCTGGGAGCTAGACTTTGTGTGATTGACGATTGAATATGTTAAACTAGGGTTGTGTTAAGGGTTTGAGGATTCTTAGTGCTTATCTGGTATTTTTCCCTAGTTTAGTCGGTCAAAACATTCTGACCTGAATATGAGCACCCTGCTACGAAGGACTAAGTCTATCATGGGATGCAGTAACTGGGCACCAGCTGGGTGACGTAGTGACCTGCAGTGTGGTCATTAATGAATATCAATCCAACAAGAGAGACTAGGACAATACAATGTGATAGATTTGAAGAATAATATCAATGCTATTGAATGGAAAACTATGGTTTCACCTATGCCACTTGTGAATGGCTTGCAGAGGATGTTCTTGATGACAAAGGCTAGAATGGAGCAAGGTATGGGCGACGTGGGGGAAGCAGTTAATGCAAAGCTGCAACGAAAGTCGTGCTTCCTTATCATTTCGCTTTGCCTCTTCTTCACGCGTTTTGGTCTGAGTTATGTGGAAGATCCTGGGTCGATATGGTCAGTTCCCTTGCATTTAATGCACATTTGACTTTGTTTCAAATTCTTCTAGGGCTGACTTGCTCTGTGACCGAATTATTGTAAACCCTAAACTGGGTCAACACATCTAACGCGTTTTATAAGTATGGTGTTTCGCCTCTTTTGTTAGGGTGTGAAAGAAAGGAAAAGACAGGTTAGAAGAGTTAGAAAAGGTTAGAAAGAAGCAAGTTAGGGTTTTTTGCAGTAAGTTAGATGTTTTTTTGCAGTTCAATAGGAGGAGAAGTTGATGTATCTTCCTGATTTTTTTCTTAGCATAGATGGAGGTAATTTGAAGACATGGGTTTTCTGTACACTGGTGATCTTGCCAGATTTGTAAATGCTACTTATCTATTTCATTGATAGTAGGAGCAGCTAGATTTAAACCTACTTTATATTATGCTCTAGAATGGTATTCATTTTGGGTTAATCATTTGATTTGAAAAGCTTTCAAGGAATGAAATTTTATCTTATGTTTTGTTTGAATGATGATTTGCAATCTACTATTACAATTTGCACTATGAATGAATGAAACTTTGTATCAATTACAGGTTAATTTTATTCTACAGTTCTAGTTTAGGAATTCCTTGGAAGGTAACAAGTCTGATTAGTTGAATGAATCAACATTCTTTTCAGTTTGAAAACCTTGATCTATCTTTTTCTATTTCTTTAAAACCACCGATTAAAGTAGGTTTAGATAGATGTTTGATCTTGTAACAATTCAGAAGCTCAAAACCAGCAAACCCCTTGAACATTACAGCCATATTGACCACTTTGTGAAACAACAATGTTGTGAACCAACATCAAAGACCTTGGGAGGTGATTAGTTTGATTACTGATTGTCTCTTTTAGGAGAGGTGAGATACTTTTAATTTTATCTTACCTGCATGTTGTGGGTCAATTTGGCACATCAACAGGAACTGGCGCTAGAAGGTGGGCCAAAAGAGCAAACTAGATAACATTGGGTCTTTCTCACCAGAGAGGTCCCATAGAGTTCTTCGATCAATTGAAATCCCACCACCTTTGATAGAACTCAAGACCCCAGCGAGACACAAGATTCATAGGGAAACCATTCTACCACCCTTGTCAGCTCCACTCACTCCACCTAGCTTTTCACCAATACCCCAGTTGATACCAGTGAATCCACCACCAAATCCACCTCAATTGCTATTACAACTAGTTCAGCCCATCCAACAGCTAGCTCAACCTCCACCACCGCCACCAATGGCATTTTTTGTGAATAATACCTCTCCATTGGGGACTATTCCTGGAGGCTTTCATGATATGCCTAAGAATCCTGAGAGATTCTGTCCCAAGTACATTCATGGCAAATCAAGGAGTTCTGAGGAGCACGTACAAGCTTTTAAGGACGATTGCACCAGAGCCCAGATAGCTCACCATGATGTGGTTTGTAGGTTGTTCCCTTATTCCTTAGGGGATATGGTGTACAACTGGTACCTAAATCTTCCACAAGGTTCTATTCTGAGTTGGAAAGATTTGGAGAATGCTTTCATCAATCAGTTCAGATTTTATGTGGATCTAGCCATTTTGTTCCATCAATTTTCTACCATTAGGAAGGAGCCATGTGAATCACTGCCCTTGTTTAATACAAGGTTTCAACGAATGTATAGGAGATTACAGGACCCCTATCTAGTTGCTGAGAATAGTGCCATTCAGGTATATTTTAGAGTTATAGACCCTTTGCTTGGTTTGTTCCTACAAAGGACTTATCAGCCGACAGATATTGATTCTTTGTCTAAAGTTTATCATCTATCCATCAAGCTACAACAACAAAATAGCTCTCAACAAGGGAACTTGGGAGGAGGTTTTCCTTCTATGGGGTATCAGATGCCTAATCCCACCCCTTTATTCAATACTATCCCAAGGATGTCTCCTTCCCAGTATGGACCTATGTCTAAGTTGCAGACTCAATCTCTTGTTCCATTCTTCGCCAATGGAGCTCCAGACTTCTCTCAACAATCACAGGGTTATCACAGTCCACATGGTCATCATAATCAAGCTGGAATACCAAATCCTGTTGGTCAACCACTTGTTGCTAAGAATGTTGAGAGTGAAAGGATAGTTCAACTCACAAACGAGGTGGAGACCCTAAAGAAAACTTTGTCGCAAGTCACAAATGACATGGCTCAACTTAAACTGAACCCCTCTTAGAACCAAGGTAGTTACCCTAATCAGAATAATAATAATCAGGGTAATTATTAGAACAACAATAATCACAGCCAGAGGAATTATCAAGGCCAAAAATTCCCTAACCAAGGTTATCAAAATCAGAATAGAGGATATAACCAGAGGCCTAATAACAATAGACAATGGAACATAGGGCCAAATAATGGTGGGGTTTCTCATAATTATCAAGCTAATGAGGACAAGCTACATACTGCAAATGTGGCTGACCTCAATTTTATGACTAATTGGTGCAGGTTGCATGATACTGCAACTCATTCTGAGGTGAATTGTCCTAAAATGGATAAGGTTGTGAAGATGGCACAGGAAGATGCCCAAATGTTCCAAGGGAATTCAAATAAAGGAGGTGACTCAGTGGATACATCAATGGCTTATGACCTCTTTGAAGAATAACCTTCATTCCCAATGCAGAATGAGAATGAACCAGAGGAAGATGTGTATGATTCCCAAGCTTTTTAGACAAAGGGAGGACACTTCCTAAGAAACCAGAATAAGGGTTCGTTCACTACATCAGCACCACCTAACCACATGGTGCCTTCGAATCAGAGTGTTGATAACAACCCTCCTCCACCGAAGGGTTCGCCTGACTTCCTTAGAAAAGGTAATTCATTTGGTGTTTTCAAATATAATACAAGTTATAACACAGAATTTGATATTGTTTCTGAGATGCAAAAATAGAAAACTTCTTTATCATACTTTGACATCCTAAAGTGGTGTCCTTCCCAATGAGATATAGTGTTGAAAGCTTTGGAGGAAGTTGATAAATTAAAAGGGAAAACCAAGGTGGCACCCATTGCGGACATGAACACAGCTTTGTTCAGAAACAAGGTAGGGACCCCACCATTTCTTTTAAGTTTGAGAATATGTGGGAAGAATCTGCACAATTGTCTGCTAGATTCAGGGGCTTCTGGCAATGTTATGCCATTTTTTGTATGCAAGAAATTGGGATTGAATCCTATCCAAACAAACAAGAAGGCATCCAACTTGATAAAATAGAGGTTAATGTAGTTGGATAATTGAGAAATATACATGTACAAGTAGGGTTTGACCCTAGGATTCAAACCAATATGGATATTCAAGTAGCAGACATTCCTGAGACTTACAGTATTCTTTTGAGCAGAGATCTAATGAAGAGTATAGGGGGATATCTCTCCCTCAACTTTTCACAAATGTGGCTACCATGGAGGGGAATTCCTACGTAGATTAGGATTGAGAGTGAACCTCGCCTCAAACATATCATCACTGAGTATGATTGTCCCAACGAGGTAGCTTATTTCGAAACAGAGATAGGGGTTTATAAAAGAGAGGAAATTCTAACTCTTTCGGTTCTTGATTCTAATGATTTGTCAATGCAAGAATTCTTTGATCCCATGATTAGTGTAAACCAACAGGTATTGATCAGGAAGCTACAACAGGATCAGTTGGTCTTAGGGGAAGATATCAATTTTTGGATTCTTCTACTCCCAAATTGGTGCAAGGTGCACTACCAAAATCATTCGGAGTTGACTTGCCAACCCTGCATCAGTGTTCTAAATCATGTTTTCCAAACTGAAGAAACTAGCCCAAGTCACCTTGAGACTATTTCAGATCACTTCTCATTTGAAGCCAAAAATGCAATAATGTTAACCAGGGATAATATACCTTCAGAGGAAGTCCCTCCTCAAACCAAACTTACCCCGGTCATAACATCGGACCAACATAGTTATGTTGAACAACCCCAGGGTTTGTTTGACACCCCTGCACTCACAAGTATACCAAAACCCAAGGGGTTAATCAAAGATCTAGATAACTATCAGAAGGATATCCTAGGATTACATGATATATCTGAGCGGGAATTGGATATTGCACCTGATGAACTTATTGAACACCCATTCCCAATATTCGATACAAAAGATCAATCGGCCCCACCTATGGTTCATCTTATCCAAGCACCTACAACAAGCTCAAAGAGATCAACCCCAACTCATAATCAGCTATGGACCCTCACATTTGATGGATCCAAATCTAAAACAGGGTGTGATGCTGGAATTGAGTTAACCATCCCAAAAGGGAAAACATTTTTTTCCTCTTACAAGTTATAGTTTGAATGCACTAACAATATAGTAGAATACGAAGCATTAGCTCGGGGACTGATGTTCGCACATCAGAAGAAAGTTACTGCCTTGATGGTTAAAGGAGATTTAGAAGTGATTATCAAGCAAGTACGTAGCTAGTACACATGTCACAATAAAAGGCTGGAAGCTTATAGAAATCAGGTGTGGAACCTGATTGAAGACTTTGATGCTTTTGGGATTAGTTTAATCCCTAGAGAGGAGAAACAAATAGTTGATTCATTAGTTGTTGCCGCAAGTACCCTACACCCCATGCGAGACTCCAAGATCAAGAGATTCTCAGTAGAATTGATATCCACCCCGGCTGTCCCTGATAATTTCAAGAACTTTCAAGTATTCAACGATGATCGACATATCATTTATTTTCTAGCAAGCTCAGATGTTTTTGAAGGATAGATCATCGATGAGTCCAATAGGGATCAAGGAGACTGGAACCCCGAAGACTGCGATACAGAAGGTGTCCTCAATTTAAAAAGTAATAGCATTCCTAAGGGAATGGTGGCATTAGAAAGAATTTTTGATTCAGATCCAAGGGCTCTAGAAAAGGTATCAACCCAAGATAATGGAGGCGAATATGAAACTATTAACTTGGTTGAATCTGGCCCTGAAAGGAATGTTTACATTGGGAAAGCCTGCCCTGAAGCAATTAGAGAAGATATATTGAGGGCACTGAAGAAAGATATTTCTACAATAGCTTGGGGGTATGAAGATCCAAAAAAATTTGATACTTCTCTGATAACTCATACTATTCCTTTGAATCCTGAAGCTAGACCATTTCGATAGAAACAACGTCCTGTCAATGCCCTCATTGAACCACTAATCTTTAAGGAAGTTCAGAAATTTCTTTCTGCAAGAATAATCTTCCATGTACTACATTCAACATGGGTGGCTAACTTGGGTCCAGTTCGTAAAAAGAATGGGGAGATCAAGCTATGTGTAGATTTCAGGAATCTGAATAGAGCTTCAAAAAAAGGAAACTACCCAGTCCCTTCTCTGGATGAAGTCTTGCAAACTTTCAATGGGTCTCAAATGATGTCATTCTTGGATGGTTATTCTAGGTACAATCAAGTGATCATTAATTATGAAGACATAATGAAGACATCCTTCACTACTAAGTGGGGAACATTTGCTTACAGGAGGATGCCATTTGGTTTGATAAACGTTGGAGCAACCTTTCAGCATGCAATGGACATAGCATTCAAAGATTTGATTGGTAAGTGCATCATCATTTATATGGATGACCTGACAGTATTCTCTAAAGATAGACTAAACCATGCTGCAGACTTGGCTAAAGTTCTTGAAAGATGTATCCAATATGGTGTTTCTCTGAATCCTAAAAAGTGTGTGTTCGGGGTTTCTGAAGGGAAACTTTTGGGACACATAATCTCAGAAAGAGGGATATCGATAGATCCAGACTGAGTTGAGTCTATTCTGAAGTTAACCATGCCGGGAAGTAAGAAGGAGATGAGATATTTCTTTTGAAAGATCAACTTTGTGAGGAAATGTATCACAGGTTTTGCAGAAATTGTTAAACCTTTGAACGAAATGATGAAGAAAGATGCTAGAATAGAATGGAGTAATGAGGCAAAGGCTGCTTTTTCTCAGGTTAAGCAATCCATTTCGGAGGCACCAGTCCTCACCAGTCCTGACTACTTGAAGCCATTTTATATTTATTCTTTTGCTTTTGAACACTCATGTGCAGTTGTCCTGACACAACGAAGAGAGGAGGGGGATGAAAGGCCAATTGCCTTCATGAGCTCTTCATTTAAGAATGTTGAAGTCAAGTACCCACCTCTTGAGAAACAAGCTTTTGCGTTGGTTAGAGTTGTCAAGAATTTCAAGCATTATATCCTTCAAATTCAGATCATTGTTGTGGTTCTTGATGTTGCTGTGAAGTCTCTACTTATGTAGAGTGAGTTGGGAGAACGAAGGGGGGAATGGATGGCTATTTTACAGGAGTTCGATCTGGAGATTCACCCTATGAAACTTGTTTGAGGTCAAGGCCTGTCTAAAGCAATGGCGGATACTGGTAAGAACATTACTTGTCAGTAGTACACAACACAGTCCTTTTCTAATGACTCTTGGTATGTCGATATTATTTATTTCATGCTCAATAATCGATGCCTAGAGGGAATGAATACAACTCAGAGGAGAGCACTGAGAATGAAAAGCTCCCATTATATGCTCAAAGGAGGATTGTTATACAGAAAGAATTTTGAGGGGGTTTATCTACGATGCCTTGATCAACAAGAAGCTAAGCACACAATTGTTGAATTTCATAGGAAACATGGCACGGGTCATGGTTCTGCGGATTCTTTAGCACATCAGATCCTCAGATCTAGTTATTATTGGCCATGTGTGTTTAAGGATGCCCACCAAAATTTAAGGACATGTCATATATGTCAAACTTTTGCATCAAGAGAGCGTCATCCAGCCATGCCATTGCAACATGTTTATGAGGTAAGGCCATTTTCCCAATGGGCACTTGATTTTATTGGGGTAATTAACCCAAATTCTTCTGCAGGACATAAATTCATTTTGATTGCCACAGATTACTGCATGAGATGGATAGAAGCTATACCTTGCAAGAATAGCACAACGAAGGTAGTAATCAAGTTCCTCACTGAATGCATCACAACCAGGTTTGGAGTACCCTTTGCACTGGTATGTGACAATGGCCCTTCCTTTTCTTCTATCGAGTTCATTTCATGGGATTATGATCATATGATTGTTTTAAAGTATTCTTCAAACTATTATCCGCAAGGAAATGGAGTTGCAGAATCAACTAATAAGAATCTCCTAGGAGTAATCAAAAAATTGTTAGAGAACAATCCTAGAGACTGGCATACCCAGTTAAGATTTGCATTATGGGAAGATAGGACTAGGATCAAGGTTGTGTTGAAGACTTCATTGTTTAAACTAGTGTATGGCCAAGAGCATGTGTTCCCTATTCACTTGCAAATACCTGTCCTAAAATTTATGTAGGAATTTTACTCTAGTGATGATAGGATTGAAGTAAGGTTAACTGGCTTGCTGAAATTAGAAGAGCAGAGAGATGTTGCTTTGCAACAATTCTTTAGGCACCAGGTTGTTGTCAAACGTTGGTTTGAAAAAAGAGCCAAAGTCAAGGCTTTCAGGATATCAGACCTTGTCATACTATGGGATAAAGCCAATGAAAAGAAAGGTGACCACCAGAAATTTGATAAGCTCTGGTTGGGTCCCTATCAAATTGTTGAAATCCTAGGAGAAAATGCTTTCCGGCTGAGTAGCTTAATAGGAGAACCTGTTCCATTGCCTGTTAATGGATAGTTTCTCAAACATTATTTTGGGTCGTAAAAGGTCCGGTATTTTGTTGGGTTGTATATATGTAAATAGTTTGTTGCTTTGTTCATTTTGTCTTTTCCTTGTTTTTTTTGTGGGGACCTTCATTTTATTCAATTGAGTAAGGGGGTTGTTATCTGAAGTATACTTTGGTTACTAGGAGAGAAGTTGGTTTAGATATTTTCAAGTTTTCTGATTGGATGATTTTGTTTTAAATTCATTATTTTATGTCCATTGTCAATGAGAGTTATGGAAAGTCATTGAGAACAAGGTGTAAAGTAAGCAATCTTCACTAACTACGATTGAATCTGTCACAAATCATCATAAACATCTCCTTTTGTAATGGTATATTTGTCTTAGGATGATGGTGTTGCAAGATTTGAGTGAAAAATCTGATTCCCCGAATGTTGTTATGAGGTCCATGGTAGTTTTCAACCCAGTACAGATGTTGGACATCTGACATATTGAGAAGGAATTGAATTAAAAAAAGAAAAAGAGAACTATCTAAGAAAATAAAACTCAATACTGAATGGGTGAATCCAGTATCTATACCGGGGCTATGGACACCTGACTGGCAGTAGAGCAATGTTGTGAGAAAACTAGAGGTATCTCTGTCGGAGCTATGGACGCTTGACTGGTAGCGGAGCAATGCCCAGGATATCATTGCACAACAGTTAAAGGGAATCAACTCATGTAGTTCAAATCTTGCGCATAATTGTTCAAAAGATGAGGAAAACTTTGTAAAATGATGATGCACCATCAAGCACACACATAGATTTGGGGGTAGCCAATGTTGATTTACATTTGAGATTTTAGCTCAACCTTGTTTACTGAAACTGACCTAACTGGAATTGTGATGTTCATAAACCAAGAGTTCTGGGTAACTGAATCCCTCAGTTTCCTGAAAATGGTTAAACCATTTTCCTAGCCAAGTCACCAATTGTTATGCCTTGCATAACCACCCCATTTAAAATTTGATTAAAATGGGACCCTCTTTTGCTTTCACTCTTTGTGTTTTGCCCCCTTCGATTTTGAAGTTTTGCTTTGCCTTGGCATGTGCTTAATATGTTTATCTTGCTTTCCCAAGTGTTTTTCCCAAGTTGAATATTAAAAATCTTATGTTTTGGACGAAGTTCAATTTTTTACCCTGGTTTGGGATTTTCCAGTCCGTCTAGATTTTCCCGGATTTCTTTCAAACTCCGGTTTCAAATGTTGTTGTTCAGGTTTTTGAGCCAGTTCGGGATTGTCCTACCCATCTGGATTTTCCTGGATTGCGCTCGAAGTCCGGCTCAGCCTGCATCAACACTGCAGTTCAGAGATTTTTGGACTCCCTAGAATTCCGCCTGGTCCGGATTTTTCTGGATTCTGTTTCACCGTTGGGTTCCCGAATTTCTCCATTTCGTCTTGCCTGCACCATTAGTGCACCTGGGTAAGATTTTCGAGGTCAAATTTAAATGGATTTTGGATCACTTGCTCTCATCTTTGTTGTGCATTTGTTCTTACATATGATATTGCATGAGTTGAAGCCTGAATTTCTTGATTTGCTTGTTGATGCATGGATTTCTGGTGTCTCAAGTTGATTTGGTCGCTAGGGCATCCGAGTTAATAGCACATTTCGTTTGTGGTTGAATTTGATCTATTCATGGTATGTGGTTTTGGTCCTGGCTCTCAAGTTGCTATTGATTTTTGATGCTTTGTGATTTAAATCCGTCTGGGAGCTAGACTCTGCATGATTGACAATTGAATATGTTAAACTAGGGTTGCGTTTAGGGTTCGAGGATTCTCAATGCTTATCTGGTATTTTTCCCTAGTTCAGTCGGTCAAAACATTCAACTGTATCGCATGTCGGTGAGACACTAAATCGTGTATCCCTGATGCCAAATTTTCTGATCATAGAACTCGTCGACAAGACAAAACGCTATCGGAAAGAGTCACAACGATATGCATCCAGAACAGCTCCATCAGCGAGATGTCTACCATTGTTGTGAGGTATAGGTTTCATTCCGACAGACCAAATGTCACGCCGATCTCTGGGTTTTTGCCTAACCTCGGGATTGTCCGCCTCGGTCGGATTTTCCTGGTTTCCTTCGGTTTCCCTGAAATGTGCTGGCATTCGGAGTTTTGGGCTCTTCGCGGAATTCCGGTCCTGCCGGATTTTTTTGGATTTTTTGCCAAGCTTCGAGTGGTTTGAAATTGTTAACTCATGAATTATTATAATGATAAATTCTTATGTTTCCATGCTTTAATTTGGTAAATTTCACTGATTCATGCATTCGTGTGTTCATTTTGGTAATCTATTGTTGATATTGGTAGCTCATCGGGAGAATCCGCCTAGTTCAGAATTTTCTGAAATTCCTCCCAGGCTGGTTTTCCCCAGTTAGCTCGAAATCCCAAACTTCTCAGTGTTGATGCTTAAGGGTAGATTTAATAATTTTATCATGATTTTGAGCTAACACTTTGATGAAATTTTGTCAACATTTGGATTCTCACATTGGTATTTGATGGATGCAGGTTGGGTCTAGCAAGGTAGCGGTTGGAAAGGCTAAGGACACAAAGGGATCATCCATCTCTGAAGCAAAAAAAAGAAAGAAAGAATGAAGCTAGACGAAAAGAGTAGGATTCTTGAGGGCAAGATGACATCAGTCTGGTTCAAGGTTTCAGACCCGAATATGAGCACCCTGCTACGAAGGACTAAGGTTATCATGGGATGTAGTAACTGGGCACCAGCTGGGTGATGCAACGACTTGCAGTGCATTCATTAATGAATATCAATCCAACAAGAGAGACTGGGACAATACGATGGGACAGATCTGAAGAATAATATCAATGATATTGAGTGGCGAACTAGGGTTTCGCCTATGCCACTTGCAAATGGCTTGCAGAGGACGTTCTTGATGACAAAGGCCAGAATGGAGCAAGGTATGGGCGATGTGGGGGAAGCAGTTAATGCAAAGTTGCATCAAAATTTGTGCTTCCTCATCATTTCGCTTTGCCTCTTCTTCAAGCGTTTTGGTCTGAGTTATGTGGTAGATCTTGGGTCGATATGGTCGGTGCCCTTGCATTTAATGCGTGTTTGACTTTGTTTCAAATTCTTCTAGGGCCAACTTGCTCTATGACCGACTTATTGTAAACCCTAAACTGGGCCGACGCATCTGACGCGTTTTATAAATATGGAATTTTGCCTCTTTTGTTAGGGTGTGAAAGTAAGGAAAAGATAGGTTAGAAGAGTTAGAAAAGGTTAGAAAGAAGCAAGTTAGGGTTTTTTGAAGTAAGTTAGACTTTTTTTTGTAGTTCAGTAGGAGGAGTTGATGTATCTTCCTAATTTTTTCTTAGCATAGATGGAGGTAATTTGAAGACATGGTTTTTTTGTACACTGGTGATCTTGCCAGATTTGTAAATGTTGCTTATCTATTTCATTGACAGTAGGAGCAGCCAGATTTAAACCTACTTTATATTATTCTCTAGAATGGTATTCATTTTGGGTTAATCATTTGATTTGAAAAGCTTTCAATGAATGAAATTTTATCTTATGTTTTGTTTGAATGATGATTTGCAATCTACTGCTACAGTTTGCACTATGAATGAATGAAACTTTGTATCAATTACAGGCTAATTTTATTTTGCAGTTCTAGTTTAGGAATTCCTTGGAAGGTAACAAGTCTGATTAGTTGAATGAATCAACATTCTTTTCAGTTTGAAAACCTTGATCTATCTTTTTCTTTTTCTTTAAAACCATCGGTTAAAGTAGGTTTAGATAGATGTTTGATCTTATAACAATTCAGAAGCTCAAAACCAGTAGGCCCCTTGAACATTACATCCATATTGACCACTTCATGAAACAACAACATTGTGAACCAACATCAAAGACCTTGGGAGGTGATTAGTTTGATTATTGATTGTCTCTTTCAGGAGAGGTGAGATACTTTTAATTTTATCTTACCTACATGTTGTGGGTCAATTTGGCACATCAACACCACCCTTTCTTCTTTCTCTCTCATTCTCTAGATAGTGATTCCTCTGGACAGTGATTCCACCTAACAGTGAGCCTTTCTCTAGTATCTTGTAACCGGTTATAATATATTGTGAGCTAATCCTCACCGTGGTTTTTCCTTTCTTGGGTTTTCCACATAAATTTGGTGTTATTTTGTTATGTGATGTGATGCATTCTTTTATTATCTCTTTCCATTTTTTCAAATTGGATGAATTTTTTTGAATACATGTTTAAGTGGTTTTAGAGAATATTGATTCACCCTCTCTCTTAGTATTTTGGATGTTCAATAGGAGGGGGTATTAGAGACTACACCCTATTATATTCTTGCATCAATATTATGTAATATTTATGCAGCTTCTCGAAATCTACTTATATCTTATTAACTACAACCTAATTGAACAATATGATACTCACTACCAAAGATGTAGCTTATGGGGTAGTTCTCTACCAATATCCTAACAATAAAGTTACCAGTCAATTTATTGACATCTTTGGCTACTTGGGGCTTTTGATTCTCGAGTTTAAATACCCATATTGCTAATGCTTCCAATTTAGTGTTGAACTTGGACCCAAAATATAATTTTCTAGTTTACTTCTCAAAAGTTAGCACTTCTTCATTAGTATCTTTCCTTTTGATTGTGTGCATAGCAATAGCTAAGGCTATGTCCCATCCTGGTAAAAATAAACACCCAATCTCTTTGACTAGTGTCCTCCCCTCTTTAGTGGTAATGTTGTTGACATGGAAGTCAACTTATTGCATGAATTTCTTAGTCACCTCCTTCATCTACTCTTTTGTGGCCTTTCCTTTTTCCTTGTTCAAATTTTGAATGAAGATCTCCATATATTCTTTTTAATCAAGAGGTCATTAAATTCCTTAGATTTCACAAAGTCATCATCAAAAAGGAATTATGTGTATACAAAATCCCTTGTTCATTCACAACATCTCCCCTTGATCCAAGGTCTAATTGTAATCTATCTTAAGGGAATTCATCAATTTGCACCCTTTGGGGAGATGCAAGAACTTTATTTACTTCATCAATTTCCATGATATTTCTCGAATGTAATGCATATGAATCTCTATGTGTTTGGTTCGTTGATGCTGAACCAGATTCCTGCATATCTGAATAGTACTTTGGTTATTACAATAGATGACTATAGGCTGCCTGAAAGGAGTACCAAACTCAGAAAGAATGCCTTGAAGCCATATAGCCTCTATAGATGATAGAGCAATAGTGTTCTGCTTCTTGCTAGACCAACTGATAGGACCTGAACCAAGTGAAAAGTTGTAACCTAAAGTGGACTTACGATGCTCAGTATCACCATCCCAATCTGAATCTGTATAACCAACCAAGTCAAGTGATGAACCAACTCTGTAGTGAATCCCAAACCCAAGAGTACCATGAAGATAGTGAAGGATCCTCGTTGCTGCTTTCCAATGCAGCTCATGAGGTTCCTTTGTTATAGATTAATCAACCAGTAGTTGAGTCCCTCCATACCAGCTAGGTGATTCTTTTGGAAGAGTAATTCTTCCAACCTTAGCTACCTCTACTCTATATTGTTGAACTAATTATTTAGCTTTGTGTTCCTATTTTATGCCTCTTCTCTACCTTTCCTTAGAGTTATTGCAAGAACTCTAAATCTAAGGGTGGAAAGATTATCCAACATTATCTACATTCTCAAAACGGGATCTATAACATCCATTTATGCCCCCTTATAACTTGTATCTCTCTTCTTTATTTTTCCTTCTCCTACAAGGATAGATAACCATTTTTCCTTATTTCCTTAACTTTAGCATTAGAAGAATGATTTCTAGTCAAATATTCTACATCATTGAATTTATGATAGAATGGATTTTTCCCCACCTCTCTCCTTATGTGATCAATGAAGTGCACAGGTTCACAATTCCTCCTTTTGTAAACCCTCGTCTTGTAAGCTCTTAGCTTAGGAGCCAATAGCTCCAATCCTTCCTTTGGTGTAATTATAAATTTATAAAATATGATAGATAGGGGAAAGAATGGCCTCTTCCTGTGTTCCCTTAAATATAATTTATCTAATTCATTCAATTGCCACATAATCTCCATGTACAACCATTTTTTTTAGGGGCATATATAGGTAAAATGTGGGGCTCAACAAATGTTCCATAAACTCTTATATTTTTAGTGTTGGAGTGCAAGAACCAATCACCCTAATTATGATTTACCTCTTTCTTAGGTCATCTTTCCCTAGGTCTTAGAAACCTCATTACATTACAAAAAACCTATAATTATGATAACCCAAGTTTCTAAATACTACCTACACAAAGTACTCTTCAAACACAACATATTTGGAGGAGTTGCAATGCATATCTTATATGTGTGTTTTTCCCTAAATTGGTATGGTAACACCCTTAGTAGTTTGCAACTATAGACATAAGTCCTTATTCCAAATATTTTTCCCATAGTAGAAGGGGATATTTCATAACAAGGAATACCATTTGAAATATATAATCATGTCATCACTTTTTAAATAAACTAATTCCTTATGAATCCCTTCTACAATGTAGGTGGAAAAATGAAAATTACAATGTACCTGTGGAAAAATTGAAATCTATATTCAAGTCCCTATGTTGTATATTTATTGTCATCACCATCAAATGTACTATAATTTGTGGTTTGAAATCAACACCTAAGACTTGACACAAGCCATAATATGTTATGTTGAAATAGTCCTCAATGATGTCTACATTGAAAGGCTCTTGCTCATCCCTTAAAAAATGGGTGAGCTTATTCTTTGAGGTCATCTTACTATGGTGAGGCAACCATCTAACTCTGTAGCTATGCATGTCTTTAGAATATTCTCTACTCAATTCATTAAAATCTATGGGGATATTAGCTACAAGATTCAAATTAAAGACTTCATAATTCAACTCTGTATTTAACACCATTAGAAGACCACCCTTGGCATTCAACAAGGTCTTGCATTGGGATCAAACTTCTTGGAAAATTCCTTGATTAACTGCACATTAATGAATATATTAAGCACTACAAGCCTAGATAAATCCAAGTTCCATATGTTGGAGATGGGATAAACAATATTTCTATGCATGTGGCAGTAGTTGAATAATTCCAACCCTTGGATAAGGATAGCTACATCACTAAAATATTTTTCTCTATCAATGAGTCTATCAGATAATATTCCAATTCCCTAGGCATGATTTTCCCTCTTAGAAGAGCCAAGCAATTGAATTAACAAGTCTTTCTCTTGACTTCTCTTCATTTTCTCACTCTAAGAGGTATTTTGACTCATTTTGGGGTGTTATAGAGACTAGGGTTTTGGTACTTCAAGTAAATAAGGTTTCTTATAACTATGATCAAAATTTTAAATAATCTAGAGAACCAGGTAGTAATCAAAGCTTTAATAATTGGAATTATTTCCACAACATAGAAAGAAGGAACCTAGTTATTTGTTTATCGCACCAAGGGAGCCTTAATTTCACCTTTGTAACTTTGAAAACACCACAACAACTCAATTGCATCTTCACAATGCTTGATAACAATGTATTTGATGGATTTGCATTGTCATCCATAAAGGAATGATAGAAATATGTTGTTTATAGTAGTAATTACTTATGCAACTGAAACAAGTGAGTTTCTCACTAGTTTTTAATAATTTTGAATTTATTATATTGATTTGATGAGGTACATAGATCAATGACCATCACATAAGTGATCCTCTAATGCAAAATCATTTGAAATTATCATTGGTGAAGTGTTGTGAAAGGAAATTGTGTTACAATAACACATTGAAACCTATCCACATGGTCCCAACAAATGAATAACATGCCTAAGCTTTCTTTGTTACTATGGAGGATATATGATGGTATAAAATATTGGCACAACTTTGAAGAGATGAGTGCAAATGAAGTTGTGTTGCAAAGACCGTCCACACTCAAATGATATATTTCCATCTATAGAAATGATTTCAAATCATGGGAGAGGATCCACAACCATCACCTAATCCTATGCATTGATATCTCAAGTAGGCTTATTTTACATAGTGGTCACTGTTACCAATTTTTCACCACAGCTCGATTGGTGGAGCTGGCTGAACATTATTATATCATGAGGTGAAATTGCAGATTGAGTTTAAGTGTTGTTTTTGCATCTTTTATCATTATTCATCAAGTAACAATTATGCATTTAAAAGAAGAAATGGAGTTTCAGAGTGTTTTTCAAATATTCCAGAATGAAGTGGAATACATAATTGAGCATATAAACAACAGAGCATTTTTTAAATGCTTTCATTTATTTCATGAAAAGACTCATATTTTACAAGGCTTCATTTGATTTCAAGAATCATAATGATATTACAAGATTTGCATTGGAATGCATTTTCCTTTCAAATGAAAGCAAGAATTGAAATCAAATATCCACACAAGTCGTGGATGTGACTGTCACAATGCACCACTAATAACACACTACACTATTGAAGATGCGGAAGAATAAAACATATAAGTAAACGACATAATCATCATTGCTTGTTTTGGCTGATGGTTGACGATGAATGGTGCACCTTTGTCTTCTCGAATTTCGTCGACCTGTAAAAGAAAAGAGGGGATGCCACTGGCTATGATTATGAAGTAACCTATATGAGTCACCCACAATAGTGTAGCCTACTATTAATCATACATTGAAGCTATCAGAAGTACAGAAGAAATGGGCTGAAAGGAAAAACATCAACATGATCATCATTTTTTGTTTTTATGCTAACATTGTTTGTTTCCTTGTGCAGGTATAGGTAAAGTCATGAAGCTGGTCATTATTCGAAGACCAAGCGTGTGGAGGAAAACGGGCTCCCACAAGGGTAGAGCTCAGCATGTTGCCCTATTCATCAAAGGCGCTGATTTAAAGATTACATCATCATATTCATCAAAAGGAATGAGATACAACTGAAAGAGTAAAGCATAGTTATCTATCGAGCTACTAAACCAACTGTGCATTCATAACGATCAGGTTAATGTTTTCTGAAGGCTACAGGTGAACAGTGAGTTTAGTTCACTCAATTAATTCAGCTGAGTACCATTATGTCAAACATTGTTGTGTAGTTCACGTTCTATGTTATTTGCTCATCATGATTGTATATGTCATGCGAGCTTCAGTTTATCAGTGTTCTTTTCATAGCCAAGGATAGTGAACAGGCATACATTATGCCTTAATGGAGAGTTTTGTTTTGATTTTCATCATGAAAGAGACCAGATTCAAAGAACAGTTTGTTAAGTGGAACATAAAAATGCATGAAGAGTACCATGTTGAAGCTCAAGAGTACGAAAGATAGACAGTGCATTCAAGTGATAAATGAATAACCAGTTCCAGTTGACTGATAAGTAAATACAACTTTAAGAATCATAGGGTGAGAAATAATTGTTCCAGAACGACAAGTAAATGATAACAGTTTCATCCCTGAAGGGCTTCTGAGGTGTTAGTTGTGCATAGGAGCAAGATGAGTAAATGCAGTCCAAAGAATTGCAAGGTTCCAATTAAAGTCTTTGTATAGATACAGGGGCAGAAAGCTAGAGTCTGTTGTAAGATTAAACATATGAGATCTCATTTAATGTAGTGTGTGGTGAGATACAATAGGGACAACCAGTTCACTTTGGCTGAGATGGTGCTTCAAACAGAATTATGTATCAGTGTTTGGTGGAAGAAAGCAATCAAAATACAATGTTCATTCAAAATTATCTTCAAGGAGTTACAAGTGTCAAGCAAAATACATATGAACAAATATGTGCAAGTTTCAGGTAATGGAAAACCAAAGAAATAATAGAGTTTTCAATGCAATGCAACATTAGGGGATGCAATATGAAATGATCATTTCAGAATGATGAGGAATGAGCAAGCATAACAAAGGTGTTTCAGAAGGTGTTAATTATATACTAAGGGAAAATCAAGTAGCATGAAGTCCATGGTGTTGCAATGTTTCAATTTAAAAGCCTCTACATAAAGTCCAAGAGCATAAAGCAAAAGTTGTTGTGTGATAGAGTTAAGGAATCCAAAGGAACAATGTTGTGTGCACAGAGTACAGGTATGGGGATAGTATATATTAAGAGATCTTTCTCTTCGCAATGGAAAAACACAGAATCATGCTGAAGGTAAGAAATTTGAATGCTTCAGAAGCCTAGTTTTACATGATTAATTGAAAATGCAGAAATAGGAGAGAGGTCAAACCCAATTTTAATAACAAATTCCAAGTATGGGTTTTGCAACTGAAAGTGCAAAAGAAACCATGTTGGTCGAGCTAAGTTGCATGAGAGTATTAAAAAATAAACATATGTGTTTCCAGCTCACCATGTGAGTTTTCTTTTCAAACAGAATTTCAAAGTGAAGTATTAGTTATAATGAGTCAAACCCATAAGCTAAATACAAATGAATACACAGATTTTGTTTTTTTCACTGGGGTTTTCGTTTCTAAAAGCAATAAAGACAAACAACAAATACCCACATTGGGGTTTCAGGTGAATGATCATTTTTCTTTGTTTCCAGCTGGGTGTTTTGACAGATTTATTCAAATTCTGTATAGTCGTTGCCATGTGATGGTTTTTAGTAGTGATGCAACAGAGATGCATTCTTTTCATAAAGTGCAGAATTCCATGTAGATAAAAATGAATATACAGGGTACCCACATTCAGGGTTCACATTCAAAGTACAAAAAATGCAATAACAACGATAACCCATGTGAAGATTTTGTATGAGACAACAGTAAAATATAAAAATGCAAAATTTTTGTGGTGGGTCAAGCTTCAGAATGGAGAAAATACAAATTTATTCAAATTCCAATGATACCCACGAAGGGATTCATCCTCAAATGTGAAAAGAGGGGAGTTTCCTATTTTGGGTCGAACTCAAAATCTCAAAAAAATGCTTTCTATAACTCATGTATGGCGGCCTATACATGGCCATATAATCTTAAGTGAAGATGGTCGAGTTTTTAAAAAGAGACAGTATGTGCTTAATTGTAACTCACCACTTCAAGTCTGTTGACGAGCACCCTAGCCGCAGCCGAGAACTCCACGGAGCTTTCAGAAACCAAGGGTGCGAGCTCTTAAATGGCAGTCAAGCTCTCATAGTGGAAATAGAGCACAACAATGGTAAAAGTGAATACAAAAAATGCAAAACAAAGGTATTAGAAGTGGCGGTAGCCACGGCCTCAAGCCCATAGTGAACAAAAATATGAAGCCATAGAAGCTATGAGTGAATAGCTTACCTTGTGCACAAAAGCAAAAGTAATAACCTGCGTACTCTCTCATAGAGCTTCCAAACGAAGCCCGAGCTCATAACAGGTCGGCCAAGCATAGCAAAGCACAAGAGTAGTGAAGATTCCCAAGGCACATGAGCTCAGATTCAATGTCAATCATGGTGACATGCTTACTGGCAGAGCTCATTTTCTTCAACAGTGATCATATGCAAAATGAAATAATTTAGGGTTTGACCTTGTTTTCCTCATGACCTAATTCGACCCAACATCATAATCATCCAGAATTTTCATTTGAAAATAGCACATGGGATTTCGAATTAGGTTAACCCTTGCATCATATTTTATTCAAAGACTAAAGTCTAATGTATTTGAGCGTGGCCGAAATTATGTGCCTAGGTCGATGGTTAGGTCTTGACTTATTCTTTTGCCTTAGTGAAATGTGAGGACCCGAATGTGGGTTATGTTATTGTTTTATGAGAAAACAATGAGAATATTATGGTGGGATACCTTATGACCTAGGGTTAGGTTTTGATGATTATCTATTTAGGGTTTCTTATTTTAATTGGTTTTAGAGAAATCAATGAGAGATTTTGATGAGAGGATGATATGTGTTAATATTTTTATGAATTTTTGAGAAAATCAAATCATTGTAATGGAGAGATAAGAAGGTTTTCTTTTTTGCAAAATATTTTTAATCGTTAATTGCAAAAAATAGACAAATTGTGAAAATCTGCAATCCTATAAAGCAGAATCAATCTTTTATAAATTGTTTTATGATTTCTTGCTATTTTTAGCAGATTATTGTTGACTTTTTCTCTTGGTCAGATTTGAGAATTATCTTGGAGAGATAAGGTGTTTTTTTGAGCTTTTAAAGTAGATTCAACCTATTTTTAGAGGCTTGACAGTTTGATCATAAAAGCAATATGCTTTTTTATGCTTTTATGCAGTTTTTGAGACAGTTTGAAGCTTTTTTCCTTGAGCTTCTCTCTAAGCTCGGATTAGGGTTTCTGGAGAGTGATGTTTTTGAAAGACTTAGTTTTTTAGCTCTGCTTCTCAGTTCAGATTCTCAGTTCCTGCTCTTATGCATTTTGGAGCTTGTGAACTCTTGTACTCAGTTTTGGTAGATTGACAATCTTTCAGTTTCAGTAATACAATAGAGTTCTTCTTTCCATTTTCTTGTCTCAAGACTGGTAACATCAGTGTTATGCTTTGTGTTTTCAGATTTGAAGCCTTAATGTCCTGCTTTTATGAGTTTTCTGCACATATTTTCATGTTTTCAGGTTATATGATGTATTCGATGTCTCTGAATCTTCATATGAATTACTAATGAAATCATGTATTGGTGAGATTGTAGGAACTCTTGTAATAGAGAAATTGTTGTGAGTGGCGAGTTCTAATTTCTATCAGAAGTAATAAGTTAATAATCAGTTAGATTCAAGTTTTTTTTCAGTCCATCTTCCTATCCCTTTTCCTCTGAAGTTTTAGAATAGGATTTATCATTCAGAGAACCAGCTCACTCTGGAGATTCCTTCTTCGTTCAGATCACCCACATCTTAAATAGGTTTCCATGTTTCAGTAGGTTGCTAAATATTGCATTCAACAGGGTGCAAATCTATTGACAACAGTCACCATGTATCATTAAAGTGTATTAGTGTATCTTCAAATGTTCTTCTTTAGAGAAATTGTATTGTGAAGCCATATTGTGCTACAATGAACAAATAACACCTGGTGCATATTCATTTGCTTACACAACTTAACCATATTCTCAACAAGAATGAGATGATCACCCAAGCCTAGTCCATATGAGTGACATACACCACTATAGTGTAATAGCATAGGTTTTCTCTAAGTTCTTATCAAAAAGTTATGCTACATAAAGTGGATGTGTTGCAATGAGAGAACACCACCTATATATATAATCATCCCATGTGTGTCTTGTAAGCACCAATCCTCAAGGAAGGAGACATGGTAGTTGAGTGCAATAGCACAACTTTAAAAACTTTTCTTTTCTAAACCCATGTTAAAAGGAACAAGCCCACTCCAATAACATATTGTCAACTCAACATGGCAGTGGTCCCACATGCTTGTCATGACTGAGAAAAGGGGTATAGTACATGACACAATAGTTCATGAGTGCAAGTTAGTGTTGGGAAAATGTGTCTCAACCTTGTAATTACATAAGGTTTACTGTTTATAAATAAGAACATGGGGGGCGCAGGGGGGATACCCCCCATGAGAAGTTCAGGTAGGATCATCCCCCTGGTGGGGGTTCTGTGGACCACATGCCCTGGTAGGGGCTCAGGGCAACACCCCCAAAAGCCAAATTTTATGTATATTGTATTATTGTAAATCTTGATCGTTCATCATTAGGTCTCAAATTTGATAGTCAATATTTTGTTGGATTGACTTGCCCTGGAAGGAAACCCTATTTTACAAGGGAATTTTATTAGGGTTGTGCATTGGATGTATTTTGAGAGTCTGATAGTGGTTGTGTTGCCTCTGGATCTCTAGTTGGTGATACTCTTGTGAGAAGCTTGCTCTACAACTATATTATAATCTTTGTGATTTTGGAATAAAATATTGTGTGACTTTTGGAGTGGGGTTTTTCTCCCAAAAGGGTTTTCCCAATGTAAATCACTGTGTTGTGTTATGCATGATATTTATGTTTATTTTTGTTTAAGTTTTTGTAACTGTTGTAAAGATCTATAAAGTTTTGCATTACCCTCCTCTCAAGATTAGTGTAGGAAGTTGTTCCACTACCTTAGCTTCCTTACAGTTAGAAGCTAGCACGCTTCAAGAAGTTACACTAGAAAGAGTGAGCACATTATAATGAAATAATGTCACATGGGCATGGGAGGGGGTCACCAAATGAATGATTTTTGCAAGCAAACAAAGTCACTACTTAAGTAATTAGGACAATGGACTATTATGATTACTAGGATAAAGGGGTTGGTAAAAAAATGTGGCCCGAGAGGTGAAGAAATGACTTAAGTGCATGCAATAAGCTTAGTCAATCGACACAAAAATAAAACATTAGGGCTTAGACCAAGGCCGGAGGGTTTAAGGTTTTAGGATTAGTGAATAAGCCTTTAGAAAATTGCACAAAAACCCTAGAAGCTTGCAAATTTCAATATTATGCTACCCTTTTCTCTTTTTCACATCACACTTCTCCTATTCTCCCTCACAATTTCATCAAAAAAATATAACCCAAATCTTTAATTTTGGTGTTAGGTTGATTGTGGTCATTAAGGGAAGTGATATAAAAAAATTTAGCATGATGCCCTTATATTAGTGTTTACTTAGTTCATAGTGACTAGTGAAATGGGAGGGAGTTGGCCAAATTTTAATTTTAATTTAAAAGTTTGAAGGGTTAGATCCATATATGTAAGATCGATATTGTAGTCATGGGAGTGACCCTCAAGATGATGGAACTTAGCAAGATCTAGGCAGGGAGTGAATGTGTGATCATTAAAGGTGCAATGAACGTTAAGCACATGGAAAAATGTGCAAAAATAGATAAGGGGTTGTCAAATATGTAGGATTGTGCAGAGATATAATATTAAGGCACTGTGCCATACATTAGATAAAATCATCATTTATTGGTATATAATTACATTAAAATATATTAACTCAAAATAAACGCAAAACTACAAGAATATACAAATTTTATCAGTGTAAATTTTTAATTGTGTTTATCTATTTTTTAATTTCATTTATTTTGTTAGCCATCTTACTCACTATTAACATTTATTGTAATGTTAATGAAACTTATCATTTTTTAGTACTATAAACTATTTTTGGATATTGAATGTTCTTGTATTTGATTGGGTATTATTTTTTCCATCAATATTTTGTATCACACTTCATGATCCATCCTTGAGATGTAGAGAGCAAGAAAAGAGAAGTAAAACAATAAATTGCAAACCATAGTAAATAAATAGAAGAAGGGAGTGTAATGACATGGAAACTAAGAGATCACAAGCACTAAAAGAGAAACTAACCACTTTTTAAAAAACTTAAAAAGTAAAAATTGAAAATAAGAGACAATACAATTTACAAAAAGACAAGTGTACATACAATCAAATTCATATATCAGATATATTATAATATCATCTAAAACATTAATGAATATTATAGATTGTAAGAATATAATATCTTCAAATAAACTATTTAAAAAGGAATGTACTCAAACTTTAGACCAGACATCATAAAAATCATAACTAAAGAACTTAAATGAATATTAAAGTTGTTTGAGCTCACCTAGGGTTGGTGTTTCTTGGGTGAGAAACTACCCATTGGCACTATGGTCCCCATCATAAAACAGAGGACTCACGGGACCCCTATCTTCTTCCCTTTCTATACTATTTCCACTTCAAACTAGTGTCCAACTTCCCACCTAGTCCCTATCTTAATTTGCACCTCTTAACACCATTCATATTATATTCTCATTCTTAATTGGAATGAGATAAACACCCTTGAAAATTGTGCAAATTCTAACAAGATCTCCCTTTTCAAAAACAAAGGAACACATTTACTAACTCTTTTTTTTCCTTTTCTCAATAGAATTAAAGCCTCACAACACATTTACTAACTCTACTTCCATGCATTCTCTGTTTTATAAGGCTTGTTACAAATTTTTAATGGAAAAAAAACAAGGGAACACATTCCCATATAATGGCCATCATTTGAATGTGGATCATGTTTAGACCTACAAAGAAATCCCTCTTACCTAAAACCCAAAAGTGGGGCCCAATGTATAAATTGTATACTATTCTTTGAAAACTATGTTTTTGTCCTAACCCATCAAAACCTTAGAAAAATAAAAACAAATATTTGACCAGAGCTCGCATGTGAAGAATGTCTTCGCACATAAAGTCTCCATTTAAAATAGCATTAAAAGGTGAGCCTGATGACATAACAAGGGGAAACATGACGTCATCCCACACGTCTTGTCGCTGTCAATACAACAGCCCCCATGTGATCTGTTGCCTTGCTGTCATTCACGTCTCCACGTTCTCTCCGCCTCCAATTACGCTCTATTTTATTAAAAAATTAAAAAATTAAACTCTCATCGTGTAAAGGATAATATAATTTTACAAAATTTTATGCCTCGGTATTAGTAAAACACTGTATACAAAAGAATATTTTAATTTCCATATTAAAAAATTGTATTGATTTATATAGTCTAGGTAACTACCTGCAAATTCATTCTTTATTACTATAGTGGCACACATAATAATTGTATGTTAGACAAGGTTTTAAAGAAAACCATTTTGGATATGACATCATAAGTTTTATATGAAAAGAATTATTGGATAGTTTCACTTGAAGCCTAACATAATGATTTAGGTGAATTATATGAAGTACTATTATTTTATTATTAAAAAATGCAATGGAATGGGATGTTTTTTATTAATCATTTGGTAAGGTTTAAATTATTTCAAGGTGTGATTGGATAAGTTTGATTTTTAGGTGATTTTGACTCGTGGATTTTCGTGTTCATGATAATTTAGTCAAAAGATGATTTTTAATTTAGATGTATACGCATTCATAATGTTGTCGGATTCTCTTATTCATGAAAATGTGATATATAATCTAAGTGGGTACTCTCGTAATGTTGTAATCCACTACATAAAAATATAGGTACTAATATTTATATAGTCATGTTTTGTTTTTCTTAAAGTGTGATAAATATGTCCTACATGTTGTACATGAAAAAAAAATGGTTTAAAGTATTTTATAGTTTTGAAATGCTTAAATGTAGAAACTACTTGCAAATTTATTGTCTATCACCATGGTGACACACACAATTATTGTATGATAATCAAAGAAAATAATAATTTAAGCATTTTAGATAGGACCACAGATAAATTTTATATAAAAAGAATAGTAGAGTGACTTATATAAATAATTTCACTCAAAGTCTAAGATCATGATTTTAGTGAATTATATGAAGTACTATTATTTTACTATTGAAAATTGCAATGGAATGGTATGTTCTTTATTAAGTTATATGGTAAGGATTAAATTATTTGGAGGTGTGATTGTACCCAGTTTGATTTTTAGGTGACTTTGACTGATAGATTTTCTTACTAATGACAACTTAGCCAAAATACAATTTTAATTTAAATGCATGCTCTCATAATGTTGTTATCCACTATATAAAAACATAAGTATTGATATCTATGTAGTCTAGTTGTTTTCTTTATTTTAAAAAGTGTGATGAGTATGTCTCAAATGTTGTAAGCAAGACAAAAAAAGTTGTCTAAAATATTTTATAATTTTGGAACTCTTAAATCTTATGGGAGCAAGCCTACATAGTGCTTATTGGAAGTTAAAAGTTGTGTACTTTGAAGTCTTTATTGGAATGAATGGAAAATTGAATGTTCATTTCGATTAACTTTTTTTCTCCCATGTATCTTTTATTGGTAATTTTTTTGAAATACACACAAATGTGTGTATATGTATGTATGTATGTATGTATGTATGTATGTATGTATATATGTATGTAAATTGTTCTTATCTTGTAATCTTAATTAGTGTTAAGTGAGCTATTCAATTCTTTCCACACCAATTAAAATTATAAAATGAAAGTAATTTATAAGAATTATGTCTTAATTTTTTTATTAAAAAACTAAAAGATATAGAACCTAAAATCATATACATGATTATTTATAAAAAAATATAATTATATCTCATAAAAATAATAATAAACATAAAATATTTACTATATTTTTTAAATTACAACCTTGTTAATTCAAAAAAAATATATACTCATTTTTAAAATTAAATAATTCTTTAAATTCTTGATTATTAAATAATTTGCTAAGAGTTACACAAACTTAAATTAATGTTTTTTATTTAAATTACATTTATTTTCTTAATTTTATCATTACCCGTATTGACGAAGAGATATAAAGATGGGAAAACATACTCCAAAATTTAATAGAGATGAGGTTTGATAAATACATTGTAAGGACAAAAAAGTGGACTATTTAGATTTTTCTTAAGTCATTTAATTATTTATTATATGAATAGTTTTAAGATATTTTTATTTATAATTTTTTAATTATAATGTTTTTATGTTGATTTTTAATTCTACGATAATTGATTTTAAAATGGAAGAGTTTTAGTAGTAGGAAGAAGATAATATTAGATTTAGAAGATGGCAAGGTAATAAGCATGGTTTGAAGGGGAAGGAATAAAGATAGATATAATTAAAAATTAAATGTTAGTTCTAGAGGTTGACAAGGAATTGAGAATGACATTATGGGTTCTTACACTTCAAAAGTTGCCCAATATATTATTCAAAAATCATAAAGATTAAAATATACTTGTAGAGAAAGCTTCTTACATGAGTATCACCAACCAAAGATTTAGAGGCAACGCTATAGCCATCAGACTCTCGAAATACATAGTAATGCACAACTGTAATATAATGCCCTCATAAAATAGGGTTTCCTTTTAGGGCAAGAAAAGATGAAAAAATATATATCGTCAGATCTGAGACCTAATGATGAACAGTCCATATTTACAATAATAAAATATACATAAAATTTGGTGTTTGGGAGCACTTCCCCTAAACCCTTACTAAGGCATGTGGCCTCTAGACTCCCTGTCGAGGAGGTCATGCCCCTTAGACCTTGGAAGGGGTTGCCCCCTTGCAACCCCCCACACTCAATATATTAACATGTTATAATTGCAAGGTTGAGACACCATTTTTCCTAACATGATGCATTTATAAATCCAAAGCCAAAACACAAGCACAATTCCTCTCATCCAAGATCTTGCATTATGACTTTCTTGTAGGAGAATGCCTCTATTTTTTAACATTAACCTTGTTCTTACCCATTCTACAAACACAACAAAACTATAAACCATGCATTATGGTTCTATAAAAACATAGTTATAATTTGGCACTCCATCCTATCTCCCCTCCTAGTTATCTTCTACATATCTCTCTCCTAGATGTCTACCCTCTTCAAATATAATATTTCTTATTATTTGATAGTTGAGTATTGTAGACAAATTGGGCTTAAATATGTTTGGAATCTTAAATGCTATATCATATGAACTCTACTACTGTTAAACCTCTACAAGTTTCCATGCATGGACTCTACTTGACATATTGTTGTAGATGTCCAACCTTTATTTGTTATTTGGGAAGCTCAAATGAATAATGTAGATTTTAGAAAACAAATGGACTTTGTCTAGGAACAATTGACCAATCTATCAAAGAACAAAAATAAGCTAACAAAGAAGGATTCAATCTCAATTGATAATTGCAAAGATTTCTAGAATTGATTGTGTGTTAATTTTTACATCAAAGTTTTGGATCACACTCTGTGATCCATCATCAGGATGTATGAGAGCACCAAGAGAAGAATGATGGATCACAGAGTGTGATCCAAAACGTTGATATAAAAATTAACACACAATCGAATCCAAAAATCTTTGCAATTAACTATATGGATTGTGGAAACTTGTTATCTTTGATCTCAATTGATACTAAAATCTTGTCACTTTAAGAAGATATTCTACATAATGAAGGTCTTGTTAATAAACTCAATTTTCTACAACTCAAAAGTATCACTAATATTAATAATCATTTAACAAACAAATAAAAGAATGATTTTCATTAAATTTACATATTAAATTTCATTTGTTATGTTCAATAAACTATTACACATTATATTATGTTTTAGTAAAAATGTGTTCCATGTTTTAACTTGCTATCAATATTTTATTGTTAGAGACTTTGATATATGGGCGTATTTTTAATATTCATAGCATTTATTAAAGAACATGGAATATTTAAAATGCTACATCTATCTACATGCTTCACATACATGCAAATTGAGCAACACCATGATGATGCATGTTAATGGGTCCATCATGTATGGGCCACATTCAAATCCCTATAAAAAAATATTAATAAAAAATGACCCATGATTGACTTACTGTAATGAAATATGGTAGCATGCAAGAGGGCCCATGACAAGAAGCTTTGGAACAATGAAAAAAATACAAAAAATGGATTAAAGAATGGGATGTGAGTATAGAAAAGTTGTTGTTAGGTTGCATTAATCAAAAACAAAATAAAACCAAGCTTTGGATTGTAGTGCACCACAATCTTCCCCATGTGACATTTGGGAATGTCTAACTTTAAATATAGTTTAAAATTAGGCATCCACCTTCTTAATGATTTAAATTGTCACATTATCAAAGTATTTCAATCAACCAATTTTTTGTCCACTTGCAAAAACACCTCATCCAAATCATGGTGAAAAGCATTGCTAAATAGACCATTTAAAACAAATAAGCCACACACCTACCCAACGCATTATTATATTGTACATGCACAAAAATTTCTATCAAATATTTCACCCAAACTATTAAAACCACCCATTTAATGTTTTTTATAAAGTATGTTTTAAATGCTAGAAAAGCTATGATAGCGATGGGCTTTGAATTATGATATATTAACCCATGGCTTGTATGGTTACAAGAAACGTTATCGAGTATAATGATAACAATGTAACACTTTCTCGAGTAAATATAATTATTTGTTTGTAGTAGTGTAAGGGCTAAAACACTCTCTAAGGGAAAATAAGCCATAAATATGTGGGACTAATAGATACATGAATTAGGACTTGTAATATACATTGGAATTAGTGTTATAAAATGTAAAAATTAGATAAATTAAATGTAAGTGTACTTGTTTTTATAGTTGATGAAGATATTATTGTATATATGTTAGGAATCTATTCGTCTTTTTATAAGGATTTTTAAAATATTTTAAATTATTATTGTAATTTTAAAAATTTGATTGGTCATTGTTTTGATTTACTTTTATGAGTATAGAAGTGATCTTTACAAATGTAGAAGAGATTTCTATGAATGTAAAAGTGACCTCTACGAGTGCATATTTGAACTTATTTATGGAACTAAACCTTTGATTCATGGATTTGAACTAATTAAACTTTGTTCATTGAAACTTGTTTGTCTATGTGTATTTTCTTTGAAACTAGTAAAGAGAATATAATGTGTAGAAAAACCTTTACATAATGTGTTGAATTTTGGCTCATGTTTTCCTTAGTTAGACTCTTAGATGGAATGATTCAACGATGATGAACCTAAAGGACAACAAGAAAATGTGTAATATGCTCCTAGGACGATGTTGAAATGCTAATGTAATTCTAGTAGGTTTTTGAAATTAAATTCTAGATGTGCTTAATAGATTCCTTCCTAGTTCTTGTATGTTTGAAAATGAATTAAGGTTAATCTATAAACACACCACCCTAGCATGCAATTTGGAATAATTCACACATTAGTTGGCTCATAATGACTAATAGAATAGACAACAATGTTTGAATTTTAAAATTTGGCATTTAAATATTTGGGCATGAAAATGGCCTAGATTAATTCCACACACAAAGTTGAATTAGGGGCAAATTGGGGATTCAAGGATCAAGATTTATTAATGGGGATGAGTGATGATGGGATGGAGGTAGGATAATGTTATTTTCCAACTTCAATGTGAGATACATCATCTTATGTAATATGCAATGCTTAAAGAACAACCTATGGGTTCAAAACATAACATAAAAAGGCATAAGTATGTACTTTTCACCATTACAATAAATATATAGACTAGTTAAATAGATGAAATAATAAAATAAAATGCAACCTAGATTATAGAGTTGGGATCGATACTGAAATTAAATGTAAAAAGTAAAATAAATAAAATGAGTTACTTAACAAAATTCAAAAGGGAGGAAAATGATGTTGAAGATGTCAAGAATCAATTCACCAATATGTTACAATTTTAGACTTGGTCAGATAAATACCCCAAAATATATTAATTTATGTTATGCTATGTGTTGTATAATTTTTTATACTCTATTGTGTAGTTCAAAGAGAATAACCAATAAATTCCAACACATAAAGAAAGAACACAAGCTTTTGAATGTTGAATTTAAAAAAGGAGGCCTAACTCAGGAAAAATAATGTGTATTCCACACCATTTGATCAAATGTTAATTAATGGATAGTGTAATATATGAAATGGATTTTCATTTACGTTGGCTCAAAGTTACACCACGATTTTGAGAATAGGCGAATTATAAATGGGATCATGATCTAAATAAAGGTAAGTTTTTCTCTAATGAAACTTAATTATTTTATTATTATGATTTAAAATTGTTTTAACCTTAGGTCAAAAAACATTTTAATGTGTGATTTTATCAAGTGAAACTCTATAATAAAGATCTCAAGGTAATAATCACTTCCACAAGTGAAGGAATTATTTTACATCAATAAAGCAACTATTAGGATCATATTCCACATCATTGGATATATAGACACCTAAAACTTGTCATCATTCCTAATGATTCATTTTAACATTGTTCCTAATTTTTTATCAATGTCACCATGCTAATCAACTAAATTCAACAACACCACCATATTAACACCATCCTATTTTAATTTAGCACCTCACCATACAATTGGTTACTTAAACAATTTTATTATTTAATTAATTTATCTAATTTATCTCACACTTTAAAATAGATAAATTCAATGGCTATCTCATATCTAAATAAATAAATAAAATCCGTTTTTATCTCAACTTTTTAATTAAATTCACGAACTCATTCTCCTCTATTTTTTTAAAAATCTTAAGTCTCACCCATCCATTTATAATATTTTAATCTCCACCCTCAAAGTATAAAAGAACCACCATGGGGAGATAATAGAAGTGCATATGCATTACAAAATAACCCACCACAAGATTACATGGGAGACAACAAGCAATCAAAATACAAAGGATAAAGAGGATGTGGTAGAAACAACCATTAGAGAAGTGATGCCACATGCTATAACTGCAAAAAGATAGGTCATTATGCTACAAAATATTCAAAAAAAAAGAAAATAACATTTCCCTTTTACGAAGATGACTCTCATGATATATTTTAGTGTGATAAAGAACAACAATACTATTAGAATACAACACATTCCAGAAGTGATGATTTGCAAGACCACAAAGGAGCTAGGGTAATCAAAAGAGTACTACAAAGAGTTAAAAGTTGTCAAAGAATAGATAGCTAGTCATTAGATACATCAAATGGAGACTATTCCAGAAAAGAACAAAAGGTGTAAATAAAGGAAAAAAAAAAATTCAGAACAAAGAAAATTAAAGTTACAGTGTTGACTAGACAAGGAACTAATACCATAAGAAATAGACAAAAGGAGAGTGAGAAAATCAATGAAGAATTAGGTCTAAAAGAAGAGGAACATGACTACTTCCAACCAAGTAAGAAACAACATGATAAGATAGTAGAAAAATCAAAGCAACAAATTATACAACAAAATAATTATGATACAACTTATTTTTTAGAAGAAGTAATGATGTTGAAAAGTTTAGCCTCCTTAGCCTAACAAAAAGACCTCCTAGTAAAATTAAAATAGCTGGGAAAATATTGGAACAAATAGAAATAACAATTCCATCAAATTGTAAAAGACCAGAATTGGAAGAATGGTCCACTTTGAATCACTGCACACCTTAATAAAAATAAAGTCAAACATGTAATGATAGATCTAGGTGTAGACCTATATATCATTCTAACAACCTCTTGGGAAAGGTTAAGTAGACCAAAGCTAATTAAAACACCAATGAACATCATCTCAGTAGATGGTTTCAACATGGAGACCTTAGGGACATGGAAAAATGTGGAAGTAAACATATAAAAGGAATCACACAATTTTTTGATTTTGAGGTTGTTGAAATGAAGAAACCATTTAACACTTTTAGAGGATTGCTAGGATTGAGATGGTTTGTCAACTCTAATGACATAGTAGACTCTAGAAAGGAATAAATTTCTTTGGCGGATGATAATAAGATAGCCCACATTCCACTAGGAGAAAGAAAAAATAGAAAATATGTAAACAAAATTGAACAAGATAAAGAAGGATAATATCTCTGAAATATCTAAATATTCTATCTCAAGACTACCCACCACAGAAGAAGATGAAGATCCCAATAGCTTCAAAGAAATTGAATTAGAAAGTGACAATGATAGTACTAGTAGTGAAGAGGTTCTAGATGCATGGATGTAGGGGGGATATAAATTAACATATTAGAAGAGATATGGCTTCCAAAGAGCATTTATGGTATATAGGAAACCAATTAGACCTCTAAAAACTACCAAAAACCTAATAAAGACATTGCAAATGGACAAAATCATCACAAAAACACTAACTTGATATCCTCTAAAATTATCCAAGCATACAAAATAAAAAGGCTCAATCAACCAAAAATCGATAACCTTCAAAAGAAAGAAAGTCTATTTAAAGTATAAATATGGGGCCAACAAAACAATAAAACATAGAGGGACCTATCATAACAAAATAATTACAACCTTAACAACTAGGTCTCATTATCCATAAGTAATAGGTAGGCCTGAGTCTAAACGTCAATTTCGTTGACCTAACCCTAAATAGATAAAATGAGGGATTGGATAAGCTTACTATATAGCCACCCTAAGGTATTTCAAATAAAGTTGGAACATAATATACTATATTATTTTCATCCACTAAAGAAGATAAATAACTTGTTGGGAAAATAACACCGTAGGAAAATAACGGGAAAAAAAACACAAGAAGATGAGAAAATAGCTAGACC
This sequence comes from Sequoia sempervirens, assembly GCA_007258455.2. Taxonomy (NCBI): domain Eukaryota; kingdom Viridiplantae; phylum Streptophyta; class Pinopsida; order Cupressales; family Cupressaceae; genus Sequoia; species Sequoia sempervirens. The sequence goes on from VDFB02270651.1 coordinate 626,347,153, forward strand.
ATTTATTACACCCATCTCATAAGAAAGTTATAAATATACCATTCATATTCCCATTCTCACTTACTATGCATTCCATCCTTTCTAAATAATTCAACCCACACCACACCAAACCCTAAGCTATTTACCAATCCATCGTAAAGTTTCAACTCCTAAAATCGTCGCACCCACTCTTGTTGATATTTCTTAGAAGCCTACACCAAAGTATAAGGGACTCCCATACAAAGCAATGGAAATCGACCAAGCAGAGGCATTCTCAAAGGTACCCACAAATATCATCTACATAGAAGATATTTGAAAATACATTTGTGTACCCCTTATAGAGATCAACCATACCAAGTTTGAAGTTTTGAGGCACACTCTCCTGCAACAAGGCACACAATAATATCTACTATAGTATAAGAATATCTTGGAGAAACAATTGGATGTTTGGAAGGAATTTATAGACTTCACGGTTCAAGAAGATTGGGTCCAGATAATAATACCATAGCTGCATGATGATTACCTCTACCAAGATCAACCATACAAAATCACCAAAGATGTCATCCAAGCAGTGATAGACCTATGGGCTTAGGGAGAAGTTCCACCAAATAAGGCCATAAAAATGCAGAAGTTACATGGATAACCAGATAAACATATGATGTATAGAGCTTAGATGCCACTAAAATCACAAATCCAATGGTCAAATATGCCTCCATGGGAATTGCTTACAAGGTATATGACATAAATTGTGAGGATTCAACTACTACAACCACAATTCACATAGCATAGCAAATGATCATATAAGGAAAGGACATAGACCTATGTGAGGTTATGTGGAAAGAACTCCTAGACAACATCCAACACATAAAGAAATCCCACTATTAGTTCAGGTAATGGACTTTGTTCATATGCCTCACCTTCTATTTTATGCAACAACTACCGAGCTTTGTGAGGAAAATTTGGGAGTCCATTCAACCCATTGTGGCCTAGAGTTAGGAACATGTGAAACATTTACAAGATGCCACTTCATATACTGCAACCTACTGGGAGTTCTTCAAATCCTACAACAAAAGCTTTAGTTTAGGGAAAACATCTCTTATGAGGCAGTTTTCCAGTACTTCAAGGACATAGTCTTCCTATTCGATAAAGACTACACATTCATAGAAGCAACTAAGCCTAGGACATCATGGATACCCCAACTCCCATATGAGGTGACAAATGCATAGATTCACTCATACACTTCCACACTTCTCATCCCCCCCAAAGATCTACAAGCTAAGAAATTCACCACCTATCGAGAATACATGGACGATATAGTGAAAAAGAAGGTTGACGAGCACCTAGATAAGAACCCAAAAAAAATACATGAGAAATAGGGATTACCAAAAAGAAATAGAGTAGAGTATATCCACTCCCCAGAGGTCCAAAAGACTCCAGATTGGCACTCCACTTGCAAAACCTTCCCAAAGTAAAATTAATAGGCCAAGGAAAAGAAGACTCACCATCACTTCTCCTAGAAAAGAGTCATCCAAAGAGAAGCCACAAAGGCTCTCTTATAGATGAGTGTGGAGAAAAATCCCAAGCAGAGGAATGAGTAGGAACACAAAGAGGTTTCTCCACAAATAATGGATATAGAAGAAGAGGAGTAGACAATACCAAAAGATACCTCTCCCTCGAAAACTAAAACTATTCCTGAGGTTTCACCACTTGTAGATGATGATCATATATACAATGGTTTTTTCCATAAAGAGGTGCTAGAAATGACACTCCAAAAATATCCAAACATGGCAATACCAAATCAGTTGATCACAAAACGAGCCATAATCAGATACATGATAACCTCCAAAAAAACATTAGAGGATCTGATTGATCACTTTCTAGACCCTTTGACCACCAAACTTAATAAGCAAAGGAAAAAACAACAAAATGAGAGGAGATATTAAAGGAATTAGCCATTAGGGAATTGACAACATCAATCACACCTCCACAAAAGAAAAAGATAACATAGATTCAAACCAAAGATCTGTAGTCAAAACAAAGGCTAGAAAAATTGATGGTAGAAAGACCAGAGATTACCCAAACGGTCCAAGCAGAGATCAAGGAAGCCACCACAAAAGCATATCAATAGCTATGTGAGAAAGAAGCAAAATATAAAATAGCTTTGTCAGAACAAGAACGGTCTTCTCAACCTCTGTAGTTAGAGACACCTCCCTCCTCTACAACTTCCTCAATGCAGTCCATTAAGGACTTTTTGGAAAAACAAAAGCAACTCCAACCAGTAGCATCCTTGCAACTGTTTCAACTTCCACTAGTGGGATAATAGGTGGACATTAGGAGCATCTCACATCTACATAAATTTTAACTATGGGACATCCTACAACAAGCAACAAGAGATGATATTTTGAAACATCATGTGGAGAGCTCCAATCAGTTGGAGGAGTTAGTAAAGGATATACAAAGAAAGTTCCCTCATATCCAAGGGGACTCATCCCAACCAACGACAACACAACTAAGAATTTTGATAGATGGGGTGATCAAGGACACCTAATTACAAAAGAAAACACTCAGGAAACAAATTTAGGAAAATTACTAGAAGACAAAAGTAGATGAGGAACAAAAGAAATGTGCTACTGCACACTTTTCCCTAGAATCACATATCAACACTCTGAAGAACGCTAAAGGGGATCTCAATGCCTTGTACTAGTTTTGTCTACAATGGCCAATGGTGAAAAAAACAACCAAGGCTTAAATAGATTAGTTGAAAGTCCAAATAATTCAAAGAGCCACAACCTATGATGCCTTACAAAATACAAATGGGAAATCTAGGGTACAAATAGAAGCACTACATGCACAATTCCAATAGTTGCAAGATCGAAGAGATGGGATCTAGAATAGATTTCACCAACTAAGAGAGGTAGTCAATTTATGACTAGCCCATATTATAGGAGTCCTCTAGGAAGCACAACAATTAGCCCAAAAGATACAAATTCCTTAAACACTCTTCTAGTAATAGCTTCTCTACCTAGTAATTCCTATAACACATTTTCTAGACTAAAGGAGATATACAAGGATATCCTTCTAGTAGAGTAGTGTTGACTTAAGGAAAAGTCATTATTTTGAAAGGGGGGATGATGTTAGTTGAAAAGAACAACAATACAGACACCGTCGAGCAAATCCTATTGGATCTTACCACAAAGATCTTGCAGACCTTAATATTGAAAAGATACCCTCTAGACTAGGGGTAGAATAGATGGGTCACATCCCATCTCATAGATATATGTATAGAGAAAGATTTGAGTAACATAAAGAGGAAGATGAAGCAAAGGAAAAGATGACAAAACAATGTATATAGGAACTATATATGAAATTGTATATGTAAGAAAGGAAAGAGATAAGAAGAGAATAAGGGAAGATATATAAATGTACTCTTTTGATATGATTAATATAATGACTACCAAAATTATATCTATATGATGTTATCTATCATTTTGTGAATATATAATTGATTAGTTAATCCTTTGTTTGAATCAATTGGTGTTGCCTTTATATGACTAAGTTCGGGGTATAAAATACAACACTTAGAATGTACTTGGGGCTCAAAACTTTGGTTTGTGTTTCCCTTGTTTTCTTGCTAACAAGGACCCACCAAAAACATGTAAGATGCTCCACTACTCAATTATCATTCCCAGATTGAATTTTTTTCTTAAAATAGATTTTTTATTACCATTGCCAATTCAACCTCCTTCATGAATGCGTATAACAACTAATGCGGAGATTCATGAGGAATATTAATTGCACCCTAATCATCCAAGGATACTTTCTAAGAATTTTGGAGATACATAAAATATACATAGCATTTCAAGGTAAATGACACCTTAAGAACTACATTCTCCTACTTGACATTATACATAAAATATACATAGCATTTCAAGGTAAATGACACCTTAAGAACTACATTCTCCTACTTGACATTATACATTAAAAATACATCCATAGGAAATAAAAATACAATTAAGTACAAGAATCAAGGCTCACGTCCTTTATACACCAAAAATTATATCAATATTCACTACTTCATAAGCCTAGAGTGCCAACCTTCTCTAATAAGACCTTACCATTATCAACCATTTCTCACACAAAGTGATATTGAACATCAATATTCTTAGTATGATCATGATACATGAGATTCTTAGCCAAAAAATAATATTTTGAATATTACATACAATTCTAACAAACTTGAAATCAAAACTAATACTTGTAGAAATTATTTTAAACAAAACCACCTCCTTAGATACATGTGTAATAACCATATATTCTACTTTAGTGGTGGAAAAATCAACCTTGGGTTACCTTTTGCAGCTTCTAGCATACCTTCAACTATCTAAGTCACCTACCCAATCTACATCAACACATCCATATATGTCCAATGACTTGTTCACATCATTAGTACCATAATAACACAAGAAATAATTGGTGTGACTCTATATGCAACAAGATAAAAAAAATTCCTCCAGAACTCTTCCCAACTATCCAATATAATTAATCAATGATGTAGACTACTTCAATTCTTATGCTTGCAATATTTTCTTCTTAAAAAATGAATGAGTTGCATTCAAAAATAGTCCATAAACTTACTCAATAAACGTGACTATACTTATTTGAAAAAACTTCTTTTACCTAATGCAAACCCAAATTAATGTTAAATTACAGTACACTACTTTCCCATTTGTTAATTTCTATTCTATATTCAACTAATTCATATATCAATTAAATTAACTCATATCTTATATTTAATCACAAATCAATTTAAGTGGATGAATCTCATTATACTCACCGATGTAAGCATGCTATGATAATTCCTATTATTAAATGCAAATAAACCCATTTTAAAAGGTGTTAACCACAATCTTTTAGTATGAAAACACCCCCCAATAAGATGATTTGACTTGAATGAGTAATGGGTCCAACTCATAGTAGTTATGAAGATCACATAAAGGGAAGGTGGTAGGTCAAATACAAACCCAATTCCACCACCAAGTAATAAACATGGAAAGACATATAAACCCCCCAACAAAGCTAGGGAATGTAGTCAAAGGGGGAAAAAATGGCAAATGGCCACCTCTCCTTGGGCAATGTATCCATCCAAGGAAAGCCCAAAATGCAGGACATGGTAATAACGTGTGTACTAGAAAATGCAAATGCAGGACATTTTCATCAATCCACCCTTTCTTGTCTGCTTTTAAATTTCTTTACAAGGGCAAAGATCCAAAGAATTAGTCATAATTATATTGGGTGTTAGGAGGAAAAGACAACACAAATTTAGTCATTACTAATATACTATAAAAATGACAAGACATAAAATATCGAGCCAATTCTTTATGAGCTTAAAAGTTAGCAGGGCACTTTATTGGCTTTGTCAAGTGATAATAATAATATAATTATCATAAATATAAATATAATAATAATAATGATTGGTTAAGCGTGCATGGGAGGTAACTCGAATGAATCACACCCGTACATTTTTTACATAGATATGTAAGGTGCAGATTGATTCCAGAGAGTTTGGAGTGTGTTCAACAGGGGTTGGATTGCATCTAAACCGTTCCGTACAGTTTTGATACTTGCACCCCTTTAGGCAGTCCTGTTTACATCTCGTTAGTTTGGTACAGAGTTTTAAATCATTTTTAGTACCTTGGAGGTAAGTGCCCATTTGTTTTGCCTTGAAATTTATGCAAAGGAAAATAATATTTTTTTTCAATGTGTTATGATGATTAATAATAAATTTATGATATTTATTACTACATTTAAGTTAGTTTGTGATTGGTGATGTCATAGTAAAATGACAATTTTTTTGGGGGGGGAGTGAATCATTCTAATGTGTGAAATTTTAAAATAAGAAAATGGGTATTTGTAATTACTTTAATAATTGTGTTTCTTTTGAGTTCATTTTGATTGGAATGTTTTTTATGCAAGTTTGCAAGTGGCGTAGCGTCGTATAAATTTACTATCTTTGTCTATTTCATTATCATTTATCTTTAATAACTAGTTTTTATTTCTTGATTTTTTAGTTAAGTTCAAGTTTAAATCTTGTTGATTCTTTTATTGGTCGTCGTGAGTTGACCAAGCACATGTTTGTGTGGATTTGTTTGCTATGTTGTTGTATTTAAGGACATACACTATTCATTTTGAAATTGCGAAGGATTATGAAAAATATTGTCATGTAACATTTAAATACATCTATTGCATCATTATTAGAGCACACAATATCTTAGGCATCCTTGCATGCTTACCTATTTTTTATTATCTTTGTTCATTATTGTTGAAAAAGTCTTACTTAGCAAGTCCCCAAATGATATGTATAAACACCACCCCACTTTAAATAGAGGTATAAAGGGCTAATGTGAATCTAATATAGTCATTCATTCCTTGGCGGTTCAATTTCAAAGATTTAGGTTCAATTCCACATGCATGAAGATTAGTTTTGTAGGTCCAATTTTGAACCACAATAGAGTATAATCAATCTACAAATATTGTAATGCTCATTTAGACAAAGCCTTTGGTATTTGACACATTGTCAAATCAATTTCAAACATCTTCAAGAATAAATTCCTTCCTTTGAAATCTTGCTAAGCATCTAATTTGATTTTATTTGACTTCCATAATTAGTGATGTGTTAATTATTTCAATAACAACTCATTATCCTAGGTTTAATTAAATTACCTAAAATAATTTCTTCTTTTGTTTCTTACATTTTTGCACAACCTAGGGGTTTGACCTTAAGGTTTATTCTTCTTTTGTTAAGGTTTTTAGATCTATTTTTTTATTACTTATTTTAGTTTTGAATCTCATAAGGGTTTGCATCTCCTTAGATTGTGCTTCCTTGTTATACCTTTCTTCAAGATTTTGTGCTTCATTTTGTGATCTCACTTTCATCCCACCCTACCCATCCTCATTTTATCCTTTGTGGTTTCATTTCTTATTTATTTACAAATATGAGTTTTTTATTTTTTAAATTGTATATCAACTCTTGCATCCTTTTTATATCATTTTTTCCTTTAGGGTTTTATTAGTTGTTTGTGAGTTATTTCCTCATTCACATTCTCACTTTCCTTTGAGAAGAAGTCCTCATTTAAATCCTTGGATGGCCTAATAAAGTGTTCCCTTGAGTACTAATATTACTACTGCAACTAATCAAGTGGGCTTGAGGATCTTGATCAAGATGAACATTTAGACCAACCAAAATTTACACCTGAGCTTTGCTATTTTACATGAGGTGGATAGTCCTAAAAATTTAGTTTAGGACTTTCATGATGTGTTTCTTATTAATCCATTTGGGTTGAAATTTCTTCAAGGTATTAGTTCTAAGGTTACTCCTAATTCTTTGAATGATGCATCCTCCTTATAATTCCTCAAACTTTTGCTTATCTTTGTATGCCTCTTCCTTCCATATATATCCCCTACCATGTTGAAGATAATTATCTTGCACACTTTACATCTTTAGATTTATGCATCTTCTCCTCCTTCCTATCGTCTTACTCCCATTTTCCCAAATTTCTATGTTATCCTACTAGTGCTATGAGTATGCATGGTCCTACTATTTCCTTTACCATATCCATTAATATGATCATGGGTAATCACAGGCCTTTGTTAATGGATGGCATAATTGAATCCTCAAGGTTCATGGGAAGGAGCTTATTACATAAATCATTGGTTTTTCAACCAAGGGTAGAAAGTTCTTTAAGGAAAGGAAGGCCTTTGAAGGTGCAGTGAAACAATTCTTGAAAGGGTCAAAGGGCAAGAAGTTGCTAAAACACAATGCGAGAGGGTTTGATCACCTCTATATTAAACCTGTATGGGAAGAGATGGTGGATGTCCTCATGCAATGTTTCACACTCAACATAAGGTACACTCATTTTTATGGTTTTCATTTTATCCTCCTTAATCATTTTTCATCATAAGCGTCTAGTTTCCTTTCCTTTTTACCTACTTGATTCCTTGGAGTTTGGTTTAAAGGATCACAAGAAGAATGCAAAACAATTTCTTTTGTATGAGGGTCTTATTTTACTAACTATGAAACATTTGAAATCCCTCCCCTCTCCTAGTGTGGTTAATAAAATCCATGTGAAGCATACTCCTAAGACTCTTGTTTCTTTTGATAAGGGTTTGGAGTCTAATTCAAATGGGGATGAGGAGTGGAATGAAGAAGATGATGTGGAAATGGTGCCTAACTCTCTATCTGAGGAAGATATTGTGAAGAGGAGTAAGAAGGAAAAGAAGAGGGATCAAACAAAAATCTCATGGTCAAGTGGGTCGCACATGGGGGAATTTCCTCATGAAGATATTCATGTCTCTTCAGTTGAGAAGAAAAAATCCAAAAAATATGAAATTAGGATGAAGGGTGAAAACAATAAAGGTATTATGGAAGATAAAGCTAATTTGCAAGCAAGCTGTAGTGGTAAAAGCCCCATGCTTACCCCTGAAAGTGATAATGTTGGTCATTCTCCTCAGGACTTATTCAAGGATTTCTTACAATTGAACACTAACAAAGAGAAATTTTATAGTATTTTGGACTTAGCTAAGGATGGGGTTGTGGGCCAGTTCTGCCTTGTTAAATGGTTCTTCTTGGAATTGAATCAAATAAATGTTAAGTTGAGATCTTTGTACAATAAAATTGATGCCAAAAGGTAAGAAAAGGACTCTATGAATGTGAAGGATGGTAATAACAAGATTCAATTGACATTAGAAGCCATTATGACTAAAGTCAGTCTTATGACAGACGAGTCAAGGTTTTGGAAGAAAAATTGATGCAGATTAACTAAAACTTGGAAAGAGTAATCAAAATAAGCCAATGCACTATTCAGAATAATGTTGAAGGTATTCACTATTGAACACTCGAAATACTGAGAGGGGGGTGAATCGGTATTCTATTAAAGCATTTAGAGAGTAGTCATCCAATTACTAAAATATATTCAACTACAATAATGAATGAAAACACAAAACATTCACAACATCACACAACACATGAACACCAATATTTTTACATGGAAAACCCAAAATGGGAAAAACCACGGTGAGAACTCACAATATATTATATCCAGATATAGTATATTACAAAAATGCTCATTGTAGGTGGACTCACTATCCATCGGACTCATTTCCCACAAAGAATAAGATAGAAGATAGAAGGTGTGGCATATAGCCTATTTAACTGTTATAATTGCATCTACAATATGCTAAATTATAGTTCCACTGAAGTACAAAAATAACCTTTGCACTGATCTAGATCAATGCTTTGCTCTACTTTGAATTCACACAATTCACACAACTTTGATCACATCCACATCACACACATGTAGGTGGTACACCATACATGTCATCTATCACTTATTACTCATGCATCATCTCAAAACATTAAAAAACAATCCACTATATATATCCACATCAAGTGTAACTTCAATTAGGTTGGCCAAATTGGAAGTAACACACAAAATTGAACTTGTCATCCTAAAAAAATTTCATCCACATCTCACACCTTAAATAAAAATTCAAATATTCTCAAGATAGGTTGAGATGGACCTAATATAGGTCCTACATAATATAAGATTACTCATTCATCCTTTTCAAAACTCAAACGTGTTAGGTCAACCCCAAATAAGACCTAAACATAAAAGCCTTCATCTGATTACTCAATTCACAACACATGGAACTAAAAAAATGATCCCATATAGAATTCCCACTCAACTAACATATGTAAGCTTATCTTCAACACCACAACACAAAGTATTCATCCTCGAGGAAATGTAGAATCTCCCACACTGACACTCTGTATAGGAAATAACTGCAATATACAAAATTAAACTCTGTCATTCATATCTTCTAGGATACTTCACCATGCAAGAAAAAATCTTGGATTTGGATGCATCTAATGTTCTCCAAATTATTGTTAGAACCACAAAGTTATATCTATATTTGCGGTGGAGTGCAGACCCAAAAACTAATGCACTGAACCATTGTACTGGTAGGTTTGATACTTAGGAAATTTTTTGTGTAACTGTACTTTTTGGACCAACTTATCTTGTACAAATATCTTCAAAAAAACTTTTAAGTCATGCTAGGATGATCCACGAAAATGTTGACATCAATGACAATAGTGGATCATGCAATATGTACATACCATGCTCATGTTGTCGGACAACATGTTCCAACAATATCCCACTTTGTCATTTATGGAAACATGCTTTCCAAAAAAATTCTCCAAAAACTCTTTCCTTCTTACACATATCTTTTCTTCCCCCCCCCAAAAAAAAATTCCAAGTATCTCTCCCAAAACTCATCTAGCATCTCTCCCCTTTTGACATCAATGGAAAAGTATGTATAGGTACCAACATTTTGTATACTCCCCCTTAGACATATATACAAATAGAAATAACTGAAATAAAGTACTAACTATGCCTTAAGAAGTTAACCAAAAACTTCTATAAAATCCACATTTTTACAAAATAATTTGAAAACTTGAAATAATACATAAGAATATAAATGGTCAACTTGAAGATGTTGACCCCTGAAGCTTTTGTAAAATGGCTTGCCAAGTAGATTTACCTTCTTCCCATTCTTTCTTTGCTACTACAAGCATTATGTATTGACACTTGAGCTCAACCAAGGTTTCCTCTCCTTCTGGAGTACTAGGAGTTGGATTTGTTGCAAGAATGGAAATATTGAAGGTGATGTCATTGATTTCAACTGATCAAGTAGTTATCAAATGGTTGTTGTTGGCTGTAAATGTCGAGGATATTGAGAAAATTGTAATGAAGATATGTTGAGTGGTTGCTCTGGGTTTTGCTTTGAATTTGATCCTATGTTTGTGTGGTTCAGATATGTTGATCATGTTTGTTGAAAGATGCTATGTCTAGATTTTTAACTATTGATTCATTGTAGAGTGCAAGTTATGTTCACCAGTTGTGAACTATGGTTTTCTGTGTTTCTGGTTGAGGTCGAGGAGAAATGTTGTTGGTCTAGATTTCTCTTTGATGAAGTCTTATGACTTGTAGTTCTAGAGTTGAGTTGCCTTGATTGTGTTCAAGATAATTTTGGTATTTGGAAGGTTCGTGTTTAATGGTTCTATGTGTTTTACACCGGTTTGGCTGACCTTGTGTTGAATACTACTTTCAAAGTTGATGAAGTGTTTTGGATCTATTTGGGTCCCTATGAAGCATGTGTTTGGGTCGCCTTCATTCTAATTCTACCCTATGAAGTTTTGGCACCGACCTAATTTGAATTTGAATTTGGATGGCCGACTTTGGATATGTTTTAAAGTTGAAGATATAAATACGGGATGAGTTAGTGGTGAAAAATATACAAGAGCAAAGAAGAGAGATAAGTGAAAAGAAAAAGAGTAGATAGATGATACATTGATGCTATCTAGTGTGTGTGTGTGTGTGATGAGAGTGTGGCAGATTAGTGTGAAGCCTAAATGCTGAGTTTCCTGATGCAATGAGCAGAAGGTGAACTCTATCATTCATGCATGTTTGCGAGTGATTGTGGTGGAATCCTTTGTTGCAATGAGATTTTATTCTCTCTGTAACAAGTCTTCTTTGTATCTCTGTGGCAGTGAGCCCTCTGGGTTGATAGCCCTATTGGACAGTGAGCCTTGTTTTGGAAGTGAGCCTTATTTCTCAGGCAGTGAGAATCTTGTAATTAGTTTTGATATTCTCTATAGTGTGAGTTAATCCTCACCATGGTTTTTCCCTTATTGGGTTTTCCACATAAATATGGTGCTATTGTGTTTATGTGTTGGATTTAAGTTTTTGCATTAGCATTTGATGATTAATCATTTAAGTAGTGTTAAGAATTAGTTTTGGTGATTGAATTAAAAGATTAAATATGTGACAACTGATTCAACCCCCCTCATTTGTCCTATTCAACAATTGGTATCAAAGCTTGGTTCCTTGGTGAAGAGATTAACTACTTGAGGAAGGTTCGAGATGGCTGGAAAAATGATTTATGATTATCCGAGGTTCGATGGAACTAATTATGCTATCTGGAAAATATTGATGGAAGAATATCTAAATTATTGTGGATATGATGTGCAGAAAGCTTACAAAAATCCTTACACTCCTCTTGCTAATGGCCTGAGCATGCCTGATGAGATCAAAACACATGAAGTGAATAATAAGGCGAAGTACATATTGAAGAACAATGTAGTACATTCCGAGTTGATTAAGGTTCAGAATTTGAAGACTGCTAAGGAAGTATGGGATGCTTTGGAAAGAGCAAATGAAGGTGAGGAAAGAGTTAAAGAGGAAAAATTGCAAAATTTGGAGACACAATTTGAGCTTCTACATATGTCTAAAGATGAGAATGTTAAAGCTTATGTACAAAGATTGGATGAGATAGTGGCCGGTATGTGAGGACTTGGTGCTACTATAGATGCAACCAAGATTGTAAAGAAGATTCTCAGAACTCTTCTTGATGCTTATAGTGAGAAAGTGTGTTCTATTGAATAGATTATAGATTATAAGACCCGCACTAAAGATTTTTTGTTGGGATTTTTGACATCTTATGAGATGAGGAAGTTGAATCTAAGGAATGGATGAAAATCAAAGATTGCTTTTAAGGGTACAAAAGATGAAGATCCGAATGAAGAAAACTTTGATGAAATAAAAGCTAAATTTTTAAGAAGGATGAGGAAAGGCTCTGACAAGTATGAAGGTAAGTTACCCTTTAAGTGCTTTAGTTGTGGAGAAATAGGTCATTATGCTACAAAATTTCCAGAAAGAGCTAAAAAGAATAAACAAAGATATGAGAAAGAAAAGAAAGGAAAGAAGATTAACAAAGCATACTATGTGAATGAGAATGCTAGTATATCTAATGAAGATTTTGAATATGAAGATCCTGATGAAAATGAATGCTTGTTCTTGGTGATTAAGGATGAACCTACTTCTACTAGTTCTGAAAAATAGGTAAAGGAAAGCCCTCCGGAGAAGGAGAAAAATGAAGGTATGGTTATCTCTGCCCTACATGCTAAGCAAGAAAAGAATTATTGGGTAGTTGATAGTGGTTGTTCACGTCACATGACTGGTGATAAAAGTAAGTTTGTTAAGATTGAAGAATATGATGGAGGCTTGGTTATGTTTGGAGATGATACTGGTGCTAAAATTTGTGGGATAGGTTCAGTAAATTTTGAAGGAAAGCATCATACTGATGATGCCTACTATGTTAAGGGTTTAAGGAATAATATATTGAGTGTTGGTCAGATGTGAAGTAAGGGATATGATCTTGTGTTCAAGGATGAGAGAAGTGAGATCCAGAAAGGATCTGAGACATTGATTGCTGCAAGAAAGAAATCTGAAGGAAATATCTATCAACTTAAGGGTGCTAATGGACGATGCTTTATGACTCAGATTAATGATAGTTGGCTATGGCATAGGAGAATGTGTCACATGCATTTTGATAACTTGGTGAGGATTAGTGTTGTTTAGGCCGTGAGATATTTACCAAGAATTACAAAGCCTGTTAATGCTATATGCATGAATTGTCAGTTTGGAAAGCAAGCAAGAAATCATTATAGATCAAAGGAATAGTCTACTATTGGACTATTGGATTCAGTCCATACAAATATCTATGGTCCTACAAGAGTGAGAAGTTTTCTTGGTGAAAGGTACTTTATGATTTTAATTGACGATTATTCTAGATAACATGGGTTACATTTCTTAGAGAGAAATCATATGCATTAGATAGATTCAATACATTCAAAGCTATGGTTGAAAATGAAGTAAACTTGAAGATAAAATGCTTAAGGTCTGATAGAGGTGGAGAATTCACCTCCCATGAGTTTAATATGTTTTGTGAAGTGCATGGAATAAAGAGACAGTTATTTGCCTCGAGAACTCCTCAGTAGAATGGAGTTATTGAAAGGAAAAGCGGAACGGTTCAAGAGGTTGCTAGATCAATGATCACTAAGGTTGGTTTACCAGAAGTTTATTGGAAAGAAGCTATTCATACTGCTATTTATGTATTCAATCAAGTTCAAGCAAGAGAAAATAGTACAAAGACTCCCTATGAGCTATGGCGTGGAAGAATTCCTATTGTTAAATATTTCAAGGTTTTCAGAAGCAAATGTTATATCAGAAGAGATGAAGAAAATTTGGGAAAGTTTGATGCAAGAAGTGATGAAGGAATTTTTCTTGGATATTCTACTAATAGCAAGGCATATAGATGTTTCAATAAAAGACTGAGAAAGATTGTAGAGAGTGCAAATGTTAAGGTTGATGAGACAATGAAGAATTTTGTTGAAATTGATGGATATGCATTTGATGAACTTGATTATGTAAGAATAGAAGAGATTGAAGAACATGAAAAGGATGGGCAAGAGAAGCAGGATGAACAAAATGAAAGAGAAGAAGATGCTCTGGTGGTGTCACCCAAGACACCTAGATATGTACAAAATAATTATTCAGAAAGTCAGATTATTGGTGACAAGACAAAAGGTGTATTAACTAGAAGCAAAGCTGCTACTGAAGTGAATCTATGTTTACTTTCTGAGATTGAATCGAAGACTGTAAGTGAAGCTTGTAAAGATGAACATTGGATGGAAGCAATGCAAGAACTTATGCAGATTGAGAAGAATAAAACTTGGGAATTGGTCCCAAGACTAGCAGATAAAAACATTATTCGATCAAAGTGGGTGTTTAGAAATAAGTTGAATGAGAATGGAGAAGTGGTTAGAAAAAAAAGGCTTGTGTGGAAAGGTTACTCACAAGTAGAAGACATAGATTTTCAGGAAACTTTTTCTCCAGTGGCAAGAATGGAAGCTATAAGGATGTTCTTAGCATTTTCTGCTCATAAATATTTTAAGGTCTATCAGATGGATGTGAAGTCAACATTTTTGAATGGTGAGCTAGAAGAAGTCTACATGAAACAATCGAAAGGATTTCAGTTGATAGATCAACCAGATATGGTGTGTAGATTGAAGAAAGCTTTATATGGATTGAAGCAAGCTCCTATAGCTTGGTATTCAAGGTTGGATAGGTACTTGATTCAACAAGGTTTCAAAAAAGGTACGACACATAGTAATCTATATTTTAAGATTGACAATGATAAAATATTGATTGCAGTTGTGTATGTTGATGACATTATCTTTGGGAAATGAAAATATGTGCAAGATTTTTTTGGAAGAGATGCAAAAATAATTTGAAATGTCTATGTTTGGAGAGATGAATTTCTTTCTTTGGCTATAGATTAATCAAAAAGAGAAATGAATTTTTATTTCATAGTCTAAGTATGTGAGAGAGATGTTGAAGAAGTTTGGGATGGATGGTTCCAAACTGGTATGTACTCCTATGGTGACTGGTTGCAAATTGGGTAAAGATGATGATTCACCTAAGGTTGATCAAAGCAAGTATAGATCTATGATTGGTGGACTATTATATTTGACTGCTACTAGACCAGATATTGTGCATGTCATTTGTCTTGTGGTTAGATTTCAAGAAGATCCTAAGAAAACACATGTTGTTGTTAAAAGAAGTTTTTAGATATTTGAATGGCACTCTAGATTATAGATTATGGTATCCTAGAGATATTGACTATACACTTAGTGCTTATACAGATGCAGATTGGGATGGTTGTGTAGATGACAGAAAGAGTACAAGTGGTGGTGCATTCTTTCTTGGATGCAAATTAGTGGCATGGTTGAGTAAAAAGCAAGATTCAGTCTCCTTGTCTACTACTAAAGTTGAGTATATTATTGCTGCATCTTGTTGTACACAAGTTCTATGGATGAAACAAACATTGAAAGATAACACAGTGGTGTATGATGATCCTATTTCTATTTTCTATGATAATACAAGTGCAATTAACATTTCAAAGAATCATGTGACACACTCGAGGAAAAATCATATATCTTATTGAACAGTCTGGATAACTGAGAGGTGGGGTGAATCAGTTATCATAAAACAATTTTCTTGACTTTAATTAATCCAGAGAAAGCTTATATAAATCAAATAATTATCAAACAGATATGAACATGAAAGCACACAACAACACCATGCACAATGAACACCATAATTTATGTGGAAACCCAAGAAGGGAAAAACCATGGAGAATGCTAATTCTCAATTATAGAACATCGCTTAAGGTGACACTGGTTAAGGTGATTTTTACAAGGGATCACTACCAAAATGCTCACTGTAGGTAAGGCTCACTAATAGTGGGCTCACTACCCAATTAATACAAAAAAAAGTCTCACTGACAAAAATGAACTGATGAAGCTGCATCTATATATGCATGAAGTTAGTTCCGGTTAAGAGAATAATATCTGTCTGCAACAGATCCAGTCAAGAATCTTCTATCCACCTTCCTTGCACAACCTCTACAATATTGATTACTTCTTCCTAACACTTGCCTTCAGCTTCCTTCTCTATTTCTTATTGCACAATCCTTCCCACCCTTTTATCTATTCGCACACTTCACAATATTTGGATTTTTAGATTCACATTCACCACACTTTTTCATCGAGAAAAATCAACTTTTACTTATACCATTCCATGCCTTCATAATATCCTAAGTCAGCCAAACAAAATTTGAATTAGGTCACCACAAAACATGTTGGCTTGAAGAAAAACCTTGAAATATACAATAAGGCTTAGAACACTAGCACCAAACCCAAAGGATAGGTCGCACATCAAGATCTCTTTACCACGTTACCAAGGGACCCATAAATAGGTCATACATAAGATAGAATAATTACCAAAAGATAACAAACTTTGAATTACATGAAATATATTTAAGAGCTGATGGGAATGCCACAACCAAGACCAAATCTTGATTTCTATCAATTTCAGTACCAACTGGAGAAACACAATTAGACATACCAAAACTTGTAACATGCTACATGAATGTCCAGATAGAAAGGATATCCATAATAATCTTTGAGCACAACAACCAATATCAAAAGATAGATTAGTATTCCTTATTTTGCATTAACTATCTTCCATGGATGACCCAAAAAGAAGTACTACAATATCCGGATCAAGGATAACATCCACACTATGCAACATCATAACACTCAATAGGATAGATCATTTTTGTATATCATCTAGAGCACAAAATTCCAGATCCTAGGTTTTGACATCAATGACAACAATGCTAAATCATCTCATCAACTTCTCAACAATCTCCCCCTTTGGCATTGATGGAAAAACAACAAAAACTCCAAAACTCCAAGCACTCCCCCTTTGTCAAGAAATTCAATACCTCTTCTTGTTTTTGTTTTTCTCTTCATTTTCTCCCCCTTTTTTCCATCAAAGGAAAAGGGCCAAATAAGAACATTTAGTAGATCAAGTAAAAATCACACTTTTCACATGAAAATTTTTCTTGTACCTTTCTCTCATAGTTGGAAGAATCCTCTTCCAAGCTTGCACTGCAGAAACCATTTTGGCACACATACTGTCTAGTAGAGTCAACAACATAAATGAAGATGACCAGTCGGGGGATAGGCATTGTCATTCACAATCATTTTCATCAAAAAGTATCCCAGAGAGATGATCCAACCGGACCTCAACAATTTCTTTGACCAACCAGAAATTTTTAACCAAATCTTCACTTTGTCTTTGAGTAGACAATAACTCAGCTTGCAACTCACCAACTCTTATTCTTTGTTTTCCATATTTATCTTTGAATAAATTAAAACACTTCCTAATATCATTGAATTTTGATTCAATAGCTTCAATTTTGCTTCTAAAATTATCAACAACAACAGGCCACCAGAGAAAATACTTGTAGATGTCAGACATCTCCTTAATGCATTCTCTTGTCTCACCAATGTGTTTGGAGAACTTTTGTTTGGATTTGACACACATTCTCTCAATCATAGCTTGGATCTTATGACCTTCAGATCCATCTCACAACAACCTTTCTTCAACAATTTCTACCAATTGGTAACGAGTCATAAACAATTGAAATAGTAATACCCTTTTTGAGCAGATAATCAACAAGAGCATCTTCAATTCTAGGCCTACTGTTCGGAGAGCAGGCATACCACTTTTCACCAATCTTTTTCATATCACCTTCATCCAACACTGAATGAATTTTATCTAGATCGAAAGAGTTAGATCCAGGTAGAGGCTCTTCTTCCTTCTCCTTTTCATCTGAGATAGTGATGACATATTTTGTGTTAATTTTCCTCCTTTTAGGTTCTGGAGGGGAACCATCAATGACAACCTCTAACTCCTTACTAGAGGAGGAACCCTCCTTAAATTGACTGATAGGCGTAGCATTGGACAATATCACACTAGAGAATAGATCCATCTGCAAGGATGAGAAATAAAATTTGCATGCGCTCACTTTATCTTCCATACATTCCAAATATCTATAGACATGCTTTCCGATAGGGATGCTAGACTTCCACTTAATATTCTCCTTTGACAGTAGTGAAATCAAAAGGTAAAATACTAAAAATATGAGTAGAGACCCAAACTAGAAGGGATAGCTCTCAACCAAATACATTCTAAAATTCTCAATTAAGTTTTCCATTATTAGGCTACACAAGTCAAATTGTTTATCTTCCTTCACCATCTTATGTACAAGATACACAACAATAGTCGATGTAGAACCTTCACGATTTCAAAAATAGATTTTGTAAGTTACACCGTAAGCAACATGCCTTACTGTAGGATTAATAATGGTATTTATTAGTAGAGCTTAGGGGTCTTTTTTGATACCAGTAAGTTCCTCCATGTCTCTGTATTTTATCATTTTCTTCCTAGGGAGGTCACCAACACTGCACAATCTGGTAATAGCTTCAATGGTTTCTTAGTAATCAGATAGGGTTTTTCCAAAATGATGTTGCCATGCTTGAATCGATTCAACAAGAACAAGATAGAATCTTTGTTAGAAAACTAGGGAAATTCTCTCCATAAATCCATACCTAGGGCACTTACATTCTGCAATTCATCAGTCTTCAACCCTCATTCCATTTCCTTCATCTCATGATGATCAAATTTGTCCAACTTTACTCCCTTTAGTCTCAGTGGAATACTACCATTGGATTCATGATAAACCAACATAGATTCCATTATCACGCTTAGCTTCTTCAATCCTTTTATCACTCAATGAAAACATATCTGCACGTGTTAGCATAATGTCTAAGTTGACTGCACTTGTAACATCTTTGTCCTGACTTAACTAAGTGAACCCTAGATCTACACTGATTAGCTTTGTGACCATAACCATGGCATAAATGTCAATTACCATGAAAGAGATTATTCATTCCATTCGTTCTAGCTAGATTAGATAATTGAATTTTGCAATGTCTTGCTTTGTGACCAAATTTGTGATAGTTAAAGCATTGAGTACTTGGTACCTTCTTTCTTCTACACTCTACAACCTTATGTCCAAATTTTTTACATAGATTTAACAATATCCATTAAATGATAAGTACCTTTGAGCATTTGGTTTCCTGAGCGAAGGTCTTTTTGTAGGTGCTTTAGAGTTTCAGACCTTGCTTGTTACAATAGATCTCTCTTCAGTTTCAACTACTTTGTCTTTGTCCTTAGTGTTTTGATTTGAGCTTTCACCTGAAAAGCCAAGTCCTCCTTTATCCTTGTGACATTTCTATAGGAACAAGATTTGATCTAGAATTATGCTACTTTCACACACTCTTGCTTTGATTTCAACCTTCTTAACTCTTAATCTAACTTCTCATTTTCTTCTAATTTCTGTTTGAGATTTTCTTCAATCTTCTTGCATTCATCTAGCTATAACTTTAAATCCACAACACTTTCCTTTGACTCCTTTAACTCTTGGATGACTTTTCTGTGTCTTGCTTTGAATTTCTGGATTTTCTCCCTTAGCTTTGAGATACGAGCATTTGCCTCTTTGATGTTTTCTTTCAATTCTTCATTTTCAGATTCTGTGCTTTCCATATCATCTAACATTATCTTCAGTTCTTCCTCAAAGTAATAATCTCCTGCCATCTGTTCAAATTTCCAAAATCTCTCTCAAGCAGGTAAGCTCTATCTGCAAGGGACCAAGCTCTGATACCAATTGTTGAACAGTCTGGATAACTGAGAGGGGGGGGTGAATTAGTTATCATAAAATAATTTTCTTTACTTTAATTAATCCACAACAAGCTTATATCAATCAGATAATTATCAAACAGATATGAACATGAAAGTACACAACACCACTATGCACAATGAACACCAAAATTTACATGGAAACCCAAGAAGGACAAAACCACGGAGAATGCTAATTGTTAATTATAGAACACTAGTTAAGGTGACACCAGTTAAGGTGATTTTTACAAGGAATCACTACCAAAATTCTCATTGTAGGTAAGGATCACTACCGATGGGCTCACTACCCAATTAATACAAAAACAAAATAGTTTGATTGACAAAAATGAATTGATGAAGCTGCATCTATATATGCATGAAGTTAGTTCCAGTTAAGAGCACAATATTTGTTTGCAATAGATCTGGTCAAGAATCTTCTATCCACCTTCCTTGCACAACCTCTGTAATACCAATTACTTCTTCCTGAAACTTTCCTTCAACTTCCTTCTCTGTTTCTTATCGCACAATCCTTTGCACCCTTTTATCTATTTGTACACTTCACAATATCTGGATTTTCAGATTTGCATTCACCACACTTTTTCATTGAGAAAAATCAAATTTTACTTATACCATTCCATGCCTTCATAATCTCCTAAGTTGGCCAGACACAATTTAAATTAGGTCACCACAAAACATGTAAGCTTGAAGAACAACCTTGAAATATACAATAAGGGTTGACACAATAGCACCAGACCCAAAGGATAGGTCGCACATCAAGATCTCTTTACCACTTTACCAAGGGACCCATAAATAGGTCATACATAAGATAGAATAATTACCAAAAGATAACAAACTTTGAATTACATGAAATATATTCCGAAGCTAATGGGAATGCCACAACCAAGACCAAATCTTGATTTCCATCAATTTCAGTACCAACCGGAGAAACACAATTAGACATATGAAAACTTGTAACATGCTACATGAATGTCTAGATAACAAGGATACCCAGAATAGGCTTTGAGCACAACAACCAATATCAAAAGATAGATTAGTATTCCTTATTTTGCATTAACTGTCTTCCACGGATGACCCAAAAAAAAGTGTTGCCATATCCGGATCAAGGATAACATCCACACTACACAACATCATAACACTCGATAGGATAGATCATTTTTGTATATCCTCGGGAGCACAACCTTCCAGATCCCAGGTTTTGACATCAATGACAACAATGCTAAATAATCTCATCAACTTCTCAACAATATCTATCAGATATCATTTCTTGAGAGAAAAGGTCATGGAGAATGAAGTGAATCTTGAGTATGTTTCGATGAAGGATTAGGTGGATGATATTTTCACAAAGGCTCTTCCTAAAGATACTTTTGAGTATCTCTAGGAGAAGTTAGGGGTCATTAGACCTCCTTTATTGAAATAGATGCATATGGAGATGCATTAGTCTGGTGGATCTATTGATCTTTCTTTTGGACTGATGTTTTGGTGGCTACCTCTCAGGGGGAGCAAGTAGTGTCAGGTGTTGTCATTGTATTCTATTTTTCATGTTAAAGGAGAAATCAATGTAAAATATCTTTTGACTTTGCCATTGATGTCAAAGGGGGAGAGAAAGCATGTGAAAAAAAAAGAAAAGAAAAAGGAGAGGAAGCATGTGGAAAAGGAAAGGAAGTATGTGACGAAGAAGATGAAGAATATAAAAGACTATCTACTAAGGGGAGAAACAAAAAGAAAAATCTTGAGAAGTATAATTAGAGCTAGTATGGTGTCTTTGATGGTTTTTCACATCACATGTTGCCATCAATGACAAAGGGGGAGATTGTTGCAAGAATAGAAAGATTGAAGGTGTTTTCATTGATGTCAACTGATCAACTGGTTATCAACTAGTTGTTGTTGGCTGTATATGTCGAGGATATTGAGAAAATTGTAATGAAGATATGTTGAGTGGTTGCTTTGGTTTTTGCTCCAAATTTTCTCCTATGTTTGTGCAATTCATATATGTTGATCATGGTTGTTGGAAGATGCTATGTCTAGATTTTTAGCTATTGATTCATTATACAGTGCAAGTTATGTTCACCAGTTGTGAACTGTGGTTTTCTGTGTTTCTGGTTGAGGTCCGAGAGAAATGTTATTGGTTCAGATTTCTCTTTGATGAAGTCATATGACTTGTGGTTCTAGAGTTGAGTTACCTTGATTGTGTTGAAGATAATTTTGGTATCTAGAAGGTTCGTTCTTAATGGTTCTATGTGTTTTACACTGGTTTGGCTGACCTTATGTTGAACCCTACTTTCGAAGTTGATGAAGTGTGTTGGATCTATTTGGGTCCCTATGAAGCATGTGTTTGGGTCACCCTCATTCTAATTCCACCCTAGGATGTTTTGGCACCAACTTAATTTAAATTTGAATTTGGATGGCCGACTTTGGATATGTTTTAAAGTTGAAGATGGTATAAATATAGGATGAGTTAGTGGTGAAAAATATACACGAGCAAAGAAGAGAGATAAGTGAAAAGAAAAAGAGCAGATAGATGAGACATTGATGCTCTATAGTGAGTGTGTGTGATGTGAGTGTGGTAGATCAGTGCGAAGCCTAAATGCTGAGTTTTTGAATGTAGTGAGTAGAAGGAAAACTTTGTCATTCATGCATGTCTATTATTGATTGTGGTGGAATCCATTGTTGCATTGAGATCATCTTCTCTCTGTAACAAGTCTTCTTTGTATTCTTTTTTTCTCAGTGGCAGTGAGCCCTTTGAGTTGATAGCCCTATTGGATAGCAAGTCCTTGTTTAGGTAGCGCGCCTTGTTTTGGCAGTGAGCCTTGTTTCTTAGGCAATGAGCCTCTTGTAATCAATTTTGATATTCTCTATAGTGTGAGTTAATCCTCACCATGGATTTTCGCTTATTGGGTTTTCCACGTAAATCTAGTGTTATTGTGTTTATGTGTTGGATTTAAGTTTTTGCATTAGCATTTGATGATTAATCATTTAAGTAGTTTTAAGAATTAGTTCTGATGATTGAATTTAAAGATTAAATCTGACAACTAATTCACCCCCCTCTATATTGTCCTATTCAACGAGATTTAGCTTTGAAACAATATCTATATTGGAAAGGGCACTTGAGACAGGTCTATACTTCATCTTCACCAAGTCCCTTAGCTTCTCAAACTACCTGATTATGTATTCCTTCTAGCTCTGTAGTGTAAATAATTTGTCATGTAAGTCCACTATAGCAATCCGGGTCTGATCATCTTTATCTTGTACTAGATCATAAGCATTTCATGCTCTGCTTATTTGTGTCTCAATCCCATCCATGACATCCTTTATGATTTGTGTGGCATTTGACCACTTCATACAATACAAAAAAAAATTATTTGCTTCTTCCTCACATGCTTCCACTTCTTTCAAGCATTCTTCAGCTTTGTTGTGTGTAGATGTACACTTTTTTGTAATATCCAAAAATTTCTTCTTTGTAATCCTTGCCTCAATTTCTATTTCAACTTGTCCTTTTAGTCTTGAGGCACATTTTTTGAAGGAATCAATCAGGAACTTGAATTTCTCCATTATAGATAATGATGTATCAATGTTTGTACTAGGGGTTATCTCCTACAATGCCTTTACAACTTCATCCATCAATTCAACACTCTTTGGATATGTTTCAATAATCTCTTTTCTTGTTGATGTGTGAAACACATCACTTAGCCACAACTTGTGAATGGGAGAAATTTTGTCGAAGACTACACTTCCTTGTTGCATGGGAAATTGCAGCAATTGAGGTGAAACTACTGGTTGAAATCTTACTTGCTTAAAGACAATATTTTTTAGAGGATTATTAGAGGAAGATTCATCAAAAGGCTTAGGTAACTCCAAGTTTTCTTTAGTTTCTTCATCCTTCCCAGATTCAATGTTCTCCTCTTCCTCTACCTTAACTTCTTCATTAGGGGCCTTATCCTTTCCTTCATCATCCTTTTTCTCTTCATATCCTTCTTTATCTTTATCCTTCTTTCCTTTCTCATTCTCCTCATTCTTGTCTTCTTCTTCTTTCCTCTCACCATCATCTTCTTTTCCTTTCTCCCATTCTTTATTCACATCATGTTTGTCACCTTCACCAATGGCCAGTTCAATGTCTTTTGGAGGAATAGATGTCTTCGAGTTTCCTTGATCATTGTTTACTAATGGAGGAGTGGACCTATCTTCTATACAAGTTCCTTGTCCTTGTCATTACACTCTTTTCAGATCATATCATGATCATTCTGATCCATTCCTATAATTATGTTTACCTTTTTTCTTGTCCTTATCTCCTTTTTGTAGATGGTAGCCAATGTGGCTCGGTCTACTTTAGTCAAGGGAGCACCAAATCTCTCTAGGGCTTCATCTTTCATCTTTTCATGTTCCATTATTGTATCCTCTCTTCTTTTCAATAAAACAAGAAAAACACCATCTTGTATATCTTTCCAGATATTATGCATATCAACTTCAAATACACCAATGTATTTGACTATGGCTTCAATTATTGTAGCTTTATCTGCCTCATCAACTTCTTTGTACATTTCTACTATTTCCTTTACATCTCATTTTGCTCTATACTGTTGAATAGTGCTTCAAGCTTTATAGGGGAGTGGGGTCTCTCAGATTGTTTTTGTTTGTTTTCTTTTATATGAGGATTCTTTGTTTCTTTCTTCTTCTTCTCCAGAGGAGCCTCCTTAGCTTCCTTCTCCTTTTCCCTCTTTTGAATTTTGAAAGTTTCCTTCTCTTTTTCAACTTTCTCCTCACTTTCTGTATCTACAATATCAATTCTCCACCTTTTCTTGACCAGAGGGGTCTCATCCTCTTCCAACTCTTCTTCATTAGCAACATTGATGCCAATTTACTTTTGTCTTGTGGCCTTCTGCTTGATTTTTCTTCTTGTAGGAGCAACAGGGGGCACAATGGTAGTAGTTTTCTTTAGTTTTTCCCTTGTGGCATGAAATCCTAGAGGGGATTTCTCCCTTACTAGAGGACTATCGGTGGATTTCCTCTTCTCACCAGCTATAGGAAGAGTTGTGGTAGTAGATCTTGCTGATCTCTCTAAGCTACTAGAGACTTCTATTGTGCTCATGTCAGCTCTAGCTTTATCCCTAACATTCTTAACTCTTTCCTTTGAAAGACCACTCTCTTGTGCATAAATGTCAAGCATTTTTTCAACATTCTTTCTCATCACTGGTTTCTTGAATTCGAGGTGAACTTCCATTGATTTTTCTTCATATGTCCCATACCTTGGGCTATTAGGATATTTAGGAATATTTAGTAGCACCTCTGCACAATCAACAAGTTTTGCTTCTGACACTTCATAACCTAGTTCCAGAACCCAAATGGTCCTAATTTCTACTGCTTCCATAATAAAAAAGTCTATGGAGACAAGGAAAGTGATGTCATTTTTGTATCTTTCCACTACACTTCTTGGAATCCTTTGTCTCTCATTCATTCTTATTTGGAATATTGCAAAGAAGGTTGCAAGTGCCTCATCTTGGGCATTCATATCTCCAAGGCTTCTCATATGATTTTCTATTTGGTGTGCAAAGGGCCTTGCACTTGACTAGTTGACCTTTCCAATTATAGGAACTTCCTTCAAGAAGTAGAAGAGTAGACACATCAATAATGTGCCATATTTGAACATATAATTCTCCTTCTTAATCTCCTTCAGATTCTCCATCAATTATTTTTAGAGCAACTCATAGAGGTCATAATCAACATTATTCTCAACCATATCTTGTGCCACATGAATTACGGTGGAAAAAAATGAATTGTCTTTATTGGTGTAATATATTTTATATACAATGAGCATAGCTACATATCTAACAACAAGACTCTTGATAGGCTTCACCGTGAGGGCTCTTTGATCAAATGTTGCACCCATTCTCTCCATTACATCCATGTTTTTGAAAGATTTTAGAATTGGAACCAGTCTGATGGACCATAAACCAGTTATTTCCCTAATTACTTCCTTTGTAATCATATGAGGGTGATCAATCCACATAAATTGGTCATGAATTCTGCTCGGTTCCATCCTAATCCAATTGTTATGGAAAAAGTTTGGAAACAATTGCCATACATCTAATTTATTTTCAAATAGGGTTTGTACTCTGGTTTTAGGGAAAAATCATCTCTAGTTGACTCATTTTCCCATAATTTCCCAAGCTTAGTGGGTGAATGTTCATCCATGATACCGTTAATGTGTGCCCTAATGTCTTTGGTAGGTAAAACACTATAAGGTATATGTGAGAATGCACCTAAAGGATCATCTTCTATGGATCTGGTGAGATATCTTTTGAACTTAGGTTGTGTCTCTTGTGAGACATCTACAAATCTCGATGTTTCCATTGTATTCAAACTAATTTCAAACAACAATTCCAAAAATCTAGGGTATGCAAGAATTGCTAAATACCTTTTTGCTTTGCTTAGTTGAACTAGGGATTTGATGCTTTGAGCTCTGAATCACTTTTCCACTTCAAATTATCTTCTCACTACTCTATTCTCCTTCGAATGATTTTGATGAAATGAAATATCCTTAGAAATTTTTCTTTTAAATCCTCGATTTGACCTAAATTTACAATAAATGCTTCATTCCATAAAGCTGGCAACTTAAAGACTATATGCACAACCATCTTCTCAAGCTCCACAAATCTCCATAGTAGCATATTTCCTTCCGTATTCTTCTTCAATAGATCTAGCTTTCCATTATTCATGACATATCCTCATGTTGTGGCTTCAACGCCTCTTTATTTTGGTGAGGGACATAAGATATCCATTAAAGCTCCCCCTAAGCCATAGCTTTGGGCTTAGTTACTAGAGGAAACATCTACATAGAATGATGATACATATTGTCCCTTGTTCTCAATCTCCTCTTTCTTTCTCTAGATCTTTTCCATTTCTTTCTTCAATTCAACTGGGTCAACCTTTTTGAATAGTTCATTCTTCTTTACTAGATTATCCTTCATTGTGTTTCTATTTCTTCAAAATTGAGCAATATGTCTAGACCTACTGCAATTGGTGTTACATTATACCTTCCATTCATTCTGGATATGCATTGATTAGATTTGTGTCCAAATCCATAGCATGTATAACAGTAACCATTAAAGGATTGAATCATTCTACCATTGTTATATCTATTCATCATTTGAATTTTTTATTCATTTTCTCTATGTCCAAATGTTTTGCATGTAAAGTATTGACCAATAAAGGATGGAGCATTCTAATTCATTTTGCTTCTACATTCTATTGCTCTATGCCTATATTTATTGCAAGAATAATAAATACCATTGAAATATGGGTACCTTTGAGCATTTGTTTATCTAACTAGAGGTATCCTAGCATTGTTCCTTTGATTCTGAATCTTGCCATTGTTCTTATTACATTGGTGGTTGTTGTTGTACCAAAATATTGACCTGTTAATGTTCAATACAACTTCCAAATTTATACAAGATCCATAGGAGGAAATTAATCCATGTCACAAACCCAGGCGCCATGATGCACAAAGGAGACCAAGGGACACACCATCTTGCAACAATTCCCCTAGTGCAAGTGAGGAGTTTGAACCTATGACCTCAACTTTGATACCAATTGTTACATTGGTGGTTGTCGTTGCACCAAAAGATTGACCTGTTAGTGCCCGATACAACCGCCAAATTTATACAAGATCCATAGGAGGCAGTTTTGCCATGTCATGAATCCAAGCACCACATTGCACAAAGGAGGCCAAGGG
Organism: Sequoia sempervirens; assembly: GCA_007258455.2. NCBI lineage: Eukaryota > Viridiplantae > Streptophyta > Pinopsida > Cupressales > Cupressaceae > Sequoia > Sequoia sempervirens. The sequence goes on from VDFB02270651.1 coordinate 626,374,930, forward strand.
ACACACTATATTGCAATAGTTCTTATCTTTAGTCTTCTCTGGTTCATTGATCTTGTTTTATGCATTAGGTGTCTGAGCTACTCTTGAGATTTCACCTTTTTCAAGTCCCAAACCACCTTTGTCTATAAATACTTTCTGACCTACAATCAATTCATCAAGAATTGTAGAAATTTTCTTGAATTTGTCTCCATGAATTCTTTCCTTTTCTAGATTTGATCTCAAATTTACTACTTCTTGTTCAAGCCTTATGAATTTATGAATTTTTCTTTTCACCATTGCATTTAAACATTCCTCAATTCTTTTCTTTTCTTCCACTTGCACTTTCTGTCCGGTGATATCTTCATTTGCTTGCTTCAAATTTTCATTGAATTCCTTATGCCTTTCTCTAAACTTATTGGTTTTCTCTCTCAATTTTTTAATGTATTCATTTGCTTCTTTAAGATTTTCCTTCAAATCTCTATTTTCATCATTAAATTTATCAAGATCTTCAAGAGAAACTTTGAGTTCTCCATCTTTGTCAAGCATGCAATCTTCTTCAGTGTATTCAATAGCAGGAATCTCTTCCAAGGGAATAGGAAACTTTTTATCAGCCATGTGCTCAATCTCCAAGATCTTCCCAAAGCGATCGAGCTCCTTCTAGGGGTCCAAGCTTTGATACCAATTATTAAACACCTAGAATATTAAGAGGGGGGCGAATCAGTATTCTATTAAACTATTAAGACATTATCTATCCAATTATCAAAAATATATTCAACTGCAATAATGAATGAAAGCATGAAACAATCACAACATCACACAACACATGAACACCAAGATTTTACGTGGAAAAACCATGGTGAGTGTTAGCTCATAATATATTATAGCTAGATATAGTATATTATAGAAATGCTCATTGTAGGTGGAATCACTATTCAGTGGACTCACTACGCACAAATAATAAGATAGAAGATAGAATGGGTGGCTTACAACCTATTGAAATGTTACAATTGTATCTACAATATCCTAGATTATAGTTCCAATGAAGTACAAAAATAATCTTTGCACTGATCTAGATCAATGTTCTAGTCTGCTTTGAATTCACATAATTTACATAGCTCTGATCACATTCATATCACACACATGTAGGTGGTACACCATACATGTCATCTATCACTTATTACTCACACATCATCTCAAAAAACCAAAAAAAATCCACTATATATATCCACATCAAGTGTAACTTCAATTAGGTCGGCCTAATTGTAAGTAACACACAAAATTGAACTTGTCATCATAAATCCACATCTCATGCCTTCAATTAAAATTCAAATCTTCTCAAGATAGTTCAAGATGGACCTAATATAGGTCCTACATAAGATAATATTACTTATTCATCCTTCACAAAACATCAAATATGTTAGGTCGGCTCCAAATTAGACCTGAACAAAAAGCCTTCATCTAATTACTCAATTCGCCACATGTGGAACTCAAAGCACAATCCCAGATAGAATTCCCACTCAATTGACATATGGAAGCTTATCTTCAACACCACAACATAAAATGTTCATCTGCAAAGGAATGCAAAATCTCTGACATTGACACTCTGTACAGGAAATAACTGCAATATATAGAACTAAACTTTGTCATTCATATCTTCCAGGATACTTCACCACACAAGAAAATCTCTTGGATTTGGATGCATCTAATGTTATCCAAATTATTTTTAGAACCACAAAGTTATATCTCTATTTGTGGTGGAGTGTGAGCCCAAAAATTGATGCATTGAACCATTGTACTGGCAGGTTTGATACTTAGGCAATTTTTTGTGTAACTGTACTTTTCGTACCAAATTATCCTATACAAATATCTTCAATTTTTTTTAAAAATTGTTGATATGTGGTGACTGATCATGCTATACTATACACTATTTTTGGCATTGTCACAAAAAAAAAAAATGACTTTGTAGAACCCTAATTCTGGAAGCTTCTAAAAGCTTGTTATAAGCGGTTGAGATGGGGGTTGCAATAGGGAATTATTTTGCGAGATTGTAATATGTTTTGCACTGGTTAATAAAATCATTGGATGGCTATGGTTTTGTGGATGTAGCTTGGATTGGGTGAACCACGCTAAATTCTCTGTATTGTCTTATTTTTGCTATAATTTTCTGTGTGTTTTATTGATCAAATCTGCATTTAATTATTAGATATCTACCTTCTAACCCTAACAAGTTCTATTAGAGTGGGTTGTGTTCGATTATCATCTATAGAAAGGTCTCATGGTTGAGTGGGAGTCTCATAGTTAAGTGGGAGCAATGGCAGACGAGGGTAAATTGAAGGTTAGATATATTCAATGGACAAAACTATTAGTTATGTAAGATGCAGATGGAGGATTATATCTATCAGAAGGATTTATGGAGGCTGTTGGAATGAATAGCCAAGAAACTGACAACAATGACTAATGAGGATTGGAATCTTCTAGATAGAAAGGCATTGGGAGCCATTCGTTTATGCCTAGCACAATCAGTGGTGTTCAATATTACAACAGTAAAGACAACTCAAGAGTTGATGGAAACCTTGGTGAAGTTATATGAAAATCCTTCCACTTCGAATAAGGTATTTCTTATGAAGCGTTTATTTAATATGAAAATGGCAGAAGGTGGGTTAATTGCTGATCATTTAAATGAGTTTAATATGGTTATCGGTCAATTAACTTCTATAAATGTAAAATTTTATGAAGTTAGGGCTCTTTTGATTATGTGTTCTTTGCTTGAAAGCTAGAATAGCTTGGTAATGGCTATTAGCAATTTTATTTCTGGTTCGAATACATTGAAATTTGATGATGTTGTTGGTGTTATTTTGAGTGAGGAAATTCATAGGAAAAGCTCAAGTGGAACATCCACATCAAGAAGTGTTTTGAATGTAGAAAACAGGGGCAAAACAAATGAGAGAGGAAAAAATTCTGGAAGTCATGGGAAGTCATGAGGAAAATCAAAGGAAAAAAGGTTCCAATCTAGAGACAAGAGGGATTGTTGGTACTGTGGTAAGTCAGGTCATTTAAAGAAAGATTGCTGGTCTTAGAAAAATAAAGGAGACAAAAAGGAAGGCAATAAAGAGGAAAATGTGGTAAGTAATAAATCTGATGATGATGCTTTGATTCTTTCCCTTGATAATGTTGATGATTCTTGGGTGTTAGATTCAGGGGCTTCATTTCATGCTATGTCCCATAGAAGTTATTTTCTTGATTATGTCCAAGGGGATTTTGGGCTGGTTTATTTGGGAGATAACGAACCCTATTAGATTATTGGAAAGGGAAGAATCAAGATTAAGTTGCAGAATGAGAATCATTGGCTACTACATGAGGTAAGGCACATTCCAAAGTTAAGAAGAATTTTAATTTCAGCAAGGCAACTAGATGATGAAGGTTGTGTTGTTACATTTAGTGATAAAAATTGGAAGGTTACAAAAGGTGCCTTAGTGGTAGCAAAAGGTGTGAATGTAGGAACCTTATATCTTTGTACAGGTCATACTGTTCCTTCTACTTTAGTTATTGTAGATAAAAACCAATGTTTAGGAACAATTGTTGCAGTTTAGTAGGAAAAAAATAAGATAGTTCCTGTGGATTTTGAATCAACACTATGGCATAATAGACTTGGGCATATAAGTGCAAATGGTATGAAAGTACTTTATTCAAAGAATGTTTTACCAGGACTAAAATGTGTTAATATGGATTTCTGTGAAAGTTATGTGTAAGGAAAATAAAAGAGAGTAAGTTTTCTCAAGGATGGGAAACAAAAGAAAGATGAGAAATTGGAGCTTGTGCATACGGATGTATGGGGACCAACTCAGGTATCTTCTCTTGGTGGCTCTCTGTATTATGTTAATTCATTGATGATGTAACTAGGAAGGTATGGATTTATTTTCTTAAGCAGAAATTTGATGTATTTGAAACTTTTAAAAAATGGAGAAGCTTGGTTGAAAATGAGATAGGTAAAAAGTTAAAATGTCTCAGATTTGATAATGGTGGTGAGTATTGCAGCAAAGAGTTTGAATATTATTGTTCCTCAAATGGTATTTGTAGGAAAAAATGGTTCCAAGGACTCCACAGGAAAATAGAGTGTCTGAGCGCATGAATAAAACAATAATGGAGCGTGCAAAAAATATGAGATTGCATGCTGGTTTGCCATTGAAGATGTGGGCAGAGGTTGTAAACACTGCTATTTACTTAATTAATAGAGGTCCCTCTAATCCTTTGGGTTGTGGTATTCCAAAGGAAGCATGGACAGGTAAGAAGGTGAGTTATTCTTTTCTCATAACCAAGATGGATGCAAAATCAAAAAAATGTATCTTCGTTGGATATGGCATTGATGAATTTGGTTATAGGCTTTGGGATGTTGAAAATATAAAAGTTTTGAGAAGCAGGGATGTTGTCTTCAATGAGAAGGTGTTGTACAAAGATCAGTTGCAGCAGCATGAGAAGAAATAAAAGGATTTTGTAGTGCTAGATGATACTCTAGATAGTGATGTTCCAATGGTTCCTCATGCTTTGCAACAACAACAACAAATACCAGAAACTCCAGTGAATGTTAGACGATCTTCAAGATAAGTAGACCTCCAGAAAGATTTTCTCCCTCTTTGTATTCTATTTTATTAATTGATGTTGGTGAACTAGAATGTTATGATGAAGCTATGCAGGTGGATACTAAGATTCAGTGGGATTATGGAATGGAAGAAGAAATGGATTCCTTGCTGAAAAATCAGACTTGAGAACTATGCAAGTTGCTTGTAGGTAAAAAGGCTTTACCAAACAAATGTGTTTATAGGATGAAAGATGAGGATGGAGGTAAGAAAATATTTAAATCTAGATTAGTTGTAAAGGGATTTGCACAAAAAAAGGGTATTGATTTTGATGAAATATTTTCTCCAATTGTTAAAATGACTTCTATTCGTACTGTTTTAAGTATTGTGGCTGCTGAATATTTGCATTTAGAAAAGATTGATGTTAAAACAACCTTTCTCCATGGTGATTTGGAGGAGGAAATATATATGGAACAACCACAAGGGTTTGAGGTCAAAGGTAAGGAGAAACTTGTGTGCAGATTGAAGAAAATTTTGTATGGCTTAAAGTAAGCACCTCGACAATGGTATATTAAATTTGATAGTTTTATGGATAAGCAAGGCTACAACCATTGTAATTCAAACCATTGTGTTTATTTTAAGAGGTTAGATGATGATAGCTACATTATTTTATGTTTATATGTTGATGATATGCTTGTAGTGGGGTCTAACATGGATCACATTAAGGAGCTAAAACAATAGTTAGCAAATTTATTTGCTATGAAGGATTTGGGGGCAGAAAAAAAAATCCTTGGTATGAAGATTACAAGAGATAGGAAAAACAAAAAAAGGTTTTTATCTCAGGTTGATTATGTTGAAAAGGTGTTGTAGAGATTTCATATGGAGAATGCAAAAGCTGTCAGCACACCTTTGCCTAGTCATGTTAAATTGACTAAGGATATGTTTTCAAAGACACAAGAGTAGGAAGAAAAAATGTCCAAGGTACCATATGCTTCAATTGTAGGTAGTTTAATGTACACCATGGTATGCACGAGACCAAATATTGCACATGTTGTAGGATTTGTTAGTAGGTATATGAGTTATCCTGGAGTTGAGCATTGGAATGCGGTAAAATGGATTCTCAGGTATTTGAGAGGTACATCCAATAAATGTTTATGTTTTGGGGGCTCTAATACTGATTTAAAAGGCTATGTTGACTCAAATTTGGCAAGGGATGTAGATACTAGGTGGAGTACCACAGGTTATGTATTTACAGTTGGTGGGACAACAGTGATTTGGATTTCTCAGTTGCAAAAGGTGGTTACTTTATCCACCACGGAGGCAGAGTATGTTGCTGCAACAAAGGTGGCAAAGGAGATGATATGGTTGCAACTTTTCACGGAAGAGTTGGAAAAACAATAGGCTGAAAATCACATGTTTATAGAAAGCTAGAGTGCTATACACCTTGCAAAGAATTCTTCCTTGCACTCTAAAACCAAACACATATAGCTAAGATATCATTTCATTCGATCGGTGTTGGAAGATGGACAGGTAAAGCTAGAAAAGATAGATACAAATGACAATCCAATGGATATGTTTATGAAGGTGGTGAAAAGGGAGAAGCTGAGCTCCTCCTTAGCTTCAGTTGGCCTTCAAGGTTGAATTCAAGTATAATAGTGCAACAGGGTCCAAGGTGCTTATTTCCAGTGGGAGCTGTAAGTATAGCGGTGTCATCCAGGATCAATCTCCAAGTGGGAGATTGTTGGTATGTGGTGACTGATCATGCTATACTGTACACTCTTCATGTATCCTTTCTAGGGTCTAGGGGCGGTAGCCCCCGATAATTTTTTTTTCCTATTTTTCATGTCATCATTGAAAAAAAATAAAAATTGACTTTGTAGAACCCTAATTTTGGAAGCTTCTAAAAGATTGTTATAAGCGGTTGAGATGGGGGTTGTAGTAGGGCATTATTTTGTGAGATTGTAATATGTTTTTCATTGGATAATAAAATCATTGTATGGCCGTGGTTTTGTGGATGTAGCCTGGATGGGGTGAACTACGTTAAATTCTCTGTGTTGTCTTGTTTCTACTATAATTTTTTGGGTGTTTTATTTCTTTGTTTTATTGATCAAATCTGCATTTAATTGTTAGATATCTTCCTTCTAAACCTAACATAAATCATACTAGAATGATCCATGACAATGTTAACATCAATGAAAATATTGGATCATGCAATATGTACATACCATGCTCATGTTGCCGGACAACATCATCTTCCAACATTCACATCCTCACTAAGAATTTGGAGGAGCTCAAGGAAGACCAAGTGGTTGATGTATCCATTGTTGTTGAGAAGATGGGGAAGGATAAAAAGACCAAAGGAAAAAAAATCCACTCAAAGAAGAAAGGACATGCCACACACACCAGGGGAAAGAAGAAAACTTTCCAAGAAGAGAAGAATGATCTACTTACCCTGGTTGATCTTCATAAGAGCTTCAATTAGCAGGAGTTGGGAGCAACTAATACCCTTAAAGAGTTATAGTAACTTTACTATCTGTTCCTATTTTTTTTTGTTTTTTGTTGGTTATTTTGTTGTTGGCTTGTTGTTGGGTATTTGGTTTTTTGTTTAAGAGTGTTATGGACTTCTAGGTTTTAGGTCCTTGTAAAACTTGTTTAGTTACAAATGTGCTTCTTTGTTTATCTTTATTCCTGCATTTTGTATAAGTTTTTTGGGTCCTCTAAAACCTATTTTACCTTAATAAAAAAAAGATCTAGTGAAGGATTATCCAATCATTTAGGGAAATGAAATAATACACAATACAAATCAATGAAATAGTGAAACAACAGTATAATATTTATTCATTCATAGTCACGATGTGTTAAAATATGAAATAGATTGAATAACCCAAGGAAATTTTTAAGAGAAAATTAAAATTACATAAACTAGAAAAATATAAATAATGAAAACCAAAACTCTGAGAGATTATGCAATGTCAGGATAATAGAATTGTATTAAGAGCTTCCAAGATATGAAGAATACAAGCTAGGTAGTGATTTTATATAGAAATAAGGAGGAGGTGTCAAATCAACCAATAAGAATTGACCACCAATAACCACCAATATTAAATAAAGTGATGAAAAATTAAACAATTCCCCCTTTAAAGGGTGAGACAACTCATCACTTTATCTCCTAGTTATCAAATAATACTCGCTATATTATCCTAATAAATCTTAATAAAAGTGTAGGAAAAACCTATAACTAAGGGAAAATAAATTAACCTAGTAGGAAAACAAAAACCTACACCAACACCCCCCCCCTTAAGCATAACTTAGGAGGATGTAAAATATGATGGGTCCCAAAAAATGAGGCCATGTTAGGTACCCATGTACATATAAAATTCCCCCAAAAGAAGAAGCCCCCCCACAAATAGAGAGAACACCCCCTAAAATAGAGAGGGAAGAAAATGAATAAATAGCTCCTCCAAAAGAGGTCGAATGGTAGATGCTCAAAATTGGATGTAGAAGATAGTCCGCGATCATCGAACAACACTCCTTCCCTTAGGAAGAAATAAAACCAAAGGTGTATGCAAACTATCTCCCAAGTCTTGAAACAAATATTTAGGAAGAAAGTGCATGATGTATGAAGTATCTAAACTTAGCTCAAGTGTCCCTGCTTTGATGCTAAAGGTTGTCACAATCAAATTAGGTGTTCTAGGCCACACTACTAAAAAATGACAAATTAGAATCTCCTAGAGGCTAATGTAGAACACAAGCCAAAGACTCAAGTATCTCATATGAAGATGTCTCCTCCAAATTTTTATCCAAAGTATCCACACTAATGTCAAATGGTGATAAATGATCATGAATGAGAGGGTTAGAGTGTTCCCTCACAACAGCTAAAGAAGAATAAACTTCATCGAAGAGAAGATGAATGTAATCAATAGTGTCTCCCAAATCTACAATGTGTCTCCACAAACAAGTTTGAAATACCTGCCAAGAGATCATCCCACAAATTTGAATCAAGAAAACTGGATATCCTACTGTAAGTCATTGGAAGCTTTCAAATAAGTAAAATTGTTGTGCCTATAGCACACACGCCCATTCAGACCGAGGATCCCCTTTCCTTGTTTTTCTTTTGCTAGGTAGTTTTTTCTTATGCCTCATTTTATGTGCCCTATTTTTTGAGCCTAAATTGGTCACAAGCCTCAAAGTCATCAAACTCACCTTGACCAAATCACCTACCTTGAATTTTACCAAGATTTTGGCCTTTGTGGAGTTTAGCTTGTGGGTCTCCGTCTTCTGTTTGTCACTGCGTCCATCGCTTTTAGTAGACCTACAACTGTAGGTCTCCCTATGCAGGTCACCACTCCCATTTTTCCTCTAAGCAACAACCAACTCTAAATTTCCACCTACAAGTTGGGCCCCACACTCGTCATTTCCATTTGAGTCATAACCAAGCGATCGCACCAATATGGGTTTCCACAACCCTACCTAGCTCAATCCCATTGTACTGATAATTAATGGGGGGCATTAATGGTGGGTTGGCTATATATATGTGACCTCCCACCTGTCATTTTCACCTAGAGCATTCAAATTTGAGAAGAGAAAGAAGACCTTGTGCACACGCAAAGTTCCCCAGGGGATTTGAACTAGATTTGATTCAGTTCTCTGTGTGATTTCAAGGTATTAGTTCACATTATTTTCTTTTACCAGGCATTTAAACTGTCAAAGCAGCTAAGCAGCTAGGGTTTTAGTTAAAATATGAATCTATCAAAACCTCATTTTGTCTTTTAGAACCCCAATTTCAGACAATGTTTAAAGTAAACACTAAGGATCTTGTGTGCCTCATTTCCGCATTCACACCCTATTGAAAACGTAGGTTGTTATTAGGGTTTTTTGATGTGTTTTCCCATGCAGGATTCTTTACAAAGTCATTTCTCAACGACAAGAACCTAATGACCACCCGCTTTCCCTATCTCATGTTCGCCTCAAGCTCAAAATTTGAGTGGTTTTAGAAAATCTGCAAAGTCTTTGTTGCCTTGTGGGTTCAACTCTATGGGAACTCCGCTTCGCAAATTCCATTCTTTAGTAGCAAAACTCCATTGACCTCCTGAATCGCGGACCACACACCTAATGTTGGCACCCTAAGCAATGAAAAATCGAATCAATAAGAGCTAAGTCGAAACCCTTGGCGGGTGCGACTAGTTGGGCCACCCCATGATGAAGTCTATTACTCCTCGACTGCTTTTCAACAGCTAGGCACCCACGCCTCTTTGCCTCGCAGGTTCTATGGGTGGTGTTTCCTTAAAGTTTAAACTTCAACTTCACCAAATGAAACTATGGTCTAGACACCTTTTGTGGGTCCGCCCCTACTGGGATCCATCCGTGGGACACCATCACCCCAACACCATTTATTAATGGCAAAGTGCCCACGCCCTTTCGCTACACAGGTTCCACAGGAAAAGCATCCCCTTGACCAAAACTGTCAAAGTTTTCCAATGAAAACCTTAAACTCGGGAGACCCATGTGGGTCCACCTCTATAGACTTCTGCTTGTGTAGAGCCATTGCTCTGAGGCCATTGTTTAACAGTGAGACTAGCCCATCTTCCCTCCATGTGGACTCCGAGCGTGCCAAAGCCATCTATATGAAAAATGCATAAGTCACATACAAACCATTGGGCCACTCAAGTGGGTCCACCCATGTGGGCCGCTGTGGTCAAAACTCCGCTTTCATAAAGCCTTCCCTTGACAATGAAAACTTAACGGTGGTCCACCACTTGGATCCCATGCTACCCGACTCTGCAAATCCCAACTGATATAAGTTTAACGAACCACGAAGGAAAATGACCATGTTGGTTCCACCATGCGGAACTCCGCATGTGAAAGGCTTTCTACCCAATGCCTTTAATTAAATAGGCAAACCTTGGGATCTTTCCACCCCATGGCGCCCACACTCCTCACACCCGCATAAGCCAGAAAGGACCAATTAGATAAAGGAAAATAATTGAAGGTGTTACTATATGAGATTTTGCACATTCCAAATGACTTTACCTCAGATTCACCTCACAATTGTGTCATGTAAAAATTAACTTGCGGGTGGCTGTCTGCGGATTTCCCCTTTCCTTGCCCCATCCCTTAATGACTCTCATCATAACGGCTTCCGCAAGGGGGAAACCCACATCCCTATACCCGCATTTGCAAAAATGATCCAAATGAGCTTAAAATGGTAAATAATGATGAATGTCATGATTTTCTAAGGGTGTATAAATGGATCTAATAGTAAATTTGTAGGATTCAACTAGCATTCATCTCCTTAATCTGTGAATGCACTTACTACACTTTTTTTGTGCAAGATTTATGGAACTTGCTGAGGGACCATCAGAGAAGCCTATCAAGAAAGTTGACAAGGGAAAGAAACCCACTAGAGCTCCTAGGGGGAAAGAAGAAAAGGAATAGATGAAGTACCAGTTCCATGGGGTAGAATACACTTCCAAGATGGTCTCCAACTGGGACATAGTTTTTGAAACATACTTTGGGCATGTGAAAATAGATGAATTCAAGCAGAGTCATGGTCAACCCCACTATTGAAGAGGAATTAAGTAAAAAGAAAGTGGCCTTGCAAAAGAAGCTAGCTTTCCTCCCGCTGTCATTACTCTAGAGCTAGTTATGGCTTGCCGAGAGTGCTATCACTCTCACAATAGGAAAATAATTGCCAAAGATGGGAGGTACTAGTAGATTTGTCTGCCAAATCTATCAGTAAAACATTCAGAGTCCCAGTCTTTGATGAGATGGAGGAAGTTGAAAAGGAATTCAATCTATAACTCTGGCAACAAGATTCTCTAGGGTGTAAAAGGACAATTAATCAAAATTGGTTAAAGGACAAGAGAGGCAGTGCTAGAAAAGTGCCTCAAACATTATACAGGAGTGAATTTTCTTCGAAGAATATCATGATCTAGTCACACTCCTAAGCAGAGTGATGGGCATGCCTACTACTACATTCTTTGAGGAATGGATGTTCTACGTCATAAAGGAAATCCTCCAGGGCACCACTAATTTCACTAGGTGAAAATGATAAGCGATAATTTGCATGATCAATTCATGGTAGTGAAGAAGATTTCCAAATTCTATATGACCTCATATTTGTTCTACCTCTTAGTGGTCAAATTCCCATACAAAGGGTTATTCTGTGGAGGACCATTGGGAACCAAGAAAGGACAATTAAAGGGCTACAACTGCTATCCCCAATTACAATATAGAAATTTCAAAAGGGAATACAAAAGGTTGAACGATGCCTTCATTGGGAACATTATTAGAACCTTGGGGGAGACTTTGAAAAAAGAGTAACACAGAGTGTTAAGGAAGTAATCAAGGGTTTTGGATATCTATTCATCCAATTTCCAAAGTTTACCTACATCCGAGTAGAAGGGTTGTCAAGAAAACCCTACCAGTTGCCACACTACCTCAATGGTAGGATCATTCTATTGGAGCTTACTCAGAAACTATAGATTGCCCATACCTTGCCGAGAAACAAGCACTGAGCTGGGGTTTCATATCCCCTAACCTTCGGATAGGGAATGTACTCTTGCCCTGCGGCCCCATGTGTAGAATACTTAGAGAAGGAGTTGGCAAAGTATAACTTGGACTTGCACACAGACAAGGGGAACATAGATCCCCATGGCAAGCTAAAGAAATGGGTTGGGAGACAATACACCCACCAACCTAATATTGAAGACTTCTAGACCAACTATGGTGATGAAAAAGAGGTGCGGAAGTGGCATTACATGAGGATGACCACCCAATTTGTAAAGTCTATTAATTTATTCCCTGTGCCTGATCAGGTTGTTGAAGATGACCACATTGTGGATGAAAGATACAATGCCTTGGTTTATGTGCCACTACATGTTATTGTTGGGCCAAGGAAGAGGTCACTGACCTAGACATTCTCACTCACCCTATTAAACAAAGAACCAAATAGTGGGTTGATGGACAAATAGCCCAACTGCAAGCACAGGGTGCAAAATTGACATATGGAGAGCTCAAAGATGAGCTTGAAAGTGAAATTGATAGTGACACCACTGTAGGATCATTGGGGGAAGCTCCCAAGTCCCCACCTATTACTAGATCCAAGAAAAGGAAGGATGCATCTGAGTGCAATCCCAAATAAAAGGTGTACTCTAAAAAAGCCACAAAGGGAAAATCTTCAAAACAAGCGAAAAGAATGGGAACATTTGTTTTGGAAATGCTGACCATTCAAGAGGAGGAGCCCCAACACGAGGAGGAAGAAGAATCTGAGTGACCTCACTCGCCACTGCCCACCACTTTCGTTCCTTCATCCGTTTCTGTTGGTACCACCACTCCACCAACTTCCACTTCTAAGGCTTTTCTCATCTCATCACCGCCCATCGTGGACATCTCTTTCCACCTCACCTTCACCTTGCCAACTACCCCAGTGATGGTGCTGGACTCTTCCTCTTCCACTACTTCCCCACTATCTTCCTCCTCACTCCTGCCCCCATTGCCTAATCTCTCCACTTTACCTCCTTCCTTGCTAACGACCACCATGGAACCACCCACTCTACCACATGCCTTTCCAGCCTATATGCAAAACGTACCCGCCAAGCTCTCTGGGGTAATCCTTGACCCCAAGGTCTAGGCGTTAATGCCCCAACTTGCTGCCACTTTGTCTCTCCCTCCACTGCCAACCAAGCCACCAAATATGGAAGCAACAATGTAGATTTTAGAGGAAATGGAGAGGAGCAACACAGAGCAAACTAGGGGAGCCACAAAGGATGTTACTGAAGAATTGGAGGATTCCAATAAGGATGATTATTTTGAGCACCTTGAGGGAAAATTGAATCTAAATATTGACAAGGTAGCTTCCGATGAAGAGGGGCAACAAACTTCTAAAGGTGAAAGTAGTGATAAGCTCGATGAACATTATGAAGTTGAAATGTTTGATCAGGATCTAGATGAAGAGCTTCCCCAAGAACACAAAAATGAAGAGATAGGCCTAGAGGAGCATTGGTATGAAGAAGGGAAAGTGGGTACATATGACAATGTGGAAATTATTGAAGAACATCCACAAACTAGCGAAGATAAGGGCCTGATGTCAGAAGGAATGCCTCTGAAAAAGGGAAGAATAAATAGATAAATAGGAAAAGAAGATAGAAGATAAAAGTGTTGAGTCCCTAAAGGATATTGTGGGTGAACATAAAGAAGATAAAGGGAAAGTTGTACAAGAAGAGAACCTGGACGAGAAGGAAAAGAATGACGAAGAGGATGAACCTCAAAAGGAAAAGGAAGGGGAAAGTGATCATGAATCACCAAAGCAACAAACAAAAGTCCCTGCATGGCTGGAGCAACAGTTAAAGAAGAAGACTCCAATAGTTACTTATCCCAAGGCCAAGTTAGAGGTGATTGTGGATAGAGCTCAGACAAGGACTAAAAAGGATAAGAAGCCAAATATCAGATCCCACATCATTGTTGACGCCTTTGGGCCCTAAACATTGTAGATAGCCACTCACACTGCGGACAAAGATGCTAGCAACATCCAAGGTCAAGAATATCATATATCCATTATCAACCTAGGCCCTGCCACAAGAGACTAGAAGATCGATGAATTCCAAGGGTTCATCTCCTTAATTTTGTAATAAATGAACAAGGATTAGTCCATGAAGGAGGAATTGAAAGCACAAGTGGCAGATCTAAGTGCCTACATTCAATAATGGACTTTAACGAAAGAAGAAACCCTGGTGGAATCATCTACACCTACTCTCCTGTCTAATGAAGAGGTAAACAAAATAAATGAAGAGCTGGACGAAGTCTACCTCAGACTGGTTCAATAGGGTAATCTACAACAGGGACATGGGCATTCACCGAGCAACTAGATTGCACAATGACTTCTAGAACTTGTAGATGGATGCCAAGGAAATGATAGATACCTGGAAAGAGTTACCAAAGTTGTATAGGATCACATATCCAAAGTTGGAGAGCATCCTCAAGCTCTTTCAAAATGTATGGGAAAAGGAGTTGGAGCTACTCAAGGAGGATCATTTGCTACTTGATACATGGTTGATGAATTTTGATCATAGAAAGGAAGTTTTAGAGAGGGCTTTGTAGGAGTTAGAAGATAACTATGAATGGATTGTGGCTCATCAGGTTGAGTGTGGTGATTACTTAAAGCTAATGACCGGTTACAAAATGCCCTCCCTGGAATTAGATCCAAAAAAGATGAAGCAAGAATTTCACTAGAAAATGAAGCAGGGAACCATCAATGTTTTATTGTCAGGCTTTATGGATTTTGCTGCTAGAGCCTTCACCATGTTCCAATAGATCATCAAGGTAGAGCTGAAGTGCATTGGACACCAGGATTAGATGAGGGAAGGACTTAAAAGAATGACCTTCGAAATCTTCAAGAGCGAGCTCACAAAAGATAAGAAGCTACTAGCCATGATCGACAAGATTGTAGAGTATGCTACAATGCAAAAGGAGGCTAGAAAGCCTCTAATTGATGATGAATACTTGCTAAAATAATCAAAAGGATTAGAAGTAGCTAAAAGAAAAAATAGACTAAAGGACGAAATAGGGAAAAAGACAACTTCTATTTTTATATTGTAATATGTTTGGGGGTAGGTGAAACCCTAAGTGAAAATGAATCTGGGCTACTCATTGTAATTAAATATTTTCCATTCATTTCACTTTTGGAAAACTATAAATAGGGGCATCCTCTTATTTTCAAAGAGAGAGATGAATTATTCTGTAAAGATATGTTGTAGAAAAATATATGAGAAAAGCATCAAGTTTATGGTTTGTTGTGTATTCTTCTCCATGTGTGCATGATTCTTTCTCCAAATAGTGTATTTCAGCTTTGTTGTTTCAAGTTTTAAGTTATTTTCAGTTAATAGTTCATGTTGTGCTTTAATTGTGGATGTATGCTGCTATGTTTGATGCATTTCCAACTCATACTTTTTTCTATTTATTGATGATAAAATGCTGTGTAAAGTTAGTCTGAGCATTATTTCCTTTTCTGCACTTAATTTCAATTGTTATTCATGCTTAAAAGGTGAATGAACAATCTGAAAATTTGCAAATACCCCTTGAAGATTGCACTAGTTTCATGAGACTATGGGCTATCCTTGGTTAAGTGGAACTCAATTTTAGGAAGTCTTCCCATTGTAGTATCCTCCATTTTTACTGTTCATCATTAGTTGTAGGTCTAGGAAACTTCTAACCTTTTCCCCCTTTTGACCTTTCTTTAAAATATGAAGTTTAAAACAAGTTCTAGCATCATTGTAAAGCCAAATCTAATGACAAAGGAGTTTTAGCTTGCTGTCCTGAACTTGCAGCAACTATTCGTCACTTCCAAGATTTATAAAACTCCATTTGTAGACCCAAATTCCCCCAAGCTTAGTGAACCATAAAGGCCCCTTGTGATTACGAGCAAATCACAACAATCAATTGAGTTGTTCTTGCATAGTCGACCTGACACCTGAGAGACCTTGGGATGATTTCTAAACCTTAGTTGCAGAAACTACCTTTCAAGATAGACAATATACTTGTATGATGTCTGTGTTGAGAAGTACAAAAACACCTATCAACAAAACTGGCACTAGAGGGAGGGCTAGGCTAATCTGGATCGAATTGGGTCCTTCTCCCCTCAAATATTTCATAGAGTACTTAGGTCCACTCTAGACGAGGGAGAATTCCAAGAGCTAAAACCCCCTACTAAGGCTAAGAGAGCCAAGAAAGGGGAGTCATCAGCTTCAACTCCACCCATTCAACCTTCAACTCCTTCAAATCCTTCCACCCCTTCATATCCATCCTCTCCTTCACTCTAAACAACATTTTCCCCTTTCACCTCCCACATCCAAAGTGTTGTCCTCACTCCCACACTTTGTTCAGAGGGCACTGTCCCAGTTGCTGCCCCACTTCAATCCCAAGTTGTAGCATAGTTGTTGCCACCTCCACTTCCCACAATGGATCTATAGATTGAACACAAATATGTGGCTTGGAGGCTCTTCCCCTACTCATTAGGGGATGAAGCATTCTATTGGTACATCCATCTACCTACAAGCTCCATCACTTCTTGGGACCTCATGAAGAACATGTTCTTGCAAAATTTTAAGGTTCCTGTCAGCTCCATAGAGTTGTACCAAAAATTCATGTCCATAAGGAGGGAGGTTAATGAATTGATCAACTCATTTAATGAAATATTTCAAAGAGCTTACATGATGTTGCAACCCCCCTATGTAGTTGATGATGCATTGGCTAGGCTGGTATACTACACTGCCTTGGATAATCTCATGTCCACTTTGTTTAAGAGAATGCATCAACTACCTGCAATATTGGTGGATGCATATGTAGAGGTAGTGAAAGCTAGCATCGACTTGGAACAACATATTACGGGCAGGTCCACTACCCTCATTGGGACCAACTGCTAACCCTACTCAAATTCATGGACTTACTTAGGATTTGGCTCACCAAATGCCTATGTTGAACCAAGTTCCTCAGCTACCGATAGTGCCACACCTAGGGCAACCCTTGAATCAAGCTCCATCAATTCCTCACTATTTGCAGGCTCCGCATCATCAAACTTATGCCCAAAAATCTCAAGTTCCTTCATAATTGCAAAACTGAATTCCTAGCTGCTTAGCAGAATTAACCTTTGTCACAACTTGTTTTCCTTCAAAATTCAATGCCTCCATAGAATAATGTAGAGAAGGATTGAATCAATGTGTTGACTGAATTAGTGAAGAAATTTTCCACCGAGATGACCCATTTGAGGAACCAAAACAACCAACTGCAGGCTTCTCAAAAAACTATTCAAGCCAACATCCAACGAGACAATTGTGATTTCAGTACATCTTCGGGACAAAACTATGAGAGGGGTCAGAACTCAAGACATAATTTTGAAAGAAGGCTGTCACAAAGGCCAAATAGAATATTGAATATCAGGAAAAATAATGGAGGCATCCCCAAACCTCTTAACCAACTAGGAGGTGTAGACAAGTCAACAAGTGGTATTTACTTGCCGAGGCGTCTTTGTCTGGATGGTGTCAAATTCATAAGATGAATAGGCGTTTCGAGTTGGACTACCTGGAGTTCGAAACTGCCGCATATTTTTTTCAAGTAGAGGTCCAAAATGTCATTGATAGTGTAAGTTGTAGAGACATTGTTTCATCGAAGCCATATGATTCCTCAATGTTGGTGGTTAACCAGGCTCCTTTCTCGCAAAGTGACAAAAAAATACTCGAGAAGGATGCTACAGCCAAGGAAGGAGAAGTGAAAGAGGTAAGTACCGAGAGCTCCCTATCTTAACTGTTTGATTCAGTAGATAATGTTTATAAGGATGAAGAAGAGCAACATGAGGATGAGGTTCACATGTTCCACCAATGAACCACACCCTACAACTTAAGAAATAGACAAGTTGGTGGTCCTTTCACAATCTCTAGCCCTCCTAATAATTTTAGTACCCACTTGATCCTAATGCTAGAAATAATATGACCTATCCCATAGTGCCTACCTAATATTTTAATAGCAATAGGAAACCCAATCTCACTCAAAACCAAACCTCTAATGCTACCCAATACATTTTTTTCGAGGTAGAAGTTGAACAAATGGGGGAATATGTCAGATGAACTAAAGAAAGTTAAGGTGAGCCTATCTTCCTTTGAGTTGCTAAGAGTCCCAGCTATCCAAAATGCTTTTTTAGGTCCTTGAATGGAACTCCCCCATCAAGATTAGCTCAAGAGGGGGCAACAAAGAGGGTCTCATTTGATACATCTAGCACTAAGCCCATGATCCAGGAAATTGTTGGAAAGAAACCCGACCAATCACCTGACCATCAACCTAACAAAGGTTAGCCATTGGGAAAACCATCGACCAAAGAGCAAAGCCAAGTAAAAACAAGAGATAAAAATAATGACAAGGATAAGGCTCAAGTAGCCCAGGTTGATGTCTCCATGGGGCTGTTTCAAGGAAGGTTGGAGACTCCTCCCTTCTTGTTAACAATCCGTATATTTGGGAAAAATCTCCACAACTGCTTGCTAGATTCAGGTGACTTAGCTAATGCCATTCCACTTGTAGTGTTCCAGGCACTAGGAATAACTCCGACCACATCCAAACAAAAGGTGACTCAACTTGATAAGAATGAGGTGAATATAGTGGGAGAATTGAACATAATCCCTATGGAGGTCACAATTGACCCAAGAGTGTAGCAGGTCATTGACATTCAGGTTGCTGATATCCTAGACACTTATGGTATCATCTTGGGGAGGTAATTTACTCGGGTCTTAATGGTTATGCAACAACTGACTACTCCCACTTATGGCTTCCATGGAAGGGGTTACCTAATCAAATTTGCATTGACCAAGAACCTAGGATGAAATTCATGATCACTGAGTACAATAACAAAAATGAGTTGTTTTTTGTGGAGACGGAGTTGGGTAACTACTTCCCCGCTGTTTACCAAGGTCAGGAAGAGGAAGAAGAAGTGGAAGAGGTCCTTGTGCTATGTGAGGCCCCCATTAATTTAACTTCCCTTCTTAACAACATCGAAGTTATGGTTGAGTCTGAAGATGAAGAATTCTAAGAGGAAGGCCACCTCAAGTTGCTTGATGGCTTCCAAGAATTTATGCAAAAAAACATGCAAGATTAGCTCAATTTAAGAGCTAGGATGAATTTTGAAGAATTATTGCTGCCGAGCTTGATCCAAGAGGATCTATGAACCTTGAAAAATCAACTATCTCCAATGCTCGGGAAGTTGAAACTATGGCGTAAGTCTCAGAATCATGATTCCAACACAACTTGAATGGGAAAAAAAAGAGTTCATACGTCTAAGTTATGGTCGGTCAAAGTTTAGTCAAACCAAGTGCAAGGGCCCATCAGAAGGTGAAAAATTTGACTAACTCAAAATCAATCAAAAGTGACGTCAATTCAAAGAGCTCAATGAAACGAACCCAACGACATTCATTTTGTCAAAATCCGAGCTCGTACACGAAAGATATCGCAAGTCAAACTTCACAGTTGACCATGTTCACCATATGGTACAGTTGATGATGTCAGCATGCTAATGTTGCAGGTCATATAGTACAGATGTGATATTGGCCAATCAGAACATAACACGTGTCATTCGTATGATGATGTTAGTGGTATGATGGGTGACGTGGCAGTCTAAGTTGGCGGTACAACGGATGATGTGGCAGCTAGGTCGGTAGGACACATGCAGTCTAGTCAGTGTGAGGTGGCAGTGATGTGTTTTGGTGGCTAGAAGATGACCAGATAGTAGATTGGTTTTCATTGGTGAATCGCAACATGACACGTGTCACTGTGTCCAAACACCACGTGGCACCCTCCTGTCGGTCGTTGGTTGGTGAATGGTTTATCAAAAATTTAGCGAGGTTCGACCCCTTGACCTTCAACTTACGAACCCACTAGCCCGACCATTATGACATGTAGTTCGTGCCTACTCTATATTGAGAGAGGGCTAGTTTTGTTTTAAAACTGTGTGAAATTGGTTAATAAAATAACAACCGACAGGGGTTGAACCCCTAACCACCCGTCGGTCAAAATGAATACCCACCGCTATGCCACCTACATATTCGATGATATATGTGGGTCGGGTTTCTTTTAAGGGTTATTTAAGCCCAAAATTCTTAACAAACAACCTTTAAATGGTTATTAGTTAGGTTTTAAATATCCTAATGACAAAACAACCTTAAAAATGAGTAGCCCGAATGGGTAATGGATTAAGGGGGGGTTTAAAAAAAATTTAATGTTTTATTAGAGGTTGTTAAATGTTTATATTAATAATGGGGGATTGGTTTTGATTTTTCCCTAAAGGGGGGAAAATTAAATTTTTTGGGCGGTTTTAGCCCGAATGGGAAATTTTCATGTATAAAAAGGAGTGCTAGGAGGCATTCTAGGATCATCACATTCTTGGATTGAATTCTCAAGAATCCAAGTGAGGAGGGAATTGGAGGAGGAATAGGAGATTTATGATGAAGTAATGTTCATATTCTGTAGTAAATCCTATTAGACAAAGTCTTTCTCTCTCTTTGTAAATCAATCTTTGGCCTTTTGAGAGCCTTTTGCAAGGTGATTAGAGTTGGGAATTTTTTTATCATGACTTTGTGGACAGGCTATAGAAGATTGTAAAGCAATTTCCAAGAAGCTCTTTTTAGAGATTGTACTACATTTGGAGAATTGTTAATAGATTGGTCACTCAGTTGAGATCGACTTGAAGATAGTCCACTCGGATGAACTCCGTAATCAATCTTGTGTCCTCTTCTCTCTCTTTGTTATGTGTTATAATTCTCTCTTTATTGTTCTTGTTGCTCCATTATTTAATATCTTTTTAGTTAAGCTTAAGGCATTAAGGATTTGTTCACCTTTAAGTACATTCACTTTAGCAACGTATGTCATAGATCATATTCTGCATCATATCAAGTGGTATCAGAGCCCAATTTGGCTAGTTTTGCAGAGGTGATTGTTAGTCAACTTGCTAGTTTAATCAATTTTTCGGTTTGATAGTTTGCTGGTTTGTAGTGGCAATGTGCAAGTTGATAGGTGGACATTTGGAGTTCTGAAGCAGAGATGGCACCAGAGAAAGGAGAATCATCTAGGGTGATGTTGTCTCTATCTACATCCATGGTGGATGATATCTTTTCCATGAAGAGAATAGTAGAAGAACTCTACCAAGAGCACCAAGACAACGATGATAGGATTTTGGAGCTGGAGGAAGCCAACCAACGCATTCAGTCTGAGAATGCTGAGCTCAGAGGTTTGCTTGAAAAGGAAAACAAGGAGAATCAAGAGTTGCATACAAAGTTGTAGAAGCTCATGGAGGAGAAACATAGGAGGAGTCCTCATGCATTAGACAATGTTGGCATCTGTGCTTTTTTCCCACATTAGGAGGATACTTCCTCATACTCTCCACTCACTCCATATGATAGCTTAGATGCGTTATCTGCAACAAAGTCCACTAAAGATAGTTTGAAGTCAGGATTTGCTTATGGTCATGGGGATTGGGCCAATTATGGCTCAAGTCAGGAGAATGCTGGCCAGTGTGCTTTTTATCGACATGTGGAGTACCTGAAACATTTCAATGTTTCTAGTAACAAAAGTGGTTACCTGGTAGAGTCTTCTACATCAGATCAGGAGGTGGAAAATGATCAAAACTTTATTTTTGAAGGCTTTGAAAGGAACACCAAGGGCATTGGCATGAAGTTATTGACCAAGATGGGTTACATCGGTAGAGGCCTTGTGATCAATGAACAAGGCATGATCAATCTTGTAGAGGTTAAGCAAATACCTCATGATCAAGGATTAGGATATGGAGGGACTGGTGAATCTTCCAAAGCCTTAAAAAATTCATATCCTTGGGCACACACTTCAAACTATGGTAGTGGAAGTGAACCCAATTCTTCTCCAAATAAGAAAGCGAAGATGTAGGACAAAGTTTGAAACTACTGCACCCACTATAGGATAAGTGGGCATTGGATTGAGAAGTGTTGGAAGCTGCATCTAGAGCTTCGATGCTCACCTAGGCCCATTGAGGGACCTAACCAACAAAAGGTTGTTGAGGAAGAGGTGAAGGTGGTACCTAAAGCCACTATGCCTGAGGTGGAGGTGAAGGCGACAATTGAGGCTACCATCCCTGAGGTAGAGGAACCTCAGCCGAAAAAGGAGCAGCCGACAAAGGAAAGTGCTTTTGACCAGCTCTGTAAGAGCTAGGAAAACCTATCATCTAAATAGTTGTATAAAATATGTTTTGTTATTAGCTCATTAATAAATATCACATCGTGATTATGAGCTAGGCGATACAAGTAGACATGGTTTTTATAGTAAAATAATTATGCTATTTGCATGAAGTTGTATTTTCTTGGAATTGATATTTTGAAAGGTTATTTAAGCCTTATCTCATGTAATTAGAAAATAAAATTCTTGAAGACTTCTTTTTGTAGAATGGAAGATTTTTGAAACTGAAGAGTGCTTAGCTGATGATAATTCTCGAGGCGAGAATATTTTTGTTGTTTCTATTTACGGAAAATAAGCACTTGATGAAATTCAGTGAAAGGTGGATAGATCTGGATGATCACTCCACATTGGGACTCAAAGTTTCCAAGAATAGATTAGAAGTTTCCTATATGTTCTCAACTTTAAGACTTAGTCTGACTTAGTCAGTTGATGACTGAGGCTCCAGAAGGTCTTTTTCTATGGCCTTGTTGCTTAGGCAAACGTAGACAAAGTTGTATGGTGAAGCTCATATCAACTATTCCAAAGTACAAAGTTGAGAAGGAATGTATAGGCTGAGGCACAATTGCCATTGCTCATGTAGTTTGCAAATGAGGAGGAGCATCATAATCATGCCCAAGAAATTGGCTAGGCTGCTATGCAGAATGAGAACCACCACCGTGAGAAGCACTGAGAGAAAACTTTATCATGCTTGGTTTTCTTCTTGCTTTTTGGTATGTCAAGTTCCATTTTGAACTACATCCTTTGAAGTCCTAATTGTAAGGAAATCTAGGAGCACATCTTATGAAAACTCCATACAGTAGTTCCTTCGGTAACTTTCATTTTGATTAGGTTGCCTCGAAGACACGAAGAACTATGTCCAAATGCAGAACAGATAGTTCATTTCCTACATTGATCCATCTAAGAGAAACACATGTAAATTCAACAACAAGCATTAATAGATTCTAATATATGAACCAGCAGACATGAAAGATGAAAACAAAAAACCAGAACACAAAGATTTACATGGGGAAAATCCTTTCAGATAAAAAACCCCACACTCCAAAGATCGAGCCATTGTATTATTCAGCAACAAAATGGTTACAATACAAATTCAGGCTCATAGCCTCTTTAGAGATTCATCTTGTTCATTCTAGATACTATCTGGTAATCAACTCTCCCTCTGTAAATTTCCTGATCAACCTCTCAAACCAAACAATCTTCGTACTGTTGCAATACCCTCACACAATATATAGTACTGATCAACACGAGAGATCAACCATGGCATTCAACCCTCAATCAGGAGAGAAATTGACAACATAACACTGCCTCTCACTTTCTCTGTTTCGGCCTCATGGCCTTAGTCTTCCAGCCAGCCAACCAGTCTTCTCACTGTTCGCTCTAATTTTATTCTCTTCGGCTTCGGCTCTATGAAACGGTTTTCCAACTGTCAGATCATAATTGTCGAATCATCTAGCTCAGCAATGGTTCACATTCTGCTTTCTCTGATTTGTCCATATCGTACCACGTCAGACAATCTTCACTCGGTCAACAACGATCAACTTGTGTCGCACGTTGGTGAGACACTAGAAGTGTCTCCCCGATGCCACAAGACCCGATTACATGTCGCCAAGAGTTATCCCCATCGACAAGAGGTTCTACCGATATCCACAAGTCATACCGATTTCAGCATTCTCATCGGCGAGACAATCGCCATTCGATGAGACATCACACTGAGCTCATAAGTCATTTCGAAGTGTTCCTTAGTCACCAAGACTTTAGTCATTCGCTAAGAGATCATATTGAGTCTTCAAGTCTTTCCGAAACCCATTGTATTTCTATCGGCATCCATCTATCGGCAAGACTATCGTCTTTCACCAAGACATATCGATGCCTTCATGTTATACCGAACACTGACTAGTCGCCAAGAGTCATAGCGACGATAGGATTCCCATCGACAAGACATTTCTCTTCACCAAGACATCACCTCATAGGTTCCAAGTCACCCCAATTCAATCTCATCGGACAGACTTACTGCTTTCGCCAAGACTTCATACCAAAGCCTTTAAGTCATATCGATGTGTTCCATTGACGGTGAGAGAATCAACCTTTGGCAAGACTTCTTACCGAGGCTTCCATGTTATCTCGAAACAACTGCTCGCCAAGAGTCACACCGAACTAATGACCCCACATGCTGTCAGTGAGACTTCCGATACTCGATGAGACATCATATCGAAACAATATTACATCGATGACCCCTAACACTATCACCGAGACATCTCCCGGTCGCCAAGAGATCATGCCGATAGGAACAAGTCATACCGATTTCTTCATCGGCCAGACAGACCAAAGGTCATGTCGATATCGACAAGACTTCCTATCATCACCGAGACTTTTCATCGAGACTATTGAGTTACATTGAGTGAATACCATCGGTGAGACATTCCTCAGTTGCCAAGAGATCTTCCCGAGAGTTCAAGTCACCCCGAACTTGCTTATCGGTGAGACTTCTCCCGGTCGCCAAGACTTCTTGCTGAATCCATTGGTTATCTTGAAGACTCTAAGTTGCCATGAGTCTCCTCGAAGCCCAATAACAAACCCTTATGTCGCTGAGACATTCCACTCAGTAGGAGATTACAGCGAAGGCCATAAGTCACAGCGATAGGCTTCTTTGGTAAGACAAAAGCATTGTCTTGGCGACATGAGAAAAACACAAGGTAAACTGCCAGTCGGCCAGACAACATAAATGTCACAATGACTAAGCTTTCTCAGAGGTTTCAGCTTGTGAGATTGAGGCATATTTTCCAATAATCTCTCACTTGACGAAGATCACACAGGCACCTCCAAAGCAACCAGGAACTAAGAACACACTAGCTCCACCAGTTCAAACCCTGTAATACTCAAGACACCCAATCAACATGATTCCATAGATAACAGTCCATTAGATAATCTGCAACAAAGACCAGGAAACCAACTGCAACTCACCGTCAAACAAACACCGATCACAACCTTTTAGGAAACCACATAGACCTCAGACATGCTCTCATGCTCCATCAAGAATTCTGCTCCAACATCCAAGATGTTCACCATTCAGACAACAATCCTGTCATCTTCCATGTGTGGGAGAAAGATACATCACCAAGGTGAATAAGCATTATTCCAATGAACACAAGAAAAAGATCCTAGTGATATCTTCAACAAGATACTACTACCACTTCACTGTGCTCAAACGCTAAATAGAAACAAGAAACTAAACATCACCAGTTAGAACAACAATCAGACTGACTGCTTCCATCCAACTGATAAACCCACGCAACTGAAAATAGCACCCATAGCTCGTGCTATACCATCCAATCTCACATACCTCAAAGGTATACGCATTAGTAAACTTCTGCCAATCCATTAATAGCAAACACAAGTTCCAGTGTCAACCAGTCGAAGAAGACAAGACACATACAGGAACTCCCACTGCCTGAGAAATCCAGATCTGAAAGATCCGAAGGCATCACAAGCATACCAATACCAACACATAGAAAATGTAACCCTGTAGTACCAAAGAAAAATCCACAATGATATGCTCAACCTGCAACAACCTGCCACAAGAAACATTTCTCTCACCACAAACCTTCACGGCCACAGAGAGAAACACTACATATCATCTTTTGTAGAACATCCTCCTACATACACTTCTAACAGCTAGCTATGTCAAGAATGATCTTCTTCACATCCCAAAAGAAAGCCTTAATAACATCCATCCGTTCAATCACCAAGATCAAACCAACTTCTAATATTATGTAATAAATATGGATGTAAGCTTCTCAAAGAAGATCAAGCTAAAACATTTCCCATTTTAGGAAATCAGGTCATACATCATCTTAAAAATATAATGGGCCATATACCTTTCAGATCAACTTCCGAGTAGATCAAGAGTGGGAACGAGAATACTCCTTCAAGATAAACAAGTCATCATGACTAATCCAAGAGAAATCTCCTCATAGATCTCTTATTGAACTCACGTTCAACCAAGGTGTAGGCTTCTCAAACTTTTTTCTAATAAACCTTAACAAGAGTAACAAGCAGCAACACTTCTCTCACAAGAGAAAGACAACCTCACCTTATTCTTCATGTATCCATGAGTACTAGCAACCGATCATCTCATGCTAAAATTCAACTGCATTACTGCACTATCATGAAGTATCAAGAAAGTAATTAAAGCACCCAATACACAAAGAAATTACCAGACCATTGTCAAAGCTCCAATCATCTGAATCAAGAACTTATCATGACACCATGATCTACATATCCTCATAGGAGATACCATGCTTCAAGTGACTTCTCCATTGTATCAAATACAATGCACAATGCCAAAAATCCAGTGCAAACAAGAGTA
Organism: Sequoia sempervirens; assembly: GCA_007258455.2. Taxonomy (NCBI): domain Eukaryota; kingdom Viridiplantae; phylum Streptophyta; class Pinopsida; order Cupressales; family Cupressaceae; genus Sequoia; species Sequoia sempervirens. Next base: position 626,401,585 of record VDFB02270651.1, read on the forward strand.
TACCATGACATAAAGCAAATAGACTTAAGAACAACATCACCTATCAAGCACCACCAACACCTTAGCCAAAGACTCCAAGTGTCCTCCATGGTTCCAAGATGTTGCACATCTTCAAATAATGTCCATGCAAAAGCAAAAGAACCCTTCTGCAACACTAAAGAAGACCATTCACCACCATGTGATGAATCCACAGTCACTGCTAGAGCTCCCATTGAAACGTGACACCTGAGCTTTCCAAGCATCATGACCAACTATTTTAGGTTCCCATAACTGACTATTCAGGTACTCTAATATATCCATCCTCTCATCTCAAAGCAATCACACCAATGCACAAGTGACCATAGACAAGGCCAGCTAACAAATCTGCACCATCAATGAATCAACCTCGTGGATAAAGACAGTCCACATCCAAGTTATCTCACTGTAGCCAATGGGTAGCTAGTCCATCAACCACATAACTCATAGATCACAACCATTGAACATGCAAAACCATTATCACATTGAAAACTGCAACACTGAGATATCAAAGAGAATAACCACATAACAACATGACTCAAACACTAGATCACACCAAATCTAATTTTCCAATCATGTCCACAACGAGCACCATAATCAAGGAACCCATAAGCATTACCACAAGAATGCTGAGTGACAAAACACTTCCCAACATTCCCATGGAGAGAAAGAATCATACCTCCTCAAAACCATGCACCAAGCATGCATGCAAACCTGCAACTATCTCATCCAGTAACACCTCAAAAGTCAGGCTCTAGAAAATAGCTTATCAACAGCTCCACATAACCACAAGTTTTGCTTAACCATGTAAAACCTGCAAAACCACAGATCCATGCAAGTATAAATCATCCTTAGAAAGAAAACAACAGTTCAAGAGAATTCAGGCCCCTTTCAGGCCAACTCTAAACCACCACCATGTACATGCATCCGAGAAAGAGAGAAAGGCTATTTCAGAAGCTTGCAAATCATCTAATGATTAACTCCATAGCCTTCAAGCATTCGAGGTTAACAGGAAAACCATGCCTTCCAACACTAGGAAACACCACCTAGCATAAGCACTCTCTTCCATGACTGAGAAACAACCTAGGCTTCTCCATATCACCCAGGAGCCTGACACACAAATGCCCAATATGAAAGATTTACTGCTACACAGCCACAGAGCAAAGAAAACCACCTTATACTCCAAAGATATACCTCTACCAGCCAGGAGACACAAATCACAACATGATCAACTCCCTTTTCCATCTTGACCATCCTTCAAGCTGCATGCTGTCTCAGAATACCACAAGGCTTCCACTCATCAAAGGATCAATACATCAGTCCATTCCTCCAGATTTCTTCCAGCCCTTCAAGCTAAGAAATCTTCACAAGAGAAATATCCAGAACCAAAAACCAAAAGAAGGCTCTGATACCACTTGTAAGGAAATCTAGGAGCACATCTTATGAAAAATCCATACAGTAGTGCCTTCGGTAACTTTCATTTCGATTAGGTTGCCTCAAGACACGAAGAACTATGTCCAAATGCGGAACAGACACAGTTCATTTCCTACATTGATCCATCTAAGAGAAACACATGTAAATTCAACAACAAGCATTAATAGATTCTACTATACGAACCAACCAACAGGAAAGATGAAAACAGAAAACCAGAACACAAAGATTTACGTGGGGAAAATCCTTTCAAATAAAAAACCCCACACTCCAAAGATCAAGCCATTTTATTATTTAGCAACAGAATGGTTACAATACAAATTCAGGCTCATAGCCTCTTTAGAGATTCATCTTGTTCATTCTGGATACTATCTGGTAATCAACTCTCCCTCTATACATTTCCTGATAAACCTTTCAAACCAAACAATCTTCGTACTATTGCAATACCCTCATACAATATATAGTACTGATCAACACGAGAGATCATCCACGACATTCAACCCTTGATCAGGAGAGAAATCGACAAGATAACACTACCTCTCACTTTCTCTGTTTCGGCCTCATGGCCTCAGCCTTCCAGCCAACTAACCAGTCTTCTAACTGTTCGCTCTAATTTTCTTCTCTTCGGCTTTGGCTCTATGAAATGGTTTTTTTTTTTCCAACTGTCGGATCATAACTGTCGAATCATCTAGCTCAGCAACGGTTCACATTCTACTTTCTCTGATTTGTCCATATCGCACCACGTCGGACAATCTTCGCTCAGTCAATAGCGATCAACTTGTGTCACATGTCGGTGAGACACTAGAAGTGTCTCCCCGATGCCACAAGACCCGATTACATGTTGTCACCAAGAGTTATCTCCATTGGCAAGAGGTTCCACTGATATCCACAAATCATACTAATTTCAGCATTCTCATCGGTGAGACAATCGCCATTCGATGAGACATCACACCAAGCTCATAAGTCATTCCGAAGTGTTCCTTAGTCACCAAGACTTTAGTCATTCACTGAGAGATCATATGGAGTCTTCAAGTCAAGCCAAAACCCATTGTATTTCTATCGGCATCCATCTATCGGCAAGACTATCGTCTTTCGCCAAGACGTCACAACGAGCTTCATGTTATACCGAACTCAGACTGCCTCATCGGCGAGACAATTCCACTTTTCCAAGACATCATATCGATGCCTTTAAGTCATACTGAAGACCTATTGTTGGCCAGACATTCAACATTCGCCAGGAGATCATATCGATGCCTTCATGTTATAACAAACATTGACTAGTCGCCAAGAGTCATAGCGACAACAAGATTCCCATCGGCAAGACAATTGCTCTTCGCCAAGTCACCCCAATTCAATCTCATCAGCCAGACTTACTACTTTCACCAAGACTTCATATCGAAGCCTTTAAGTCATATCGATGTGTTCCACTATTGGCAAGAGAATCAACCTTCGGCAAGACTTCTTATCTAGGCTTCCATGTTATCCTGAAACAACTATTCGCCAAGAGTCACACCGAACTAATGACCCCACATGCTGTCAGCGAGAATTCCGATACTTGATGAGACATCATATCGAAACAATATTACACTGATGACCCCTAACACTGTCGCCGAGACATCTCCCGGTCGCCAAGAGATCATGCCGATAGGAACAAGTCATATCTATTTCTTCATCAGCCAGACAGACTGAAGGTCATGTCGATATCGACAAGACTTCCTATCGTCGCCGAGACTTTTCACCGAGATCATTGAGTTACACTGAGTGAATATCGTCGGTGAGACATTCCTCAGTCGCCAAGAGATCTTCCTGAGAGTTCAAGTCACCCCGAACTTGCTTATCGGTGAGACTTCTCCCTGTCGCCAAGAATTCCTGCCGAATCCATTGGTTATCTCAAAAACTCTAAGTCACCATGAGTCTCCCCGAAGCCCGATAACAAACCCTTATGTCACCGAGACATTCCACTCAGTAGGAGATTACAACGAAGGCCATAAGTCACAGCGATAGGCTTCTTCGGTAAGACAAAAGCATTGTCTTGGCGACATGAGCAAAACACAAGGTAAACTACTAGTCGGCGAGACAATAGAAATGTCACAACGACTAAGCTTTCTCAGAGGTTTCAGCCTATGAGATTGAGGCATATTTTCCAACACTAATGTGACCAAAATGTAAGATCCCTAGAGGGTAGATGTGGCCATTGGTATGCTCATACTGACCATGCATTGCTGAAGTGTAAGACCCTAGAGGAGGAAGATGTGGAAATGTATGCTTTCCTGATATTATCGAAGTGTAAGACCCCTAGAGGGTAGATGGGATAGTATCAAGGCATAGTCGAAGTGTAAGACACATGGATGGTAAATGTCAGTTCTGAAGCACGGTGGAACTAGGACTAGAATCAGAATCAGTTGTCGAAGGTGGAGCCAGCAGTAGCATTGCAGTGAAGCTTTGAAGGTGACAACAAAGTTGATCTAAGCCGAGGGAGTCAAAGGTTCTACAAGATAGCTTTTGGAGGACCAAAAGCTCTTCAGTGGGGAGGTTGGATCCAAGAGGATCTATGAACCTTGAAAAATCAATTGTCTCTAATGCTTAGGAAGTTGACAACATGGTGAATGCTTAGAAGCACAATTCAAACACAACTTGAATGGGTGTAAAAGGAGTTCATATGCCTGAGTTATGGCTAGTGAAAATTCATTCAAACCAAGTGCAGGGGGCCATTTGAAGGAAGAAAATTTGACTGACTCAAAATCAGTCGAAAGTGACGTCAATTCGAAGAGCTTAATGACACGAACCCAACAATGTTCGTTTCATCAAAAATTGAGCTCGTACACAAAAGATATCACAAGTCAACAAATTTAGTTGACCATGTTGACCAGATGGTACAGTTGATGACATCAGCATGATGTCTACATGCTAACATGGCAGGTCATACAGTATGGATTTGATATTGGCCAATTAGAATGTAACATGTGTCATACATACAATGATGTCAATGGTATGGTGGGTGGTGTGTCAGTTTGAGTTGGTGGTACGACGAATGACGTGGCAGCTGGGTCGGTAGGACACGTGGAAGTCTAGTAAGTGTGAGGTGGCAGTGATGTGTTTTGGTGACTGGACGATGACTAGATGACTGAATGGTTTTCATCGATGAATCACAACATGACATGTGGTACCGTGTCCCCACAAGACGTGGCACCCTCATGTCAGTCATTGGTTCATGAATGGTTTATCAAAAAAATAGTGAGGTTTGACCCCTTGACCTTTAGCTTACGAACCTATCGGCCTGATCGTTGCGGCATGCAGTTTGCACCTACTCTATATTGACTGAGGGTTAGTTTTGTTTTAAAACTACGTGAAATAGGTTAATAAAATAACAATCGACAGGGGTTGAACCCCTAACCACCTGTCGGTCAAAATGAATACCCACTACTATGCCCCCTTCATATTTGATGATATATGCAGATCAGGTTTCTTTTGAGGGTTGTTTAAGCCCGTAATTCTTAACAAACAACCTTTAAATGGTTATTATTTAGGTTTTGAATAACCTAAAGACAAAACAACCTTAAAAACGAGTAGCTCGAATGGGTAATGTATTAAGGGGGGTTTAAAAACAAATTTAATATTTTATTAGAGGTTTTTAATTTTTTATATTAAAAATGGGGGATTCGTTTTGATTTTTCCCTAAAGGGGGGATAATTAATTTTTTTGGAGGTTTTAGCCGAAATGGGAAAATTTCATGTATAAAAAGGAGTGCTAGGAGGCATTCTAGGATCATCACATTCTTGGATTGAATTCTCAAGAATCCAAGTGAGGAGGGAATTGGAGGAGGAATAGGAGATTTATGATAAAGTAATGTTTATATTCTATAGTAAAGCCTATTAGACAAAGTCTTTCTCTCTCTTTGTAAATCAACCTTTTTCCTTTTGAGAGCCTTTTGGAAGGTGATTAGAGTTGGGAATTTTTTTATCACGACTTTGTGGACAGGCTACAAATGATTGTAAAGCAGTTTCCTAGAGTCTCTTTTGTACTACATTTGGAGAATTGTTAATAGATTGGTCACTCAGTTGAGATAGACTTGGAGATGCAGTCCACTCAGATGAACTCTGTAATCAATCTTGTGTCCTCTTCTCTCTCTTTGTTATATGTTATAATTCTCTCTCTTTATTGTTCCTGTTGCTCTATTATTTAATATCTTTTTAGTTAAGCTTAAGGCATTAAGGATTTGTTCACCTTTATGCACATTCAGTTTAGCAACGTTTGTCATAGATCATCTTCCACATCAAATCAAGTGGTATCAGAGCCCAGTTTGGCTGGTTTTGCAGAGGTGATTGTTAGTCAGCTTGCTAGTTTAATCAGTTTTCCAGTTTGAGAGTTTGTTGGTTTTTAGTGTCAATGTGCAAGTTGATAGGTGGACATTTGGAGTTCTAAAGTAGAGATGGCACTAGAGAAAGGAGAATCATCTAGGGTGATGTTGTCTCTATCTACATCCATGGTGGATGATATCTTTTCCATGAAGAGAATGGTTGAAGAACTCTATCGAGAGCACCAGGACAAGGATGCTAGGCTTCAGGAGCTAGAGGAAGCCAACCAATGCATTCATTCTGATAATTCTGAGCTCAGAGGTTTTCTTGAAAAGGAAAACAAGGAGAATCAAGAACTACATGTGAAGTTGCAGAAGCTCATGGAGGAGCAACACAAGAGGAGTCCTCCTGCATCAGAGAATGTTGGCATATGTGCTTTTTTCCTGCATTTGGAGGATATTTCCTCATACTCTCCACTCATTCCATATGACAGCTTGGATGCGCCATCTACAAAAAAGTCCACTACAATGAGTCTAAAGTCAATATTTTCTTGTGGTCATGAGGAGTGGGCCAATTATGGCTCAAGTCAGGAGAATACTGGTCAGTGTGCTTTTTTTCGACATGTGGAGTACTTGAAACTTTTCAATGTTTCTAGTAACCAAAGTGGTTACTTGGAAGAGTCTTCTGCATCAGATCAAGAGGTGGAAAATGATCGTAACTTTGTTTTTGAAGGCTTTGAAAGGAACACCAAGGGAATTGGCATGAAGCTATTGACCAAGATGGGTTACAATATTAGAGACCTTGAGATCAACAAACAAGGAATGATCAATCCTGTAGAGGTTAAGAAAAGACCTCATGATCAAGTATTAGGATATGGAGGGACTGGTGAATCCTCCAAAGTCTTTAAAAAGGAATATCCTCGGGCACACACTTCAGACTACGATAGTGGAAGTGAACCCGATTCTTCTCCAAAGAAGAAAGTGAAGAGTCAGAACAAAGCCCGAAACTACTACACCCACTGCAAGATAAGTGGGCATTTGATCGAGAAGTGTTGGAAGTTGTATCCAGAGCTTTGACGCTCACCGAGGCCTATTAAGGGACCTAACCAACAAAAGGTTGCCGAGGAAGAGGCGAAGGCGGTACCTGAAGCCACTATCCTTGAGGCGGAGGTGAAGGTGGAACTTGAGGCTACAATCCCTGAGGCAGAGGAACCTCAACCAAAAAAGGAGTAGTCAACAAAGGAAAGTACTTTTGACCAGCTCCGTAAGAGCTAGGAAAACCTGTCATCTAAATAGTTGTATCAAATTTGTTCTTTTATTAGCTCATTAATAAATATCACATTGTGATTATGAGCTAGGTGATACAAGTAGACAGGGTTTTTGTAGTAAAATCATTATGCTATTTGCATGAAGTTGTATTTTCTTGGAATTGATATTTTGAAAGGTTGTTTAAGCCTTATCTCATGTAATTAGAAAAGAAAATCCTTGAAGACTTCTTTTTGTAGAATGGAAGATTTTTGAAATTGAAGAGTGCTTAGTTGATGACATTTCTCATGGTGAGAAGATGTCTGTTGTTCCTATTTAAGGAAAAGAAGCACTTGATGAAATTTAGTGAAAGGTGGATAGATCTAGATGATCACTATACGTTGGGACTCAGAGTTGTAGAGAACGAACGAGAAGTTGCCTATATGTTCTCAACTTTAAGACTTAGTCTAACTTAGTCAGTTGATGACCGAGGCTCATGAAGGTATTTTTCTATGGTCTTGTTTCTTAGGCGAACATAGACATAGGTGTATGGTGAAGCTCGTATCCACTATTTCTGAAGTACAAAGTTGTGAAGGAATGTTTCAGGTTGAGGCACAGTTGCCATTTCTCATGCAGTTTGAAAACAAGGAGGAGCATCATAATCATGCCCAAGAAATTGGCTTGGTTGGTATTCAGAATGAGAACCACTACCATGAGAAGCACCAAGAGAAAAGTTGATCATGCTCAGTTTTCTTCTTGCTTTTTGGTATGTCAAGTTCCATTTTGAACTGCATCCTTTGAAGTCCTAATGTGGCCGAAATGTAAGACCCCTAGAGGGTAGATGTGGCCATAGGTATGCTCATACTGACCATGCATTGCTGAAGTGTAAGAACCTAGCAGATAGATGTGGAAATGTATGATTTCTTGATATTATTGAAGTGTAAGACCCCTAGAGGGAAGATGGGATAGTATCAAGGCATAGCCGAAGTGTAAGACCTGTGGATGGTAAATGTAAGTTCCGAAGCATGGTGGAACCAGGACCTGAATCAGAATCAGTTGTCAACGGTGGAGCCAACAATAGAATTACAGTGAAGCTTTGAAGGTGATAACAAAGTTGATCCAAGTTGAGGGAGTCAAAGGTTCTACAAGATAGCTTTTGGAGGACCAAAAGCTCTTCAATGGGGAGGTTTGATCTAGAAGGATCTATGAACCTTGAAAAATAAATTGTCTCCAATGCTCGGGAAGTTGGCACCATGGTGTAATGCTCAAAAGCAGGATTCCAACACAACTTGAATTGGAAAAAAAAGAGTTCATACATCTGAGTTATGGTTGGTCAAAGTTTGGTCAAACCAAGTGCAACGGCCCATCAAAAGGCAAAAAAATTTGACCGAATCAAAATTAGTTAGAAGCAACGTCAATTCAAAGAGCTCAACGAAACAAACCTAATGATGTTCGTTTCATCGAAATCTGAGCTCGTACACGAAAGATATCGCAAGCCAAACTTCATAGTTGACCATGTTGACCAGATGGTATAGTTGATGACATCAACATGATGTTGGCATGTTAACGTGGTAGGTCATACAATATGGATGTGATATTGGCCAATGAGAATATAACATGTGTCATTCGTACGATGATGTCAACAGTACAACGGGTGACGTGTCAGTTCAAGTTGGCAGTACGACGAATTACGTGGCAACTGGGTCGGTAGGACATGTGGTAGTCTAGTCAGTGTGAGGTGGCAGTTACATGTTTTGGTGATTGGACGATGACTGGATGGATGACTAGTTTTTATTGGTGAATCGCAACATGACACGTGGCACTGTGTCCACACACCATGTGGCACCCTCCTATCGGTCGTTGGTCGGTGAACGATTTATCAAAAAATTAGTGGGGTTCAACCCCATGACCTTCAGCTTATGAATCCACCAGCCCAACCGTTGTGGCATGTAGTTCGTGCCTACTCTATATTGAGTGAGGGTTAATTTTATTTTAAAACTGTGTGAAATCAGTTAATAAAATAACAACCGATGGGGGTTGAACCCCTAACCACCCGTCGGTCAAAATGAATACCCAACACTATGCCACCTACATATTTGATGATATATGTGGGTCGGGTTTCTTTTGAGGGTTGTTTAAACCCAAAATTCTTAACAAACAACCTTTAAATGGTTATTAGTTAGGTTTTGAATAACCTAAAGATAAAAACAACCTTAAAAATGAGTAGCCCGAATGGGTAATGGATTAAGGGGGGTTTAAAAAAAATAAAATGTTTTATTAGAGGTTGTTAATTGTTTATATTAAAAATGGGGGATTGGTTTTGATTTTTCCCTAAAGGGCGGATTTTTTTTTTTAAAGGTTTTAGCCCAAATTGGAAAATTTTATGTATAAAAAGGAGTGCAAGGAGGCATTCCAACATCATCACATTCTTGGATTGAATTCTCAAGAATCCAAGTGTGGAGAGAATTGGAGGAGGAATAGGAGATTTATGATGAAGTAATGTTCATATTCTATAGTAAAGCCTATTAGACAAAGTCTTTCTCTCTCTTTGTAAATCAACCTTTGGTCTTTTGAGAGCCGTTTGGAAGGTGATTAGAGTTGGGATTTTTTTTATCATCACTTTTTGGATAGGCTACAAAGGATTGTAAAGCAATTTCCAAGAGGCTCTTTCTAGAGATTGTACTACATTTGGAGCATTGTTAATAGATTGGTCACTCCGTTGAGATAGAATCAGAGACGTAGTCCACTCGAATGAACTCTATAATCAATCTTGTGTCCTCTTCTCTCTCTTTGTTATGTGTTATAATTCTCTCTCTTTATTGTTCCTGTTGTTCCATTATTTAATGTCTTTTCAGTTAAGCTTAAGGCATTAAGGATTTGTTCACCTTTATGCACATTCACTTTAGCAACATTTGTCATAGATCATCTTCTGCATCAGATCATAGCTGGTGCAGAATACACATTGTAGCTCATTCTGAATTTGAGTGCTGCCTATGCCAAACAACCGCGGAACACATCCAAGGGTAGGTCACTCCTAAAGAGGGTTTGGGAGAGCAACAAGATCAAGGTCGACTCAAATGCAAGTAGCCACCTAGGGACACAAAAATTAGTAAGCCACCAACAAAGAAAGATGTATGCTCTATCAACTCCAAAGGTGAGAGTTCCTCCATGTTCTATACGCTGCGATTTGATGGCTAGAAATCCAGGAAAGAAGTAGGAGAAGGATTTGAGCTAATCAGTCCTGCAGGTAAGACGTATTTTGCTTCCCATATATTACAATTCTATTGTACTAATAATGTAGTGGAATATGAAGTGTTAGTTCACGGATTACTCGTCATTGAGAAAGAAAGTCAAAATTCTACAAGTCTTTGGGGACTTTGAATTAGTGGTCAAACAAGTTAGGAATTTATACTCGTGCCATGATCAAAGACTAGAAAACTATAGGCATATGGTATGGGATCTTATATAAGGGCTAGATGCATTCAATATCCAACTGATCCCTCGTAGCAAAAATAAAACTGTTGATGCCTTAGCTCAGGTAGCCAGTACCTTCCAACCCTTGTCATTAACATGCTTAAATTAATTCACCGTGGAGCTCACCTCTACCTCATCAGTGCCTAGCAATATCACTCATTTTCAAGTATTCAACAATGCAAGCACATCCTTGACTTCATCACCAGCTCAAATGTATTTTCCTCCCAAATTATAGATGAAGTAGAGTTGGAGGAAGTTGAGCTTGATATTGAAGGAGTAATCAATTTAAAGATTAATACAATACCGTGAGGCATGGTTCAGCTAGAAAGGATATTTGAATTAGATCACATCAGAGACCAAGATCAACAGACCAAGAAGGAGTCAATAGATAGTCAATGTGATGCTCACAACATGGGTATTGCAGAGGAGGTTAAAAATGTTTTCATTGGAAAAGTGTGCACTCCAGAGGAAAGAAAAGGAATTGTTGATTCCTTGTGCACTTGTCATGATGTGATTGCTTGGGGGTATGAAGACCTCAAAACATATGATACATCAATTATTACTCATACCATTCCCCTCAAGCCATATGTAAGACCCTTTTGACAACACCAGTGTCCAATCAATGCAATTCTAGAACCTATTATTTTCAAGGAAGTTCAAAAGTTAATTTTAGCCAAAATTATCTTTGTTGTTCGACATTTCACATGGGTGGCTAATTTGGTCCCGGTCATGTTGATGGTCAAAGTAACACAATAACATTAAAACATAATATCTCTACTCTATTTCTCCTAAAAAAGATAACTGATCTAAAACCACCTATCTTCCAAGGTCTCTGTAGTTGGTTCTCAACTATGTTATCATCATTCAGTGGCCTATGCAACTATAATATTCAAGGGGCCTTTGCTAGTAAGTGAGTACAAACCGGATAGTGCAAAATAACTTAACATGGGGGGTTTCAAATAAATAGAAAAAGATAGATCAGGAATTAAAATGAAAAAAAATGAACACAAATTCCTTTCAATTCAGACATGAAATTCTTGTATTGAGCATTTTTTGATTAACTAAAAATGTAGAACAACACAATTTATGAATTAATTCATACCATCGCATCCATTCACAGTGCGGATTTAAAACATGCAACCATTCATCATCACTTTTTAAAAAAAAAACTTTCAATAATTAAATCACCACAAGCTCATCACCAAGATTAGCATATCAATAAACAATAAGAAACACCATACATAGATAGCACAATAGATAGCTTTAAAATCATAATCTTCTATTGATTTTCATAAGATAAGAAACATTTATAAATAGAAAAATGCACTGGCATACGAAAAACCATTGTCTATCAGTATTATCATTAACTTAACAAACTTCTGAAAATAAACTACTTGCATTAAAACATTAAAAATTGTTCAAGTGTCTTGCATAAAGTTGTAAAATAAAATTGTATCTAGTCTTTAGGTAGCCAGTTTGACTTCAATCAACTGACCTTTACAATCAGGAGAAAATTCTAAGTTATAGAAAGAATTAACATCAATTTCTCCAAAAAAAAAAAGATCCATAATCATAGGGGTGCCTCTAGTTGAGTTTGAGTCTTCTTTTGTTGAAATCCTTGCACCTAGGAAGTACGCCATATGTCCCTTTAGTCAAGATCTGACTAGGAGTCACTACTAGGTACACTGTTGATCACCACGCCCAATCCTTGGTTTATCAAAATTGACCTCGAGTTGTCCACTTGTTCAAAAATAGATCTCGAGATGTTGTTGCCCATAAGACACCTAGAGATGATTGATCTTTCTAAACTAATTCCTTTTCAAAAAATGGAATATTCTCTTGCCACTTAGCTACTCTTATTTTTTTTTTATGCCATAATTTTTAGATAACCATCCATATTATCAAAAATCTGCTGTATAGTTTTCTCTTTAGGCACATTTACCCATTCCACCCTGAACATTGCTCTTTCATACTCCTTGGTAGTGGCTGTGTATATATCCTGCAGTTGGGAAACATTTTGGGCAACGTCTTGTACATAAAACCTGATGTCCATAAGCTTATCAAGAATAAGCCCTTCATCATCATCTCCTTTCTTAATCATTTCTTCCAACCTATTACTCCATTGATCCTTCATTTCTTGTAAGGAATTTAAAGCAACACTTGGTCAAGCCTCTTTACTAATGAGCTCAACAATAATCCCTTTTGCGATCTGTCTTTCCTCAAATAGATCTTGGCGAGCCTGCTGCAATATTCTTCTGTGTTACATGAGGATTTCTATTTTAAAGATCAAAATATTCATTCACTTATCAAGGTAACCAAAATCTTGATCTTCTAGAATGGCATACTCAATCACATCTACCTTAGGTAGCCTCTTCAATATTCTCAATTTATTCATATGCTTGACATATTTATCCTCTTCTTTCCCAAGTAGCTTGATATATTTGCCCAAGGAATTGATTAGATCACCTAACTCCTTATAACTTTTTGAACCAGCAGTGAAGAGATCATTTTTATACTTCTTAAGAAGATCAATCCACTTCTCCGTCATTTATGATTTTCTCTTCATTTTAGTCAACTATTCTACCTCTTTGTGGCTCATTAAAATGGGAATTTCTGATGGTGCTGGCTGTTCAGGAGTGGATGTGATTAGCTCTTTGAGAAAAGACTTCATTTTTCCTACGTGATCTTTGAGCTCATCCTTAGATTGCTTGTCCGTGATCAATTAGGACTTAGTAGTGGTAGCTACTATGTCAATTAGATTTATCTATTAATTTCTTGTCCGTTTTCCAAGATTGACAATGTTTATTTGATAGTTGATAGCCTGGAGTTCTTTGTTATCTTTATCAGCTATATGTGTAGCAATATCCGCTATCAAGTCTCCATCATCAGTTAACCTTGTAGAGTGAATAGCATGAGGCTTCTTCCTTGGCTTCACTTTATCCATCTCCTTTACCTTTTCATCCCATGTTACGAGTTGGGCCTGAACTTGTTGTCTCTTCTCCAAATTCAATTTCAACCAAGTAAGAGCAGTTGGCTGAGTAGTTAGCTATTGAGTACTGGTAGGTGTTAACAAAGGAGGTGTAGAAGAAACTACATCCATGGTATGCTTAGAAGAAGCCTTTTGTTGCTCCTCTTGCTCTTTCTACATGATTTCCTACACCATTTTATCACAATGGTGTGGTGAGAGGGGTATCCTCAGTTTAAATAGGCACCATAGAAGGCCCTTCTTCAAAATATTGTTCTCTAGGGTACATAGTTGCGATGGGTGTGGCACCAAGAGATGAAATAACCCTTGCTGCAACAACACTATAATTAACCTTATCTTTTTCCAAAGCTTCAGTGACCTACTTCATTGAAATTTCCTCCTCCGTGGGGGCAGGTTCTTCTGTGGTTGCAATAGTTTTCTTTAATCTCTTATACTATCTTGTTTTAGTGGAGGAAGTAGGTTCACTACTAGAATCCTTCTACCTTGAAGCCTTTACCCTTGGTTGCTTTAAACGGAGGTTAAGCCATTTCACACTTCTATGAAGCATAGCTTGTGATACCTTACAAATATTGGTTTCCTCTTTTCCCATCCAATCGATTGGCTCCAAATCCTTGGTGGCCACTTTATCCATTTCATAGTGGGGATCAAGAGTAATCCCATAATTAGTGGTACCTTTTGGTATATCCTTTGCAACCTCAAAATTCTTCATTTGGGGAATTTTCAACCTTTCATATCCCCTTTTTCTTACTTCAAAAAGATCTTGGGGCCCAAAAGTCCTCCAGAAGTGGCCGATGGTTGGGAAATTCTAAAACATATATACCATACATTTTCTTCTTATGATGAAAGTCCTTCCTAGATGTATGATGTTTGAGATTCATGAACTTGAACTCCTCCATTGCTGTCTTGGCTGCTATGGAAGATGAACAAGAATAAAACCCTAATTTCATTGGGAATGAATGGTAGCCAACCTTATGTTGTGCAGAAAACCTAGCATTCACCTTTGCTACCTAACATGAAAACTCCATCAAGACCCATCTGTCCCCACAACAACTTGGAAATTTGAAAGGGTGTCTGTCATATCCAAACACTCTGAAATAGGTGGATGTAGGGTATTGGATAAAATAATATCCTCACATTTCAATAAACTCCATTGCCTCCTGGGACAATCTAAAAAAAACATCACCTGTAAGTTGATTAATGATAACATATAAAAATACATCATTGAACCTTTTGAAATGCTTCTCCAATGCCTTCAACTCCAACTGATCATAGTATTCCCATACTTTCTTCTGATATGGACCATCATCCATTGATCTTATAGGAGTTAAACTTGAAATTGTCCCATTCTTGCAGCACAATATATCACCTATAAAGACATATAGAAAGTCTTGGTTTCCACTACTTTCAATAACTGATCATGGATGTTATTTGAAATTATCTATCCCCAATCCAAGTATTGTGATCCTTCTATAATCAGTTAAATGAATGGAAACATCTAGTTTTCAAAGGTATGAGAATTTTCCTTTCCAAAAACTCTTGCCAATAATGTGATCATATCACCAACATCTTTAGAAAAGTCAGACCTCTATAGTTTAGGGGGTATCTTCTTTATTGATTTCTTCTCTATTTTTTCCCACCTTTTGTTAATGACCCTTTTGTTCCGTTCCTCATGTGTGCCCATTGTTTCAGTGCATCAACTTTAGACATAATCTTGGGGTTAGGGTGAGGAGGAGGATCAAAAACTAGTATAATCATTGTTGGGGTCAAATCAATTATCGCATTTCCTTGCATATCAATACACTTCCTCTAAGTTGGATTATAAGTTTGTGTAGTAGTTAGTAAAAAATCTAGAAATTGCACAACAATAGGAAAAGTGGCTACATGTACCAGTTTGGAGGCAACAATCCTCTTTTCCCTTGGGGAAGCATGTTCTGAAAGAGTATCCTCATGAAACTGGTCCAAATCAATATATCCCACAAGCGTGTCAATGATATTCATGACCTCAGATCCAAACTTGGATGGTAATAGGCCCCCCTAGAACTTGTAATTCATCATGATAGGGACTTGTTCTGGTTTTATCCTTTTAGCCTTTGCCCCCTTTGATGTTCCTTCAATGGGAACTTCCTCCTCCAAATCAAACATTCTTTTAATACCTACAATACTGATCATTATCAGAAAAAGAGGAGAAAAATTAGGAGTAGATTAGCACAAGAATTCATATTAATCCCCATTCATTTAAGAGAAATTTCCATTTTACAAGTTAACTCAACATTTTTGGGTTTTGGGTTTGGGGAAAAACCAAGAACTTGACCATTCTAAGCATAATACTAAACTATTTCGGAAGTCGGTATCAGTAAAATACTTGAACTCGAACCTAATGTAACACCTTTGAACTCTATCAGACATTAGAATTAGGTTTTTGTTTAGCACCTACACCCATAGTGAAGAAAAGGTTTGTTTTCATTTTGTGACCCGATCCTGCAATGTGTTCGAAAATCAGGATCAGGTTTTTGTTAGATTGTGACACTTAACAAATGGATTCGGTAAGGGTTCCCTTCGAGTTTTGATCTTGATGGAACATTAGAAGTTAGAATCAGGCTATGATATGAGACTGACCTCATAAAGGTGAACAAGTTTTGGTAGCATCTCGAGTTTTGATCTCGATAAGAGATTGGGATTCAAAATCAATATTTTTATAAGAACCTTACCATTTATATGTGCAACGGGGATAAGTTAACCTTGAGTTCTGATCCTGACGCTATGTTGGAAGTTGGAATCAAGAAGGCACTAAGTGGTGGAACTTAAAGCAATGTCAAATGTAGTCTGCCCATCCGAAATCTAATCTCGATAGTAATGCGGGAGTCAGAATCAAGACACAAGTGGATAAATCATCAACTTTGAACATTTTGGAGTTACAACCCTAACTCTGATCTCGATAAAAGATCAGAAGTTGGGTTCAAGAAATGATTTGGAACTTGACCCAAACAAAATTTTAAGTATAAATTGCATAGTAAAACTCCGAATCCTGATTTTGATAGAGTTGCGGGAATCGAGATTAAGGCAATAAAAAAAAATAAAGGCCTCTGAAATCTAATAGTATCTAAATCAAGCCTTCAGGATCAGATTTGATTTGCAATCGTACAAATTTAAAATTATTCAAATTTAATGCAAACTTGACTAGGTAGTACAAAAAACCCTAGATAAACTAGGGCACATTAAGAACAAAAAAAACCCATGAACAAAAGATGAAACAAAATGTGAGAAAAACAAAAATGGGGAAAATACAAAACAAAACAAGGACAAGCGAACCAAAGGGTTTGAGAATGAAGAAAAATGCACCAAAAAGTGCAAAGAAAAATAGGAAACAAACCAGAACGAATGAGCGAGAAACAAAAAAATGCAAAACAATAGAGAAAAAAAACACATGCAAACCAACAATAAATGTAAAACATAGGACAATATGCCTACCTCAAAACACAATAAAAAATCTGACAACAAGGTGAGAAACCTAAGCACTACTTGAAACCCTAACCCTTGGCACTCCTCTGGTTCATTTTGTTAAACTATACAAGCCAAAGTAAACGAAAACAAAGGAGCGGCGAGAATAAAAACTTGCTCGCGAATGCAAGCAAGTGTCCATAAATGTAGGTAGGTCAGGCCTCAGGATCGGGGTAGAAGTCATAAATGTGCAATCACAAGAATGAAGGAAAGCGGGAGTCGAGATCTGGTCATGACACAACACCAAACTTTTAACAAGTGCAAAGTCCAAGCAAAGGTCCAAAATCCAAATCTTGATAAACCAAGACAAACACGGGAATTGGAATTGGGACGAAACATGGAACAAGAACTTTGGAAAAGTTCTTGGTTCCAGTTTGGGTCAAAAGTTTGATTCCAAAAGAGGCAAAGAAAGTTAGAAATTGGGATTGGGATGGAAACAAAAACAAGAACTTTGGAAAATTTCTTTGTTTTGATACTGGTTTGAAGTCCAATTCTGACACAAAAAAATGCACAAGGAAGAAAAGCGGAAGTCGGGATCAAAATGAGAAAAGGAACTTACCCTTTTAAAGGGGGTAAGGTGATGCTGCTGATCTGATATCTGAATCTAACAAAACAAAGAAAACACAAGGAAAAGCTCGGGGATCAGGATCAAACCACAAATAGGAACTTGAACTTTGGAAAGTAACAAGTGCTAGTGACAGTCTGAAACCTGAACACAAAAAAGAAAGGAAAACAAGGACTTAGGAGGAAAAGGACAACTCCAAAATCCCGAACAAGAACACCAAAGACAAAAACAAGGGGGGACCCATTTTAACCAAAAAAAATATAGGGTGGTTATGTAAGGCATAACAATTGGTAACTTGATTGGGAAAATGGTTTACCCATTTTCAAGATACTAAAGAATTTAGTCACCTAGGACCTCTGGTTTATGAACCTTTTAACTTGAGTAGGATCAGTCACAACAAACAAGGTTGAGTTGGAATCTCAAAACATGCATCAAAAACAACATCAAATTTGAGTGTGTGCATGTATGGTGCATCCTTTTCTTAAGGACTTTACCTATCCTTGAAACAACTGTATCAAGATTTAATCTATGTGAAGTGAGTCCCTTTAGCTATCGTACAATGATATCCTAGGCAATGTTCCACTGCTAGCTAGGCGTCTATAGCCTCGATGGAGATACCTCTAGTTCTCTCAAAGCATTGCTCTACTGGAAGTTAGGCATCTATAGCCCTGGTAGAGATACTTGAATCACCCTTATAATATTGATTTTACTCTAATTTATACTTCTCTTTTCTTTTCTTCCCATAGTTTATTTGAAGTAATTATTTTCTTATCTTTTCCCTCAATACTTCAGATGTAAGAATCTGAAATTCAAGTTGAGAACTATAATGAACCTCATAACAACATTAAGACTCAGATTTTTCACTTGACTCATGAATACAATCACCCTAAGATAGACAGGTCCTTGTGGAAATAAATGATCCTATCTAAAATGTGATAGATTCACCCATGGTTTATGAGATCACTTAAAATGCTTGTTTGTCCTTAACCTCTCAAACTTTCATTAAGATGTACACAAAAGATAAGTTTCGAAACAAAAGAGCTCAACAAACATACCTGAAAATACCTAATTCAATTTCTTGGTCATAGTTCCCTTAGTACGCTTTGAATAACTACCCATTATTTTGAAATGAAGAAAAATGAAAGTCCCTAGAAATAGAAAGAAAACAACAAAACAACAAAGAAAAAAAAACAAGCAACAAAAAGCAGAAAACAAATGAAAACAAACAAAGAAGCAAATAGAAAATGAGAGAACAACTAAACTACGCATGTACAAAAGACAAATGATCAGGCCCTCATGGGCCAAAGTAATGTTTGAGAAATTGTCTATTGACTAGCAATGGAACAGGTTCTCCCATTAGGGTGCTAAGATGGAAAGCATTCTCACCTAGGATCTCAGTAATCTGATATGGACCCAACCAAAGTCCATCAAACTTTTGGTGATCACCCTTTCTCTCCCCAGCTTTGTCCCATAGAAGCACAAGGTCTAATATTCTGAAGGCCTTGATTTTGGCTCTCTTATCAAACCAACATTTGAATACAACCTGATGCTTGCAAAACTGCTGCAAAGCAACATCCCTTTATTTTTCTAGATTAAGCAAATTATTTAGTCGAACTTCTATCCTATCACCATTAGAATAGAACTCTTGCATAAGCCATAGAACAATTATCTGTAGATGAATAGGGACTGGGTATTGGCCATAGACTAACTTAAATGGTGAGTTTCCTAAGGTGGATTTGATTCTAGTCCTATTTTCCTATAAAGCAAATCTCAGCTATGTGTGCCAATTAGTAGGATTACTTTCTAGTAACTTCTTAATTACCTCCAACAAGTTCTTATTGGTAGACTCTGCTACCTTGTTTCCTTGTGGATAGTAATTAGATGAATACTTTAAAAAAAAATTATGTTCATATGCCCACTGAATAAATAGTGCAAAAGAAAAGGCACGTCCATTATCACATACCAAAGCAAATGGTACTCCAAACTTGGTAACGCCATATTCATTGAGGAATTTGATAACAACATTGGTGGTACTGTTCTTGCAAGGTTGAGATTTAGTATAGCATGTGCAATAATCCATCACAGTCAAAATAAACCTGTGACCTATAGAAGAATTCAAATTAATTACCCCAACAAAGTCTAATGCCTATTGGGAAAACGATCTTACCTCATATACGGGTTGGAGGGGCATTGCCAGATTATGTTCTCTAGATGCCAAAGTTTGACATGTGTGACATGTCCTAACATGTTGGTGAGCATATCAAAACACATGAAGCCAATAATAGCTTGATCTTAAAATCTAATGTGCCATGGCGTCGGCTGAACCATGCCCAGTACCATGTCCACCATGAAATTCAACAATGGCCTATTTTCCCTGTTGTTGATCCAAGCAATGCAAATAGACACCTTCAAAATTATTCCTATATAAGGCTCCTCCTTTGACCATATAGTGAGCACTCTTCAGTCTTCGTGCTCTTCTCTGAGTGGTATTGATCCCATCGTGAAACTTATCGTTTAACAACAAGAAGATCAAATCAACATACCATGGGTCACTGGTGAATGATTGTACTGTGTACTACTGACATGTGATTTTGGGATCAACATTTTCCATGGATTTGGATAGGCCTTGTCCTCAAACCAGCTTTATTAGGTGAATTTCAAGGTCGAACTCCTACATAATTTCCATCCATTTTCCCATTCTTTCTCTTGGCTCGCTCTGCATTAGAAGGGACTTGACTGTAGGGTCGAGAACTATGGTTGTGATTTGACTGCGTAGAATGCAATTCCAAAATTTCTTAATGGCTCTTACCAATGCAAAAGCCCGCTTCTTCAATGGAGAGTATCTAATCTCAACATTCTTGAAGGGGAAACTCACAAAAGCTATGGTCCATTCATCCCCTTCGTCTTTCCACAATGTTAAAACCATAGCACATGAATGATTAGATGCGAAAGAATAAATGTAAAAAGGCATTAAATAGTTAGGACTGGTTAAGATAGGCACATTGAAGATAGATTGTTTGATTTGTGAGAAGGAAGTCTTGGCATCATTACTCCATTGAATCTTTGCATCTTTCTTCATCATCTGATTGAGGGGTTTTACAATTTCTACGAACCTGGTTATGAATTTCGTACGAAGTTTATCTTTTCAAAGAAAGACCTCATTTCCTTTTTGCTGTCAGGCATGATTAGTTTCAAGATGGATTCCACTCTATCTGGCTCGATTGAAACCTCCCTTTCTAATATTATGTGACCCAATAATTTCCCTTCTAAAACCCTGAACACACATTTCTTCGGGTTGAGGGATACATTGTACCTTATACATTTTTGAAGGACCTTTGACAAGTCAGTAGCGTTGTCTTCCCTATTTTTGGAAAATGCAGTCAAATTGTCCATGTAAATGATAATACATTTACCTACTAGATCTTTAAATGCAACATCCATCGCATGCTGAAAGGTGGCTCTAGTGTTAATGAGACCAAATGACATTCTTTGGTAGGAAAATGTCCCCCACTTGGTAGTGAAATCATTTTTCATTCTGTCCTCATAGTTAACCAACACTTGATTATATCTTGAATAGCCATCTAGGAATGACATCATCTACAAGTTGTTAACTATCAGTAGCACCTCGTCAAGAGGAGAAAGTAGGTAGTTATCTTTTTTTGAAGCTTGATTGAGGTTTCTGAAGTTGACACACAATGTTATTTCCCCATTGATTTTACAAATAGGTACCATATTTGCAACCTAGGTCAAATGTCTTATCAGAAAAATGATCCTTGTTGATAGTAATTTTTGCACCTCTTTGAGGATCATAGGTTCAATTAGAGCATTAACTGGACGCTGCTTCTGATGGAATGGCTTTTCTTCAAGTTTCAAAGGGATGGTGTGCATTATTACTGAAGTATCAAAGGTTTTAAAATATTCATACCCCCAAGCAATTGCTGCGATATCTGCTTTCAGTACTCTCAAGATTTTGTCTCGAATGTGCTTCAGGAAAGTTTTTCCAATGAATATATTTCTCTCTAGGCCTGATCTGCCAAGTTGTATGATTCATACTTTCCTCCCTCAATATTAGTAGGAAATTTTTCATGAGCCCAAGGATCAGAATCAAAAATTATCTCTAGGGCTACCATTCCCTTAGGAATGCTATTGGTTTTCAGATTCATTATACCCTGTGCACCACAATCTTCTGGATCCCAGTCCCCCTGACCCTTTTCAGAATCATCAATGATTTTCCCTTTGAAGACATCTGAACTTACCAGAAAAGCAAGGATATGTTGATCATCATAAAAAACCTGGAAGTTCCAGACGTTGTTAGGAATGGCTAGAATCGACACTAATTCAATAGAGAACCTTTTTAGTTTGGAATCCCACATAGGTTCCAAAGTACTAGCAACATCAACAAGTGTATTTGCAATCTGATTGTTTCTCTAGGGATCAACTTAATATTAAAAGCAGTGAAGTCCTTGATTAGGTTCCATATTCTGTTTCTATATACAACCAACCTTTTATTGTGGTATGTGTACTAGATGTGAATTTTCTTGACTATTACCTCAGAATCTCCCATTAATTTTAGAGATATCACTTTTTCCTGATGCAAAAAAAACATTCCTCTAGCAAGTGCCTCGTACTCTGCAATGTTGTTAGTACAACCAAACTATAACCTACAAGAAGAAAAGTAAGTTTTCCATTTCAGGTTGGTTAGTTCTACTCTAGCTCCACTCCTAGTTTTAGACTTGGAACCATCAAATTTGAGGGTCCACAGTTGATCTTGGGCTGGAGTTTCTTTCTTCAAGTCAGCTGCAGGTGATTGTTTAAGAGAAATAGGTGGCGGCTCAGACTAGTTTGAGATATTAAGATCAAGAGACTGTTGTAAATGATGATTGTCAGGTAGTTCACTAAGATTTAAAACATGTGCAAAGACTATTTCTTGCACCTCATCTTGATCAATAGTTTTATAACTCATTTTTATTTTGAGAAATTCCTTAGGGATTGGAAGATTAGCAGGGGTAGGTGTACCTGTTAACTTATGAGATTTTGTAATCTCAGTATGTAAATTAAGAGATGGGGTATGAACCTGATTAGCTAGCAATGAGGTTCCCTCTAGTATGTTATTTTTTATTTTTAGAACAATCATGGGGTTGGCTTCGACTGGAAACTGATTTAGGGGTGTTCTAGGATTTTTGTTACAAGACTCTCCTTCCTGACCAACATGGTTCAAAATGTCTAAATAGGGCTGAAACGTCAACTTAGAATGATTCTGGTAATGAACCTGACACCAATTCGAGAGTAACAAACTCCATAAGTCAACCTCTTCTCCAAGGACCAGCTTGTCTTGTTGAAATTTCTGAATTAAAACTTGCTAGTTAACAATAGTCATAGGATCACTATCTTCTAAAGGCTGTGAGCAATCGTGATTAAACACTGAAAAGGTCATTATTTCTTCCCTCCTATAAACACCTATCTTAGTTTCAAAATAGGAGACTTCGTTGGGATGGTCATACTCAATGATCATACGCTTCAAGTGAGGTTTTCTTTCAATCCTAATATGAGTTTCTACCCCTTTCCATGGCAACCACATGTGCAAGAAATCCAAGGAGAGGTAACCTCCTATAGCCTTCATCAAATCCCTGCTTAATAACATGCGATATGTTTCAGGGATATCAGTAACCTGAATATCCATATAATTTTGAAATTTGTGGGTTTGATCCAATCTATACATACACACTTTTTATTTCTCCTATGACATTTACCTTAGTTTTATCTAACTATATGACTTTATTATGGGTTTGAACTAGGGTTAGACCCAAATTTTTATAGATAGAGAACAACATCACATTACTTGAGGCTCTAGAATCCAAAAGGAATTTATGCAGGTTCTCCCTGAAAAATTCTTGGACTCAAAAGGAATGGGGGTGTCCCTGTCTTAACTCTATACATGGCTGCATTCATGTCAGTAGCTGGAGTCTCCTTATTTTTTTTCTTTCAACCGATCTTCCTCTTCCAAGGCTTTCAACATGATTTCACATTGAGTGGAACACCACTTTAGAATTCCAAAGAATGATAATGAAGTCATCTATTTTTGCATTTGTGAAATAAAATCAAATTCCATGTTATTATTATATTGTTATTTTGGAATGAAAGTCGAATTACCTTTGTTTGGGAACTTAGGTGGGCCTTTTGGTGGAGGCAGATTATTGTCAACATTTTGATTAGGGGGGACCATACTATTGGGAGGGGCAGATGTGGTAAACGAACCCTTGTTCTGATTTCTCAGAAAATGGCCTCCCTTGGCTTGAAAAGCTTGAGCGTCGTATGTATCTGCTTCTTGTTCATTTTCTCCTTGCATGGGAAACTAATATTCCTTGTCATAGGTCTCAAAAGCCATGGCTGTATCTACAGATGCACCACCTTTATTGGGATTACACTGTGATGATTAAGAATCAGCTTGTGCCATCTTAATGATTTTTTCCATCTTTGGGAAGTTAACCTCATAATTTGTGGCAGTGTTGTGTAACCTACACCAATTAATCATGAAGTTAAAATATGCAACATTCACAGTATGTGGTTTATCTCCATTGGCTTGATAGTTATGGGGAAATCCTCCATTGTTTGGCCTAGTGTCCCATTGTCGGTTGTTGGGTCTTTGGTTATATCCCCTATTTTGATTTTCATAGTTCTAATTTGGGTAATTCTAGCTCTAGAAATTCCTTTTATTTTGATTGGTGTTCTAGTTGGAATAGTTGTTCCGGTTGGAATACCCTCCTTGATTATGGTAACTATAATTCTAATTTTGGTTTTGAGTGGGGTTTAGCTTAAACTGGGCCATCTCGTTGGTTACTTGGGATAAAGTTTTCTTCATAGTTTCTAACTTTGTTGTCAAATGAGCAATGCACTCACTTTCTACAATTATTGTAGCTGTTGGGCAAGTCATGGTGTTAGATCCTCCAACATGATTATGAAAATTTTGATGGTATTGGGAGGAATCTAGAGTCCCACTGTTGATCGATGGCAAGGTAGGCGAAGGCTGTAATTCAGTCAAAGGTCCATAGATAGATTGAGACATCCTTGGGAGTGTATTAAATAAAGGGGTTGCACTAGGCATCCTAGGATATCCCAGGGGAGGGAAGACCCCTCCCAAACCACCTGATTATGAACTTATCTGTTGTTGTAGTTTGATGGCCAGGTGATATACTTTAGAAAGTGAATCAATGCCTGACACAAGGTAAGTTCTTTGTAGAAATAATCCAATCAATGGATCTATGGCCTTAAGGTATGCCTAGATGGCTATATTCTCAACTACCATGTATGGTTCTTGCAACCGCCTGTACATCCTCTGGAAATGGGTGTTAAATAGAAGCTAAGGTTCATGCAGTTCTTTTCTAATCGTGGTGAATTGGTGGTATAAGATAGCTGAGTCTACATAGATCCAAAATTGATTTATAAAGGCATCCTATAAATTGGTTTAATTGAGGATGGATCCTGTAGGAAAGTTTAGGTATCAATTATAGGCCATATCCCCTAATGAATAGGGAAATAATCTACATGCAACGCCATGATGAGCTATTTGAGCCCGAGTGTAAACATCTTTGAATGCTTGGATGTGCTCTTTCTCACTTCGTGAGTCTCCATGGGAGTACCTAAGACAAAACATCTCTAGATTCTTAGGCATCTCATGTATGTCACCAAGAATGGTTCCCAGTGGCAAGGGATTATTCACAAAGAATGCCATTGGTGGTGGTGGATTTTGTCATGCCAGTTGTGGTATTAATGGAAATCCAGTTGGAGTGAGCGGTGGTGTTAGATCTCTATGAGTTTGGGTCTAGTAGGAGATTAGAGTTCAAGTAATGGCTTTGGATTTGTAGTAGATCTCAGAACTCTTTTAAACCTGTCTGGTGAAAAGGACCCAATTCGCTCCAGTTTGTTCCTTTGGGCCCTCCTTCTAGCCCTAGTTCTGTTGATGGTCAAAGTAACACAACAACGTTAAAACAAAATATCTCTACTCTATTTCTCTTGAAAAAGATAACTGATCTAAAACCACCTATCTTCCAAGGTCTCTATAGTTGGTTCTCAACTATTTTTTCATCATTAAGTGGCATATGCAACTGTAATATTCAAGGGGCCTTTGCTGGTAAGTAAGTACAAACCAAATAGTGCAAAATAACTTAACATGGGGGGGTTTCAAATAAATAGAAAAATATAGACTAGGGATTAAAACAACAAAACGTGAATACATATTCCTTTCAATTCAGACATGCAATTCTTGTAATGAGCATTTTCCAATTAACTGAAACTGTAGAACAACATAATCTAAGAAAAAATCATACCATCGCATCCATTCACAGTGAAGATTTAAAACATGCAACCATTCATCATCACTTTTTTTAAAAAAAATCAATAATTAAAGCACCATAGTCTCATCACCAAGATTAACAGATCAATAAACAGTAACATCATCCACATATAACACAATAGATAGTTTTAAACTCGAAATATTCTATTGATTTTAATCAAATAAGAGAGATTTATGCACAACAAAATGCACTGGAATATGAAAAACCATTGTCTATCAGTATTACTATTAACTTAACAAACTTCTAAAAATAAACTACTTGCATTAAAACTATAAAAATTGTTCAAGTGTTTAGTATAAAGCTGTAAAATAAAATCGTATCTAGTCTTTAGGTAGCCAATCCGACTTCAATCAGTTTACCTTTACAATTAGGAGAAAATTCTAAGTTATAGAAAAAATTAACATTAATTTCTCCAATCAAAAATAAAGATCCACAAATTCAGGGCTCAGATCCATAATCATAGGGGTGATTCCAGTTGAGTTTGAGTCTTCATTTGCTGAAATCCTTGCACTTGGGAAGTACACCATATGTCCATTTAGTCAAGATTTTACTGGGATTCGCTACCAGGTATACTACTAATCACCATGCCCAATCCTTGGTTTGTTAAAATTGACCTCGAGCTGTCCACTTGTTCAAAAAAATATTTGGAGATGTTGCTGCCCACAAGATGCCTAAAGATGATTGATCTTTCTAAACTAATTCCTTTTCAAAAAATGGAATATTCTCTTGCCACTTAGCTACTCTTAGGTATTTTGGATGCCTTATTTTTTAGATAACCATCCATATTATCAAAAATATGTTGTATAGTTTCTTCTTCAGGCGCATCTACCCATTCCACCCTGAACATTTCTCTTTCATACTCCTTGGTAGTGGCCGTGTATATATCCTGTAGTTGGGAAACATTCCGAGCATTGTCTCGTACATAAAACTTGATGTCCATAAGCCTATCAAGAAGAAGCCCTTCATCATCATCTCCTTTCTTAATCATTTCTTCCAACCTATTACTCCACTGATCCTTCATTTCCTATAAAGAAATTAAAGCGACACTTGGTGAAGCCTTTTTACCAATAAGTTCAACAATAATCCCTTTTATGAACTTTCATTTATCAAACAGATCTTGGTGGGCCTACTGCAATATTCTTATGTGTTCCATGAGGAATTCTATTTTAAAGATCAAAATATTCACACTTATCAAGCTAACCAAAATCTTTCTCTTCTATAATGGCATACTCAATCACATTTTCCTTTGGTAGCCTCTTTAATATTCTCAATTTCTTCATATTCTCAGCATATTTATCCTCTTCTCTCCAAAGCAGCTTGATATATTCGCCTAGGGCCTTGCTTTTATCACCTACATCCTTATAACTTTTTTGAACCAATAGTGAAGAGCCCCCCTGTATCCTTCTTAAGAAGATCAATCCACTTCTCCATCATTTGTGATTTTCTCTTCATTTCAGTCAACTCTTCTACCTCTTTGCGGCTCATTAAAACAAGAGTTTCTGATGGTGATGGTTGTTCGCAAGTTGATGTTATTAGCTCTTTGAGAAAATTCTTCATTTTCCCTACGTGAGCTTTGAGCTCATCCTTAGCTTTCTTTTCCTTGATCAATCATGACTTAGTAGTGCTAGCCACAATGGAAATCAAATTTATCTATTGATTTCTTGTCTATTTGTCAAGATTGAAAATGTTTATTTGATAATTTGTAGCCTAGAGTTCTCTATCATCTTTATCAATTATAGGTGTAGCAATATCCGTTATCAAATCTCCATCATTAGTTAACCTTGTAGAGTGAACAACACAAGGTTTCTTCCTTGGCTTCACTTTATCTATCTACTTTACCTTTTCATCCCATGTTACAAGTTGGGCCTAAACTTGTTGTCTCTTCAAATTCAATTTCAACCAAGTAGGAGCAATTGGCTAAGTAGTTACCTGTTGAGTACTAGGAGGTGTTGACAAAGGAGTTGTAGAAGAAACTACTGTTGTTGGTCCAAATGGCACAGCAACATGCAAACAAAATATTACTATTTTATTTCTCCTGAAAGAGAAAGATGATCACATGGATATCTTAGCTCCCAAGGTCTTTGTAGTTGGTTCTCAGCTGTACTGATGTTGCTCAATTGGTCAATATGACAGTAATATTCAAGGGGCCTGCTGGTATTGAGCTTTTGGACTGTTCTAAGATTGACCATGAAATCAAACCTATTCTAACCAAGGTTTTTAAAGAAACATAAAAAGATAAGTCAAAGCTTTGGAACAAAAAATAATGATACTTCATCTGAATTAACCAGACCTATTGCCTTCAAGGAATTGTAAACTAAAACTGAAGAACAAGATGAACTTGTGATTAACACACAGTTGTATTCATTCCTAGTGCTGATTTTAATAACAAATTACTAGCTACCATTTTAAATAAAACGCAAAATAACATCTCATTCCTTGAAGATCAAATCAAATGATTAATTGTAGACAAACACCATTCTAAAACAAAATCTGAAGTAGATTAAGATCTGGTTGCTTCTACTGTTAGTGAAATAGATAAGCAACACTTACAAAGTTGGCACAATCACCAGTGTACAGAACATCTGTGGCTCCAAATTGTTTCGATTTGCACTAAGAGAACTAAAAAGCACATTACAGACTATGCTAAACCTAAGTTCTAATTGAGAAGACAAAGGAAACTCCCATTACAAAGAATCATGATGCAGCTCTATCTTCTCTAACTGACTCTATATTTTCTATACTAATTCTCTTGACTTCTAATCCTATATCTTCTAACCATAACTGTTTGACTTTTGATATTTTTCTAACCCTTACAAAGAGGCCCAAATGCCATATATATAGAATGCACAGAAAAGAATGCGCTGGCCCCCTGCATTAGGGTTTACAAAATATCTGCTTTCAGGAGGGTCGGTTCCCAGATCCTTTTAAAAGAATGAATGTTACATTCAATGAGAAGCCTTACTATCGATGTCAGTGATGGCTTGACCTCAGGAGAAGCCTTTAGATCTTTTTGTAGCTGCAACATTTACTCTCTTGTCTTTGTGTCCATCTTTGAACTCTGTTGGGGTCGCCTTGAATGTTCCAAAGAATTTTGCCATTAATATTGATCTACCTCCTTGCCAGTAGTCACTATAGTTGTCCCTATGAGTCATAGTCTCTTCGTTCTTATGGCCTCCTTCACGTTCTAGACTTGTCTGCACGCTGACTGTCCTCCGGAAACACCATCGGGCCTCCCTGTAGATCCGAACATCTCACCCAAGCCGATCCATCCTGGCTGCCTTCCGTTGATCTTCCCTCGCAGGAATAGTCAATCGGTCAAAGGGACCAATGAGTCACTCCTTTGGCCCTTCTGATTGGATGATCATATGCCACGCTAGATTCCTGAGCAGTTGAGAGCGGTCCACCTTAAATCGCATGTCGGTGAGACACTTATCATGTCTCCCTGATGTGATTTTTTCTCATAACAGTTATCGACATAGCGCAGACCAATCGATGAGACCCTTCAGCAAGCTACATAAGTTATCTAAATACACACTGAGGTTGCCGAGACAATTGTTATCAGTGTGAGGTCATGGAAATATCCTTAGTCCTTTGGGGAGATTCTTCTGAGCTCAAATTTCTTTCGGTGAGACCTTACACTGTCGGCCAAAGTTCCTGGCGAGTTCCTCTCAGTCATACCGATGCCTCCTTTACTGGGAAATCCATCGCTACCAGCAAGACCTAAGCACATCGACAAGAGGTCATGCCGAAGTCCTTCTTCATTTGGTGAGCCCATTCTGCATCGGTAAGACCCTTCTAGGTCGATGAGACTCTATACCGACCGAAGCTCCCTTTTGCTGAACTCTGTTGTCGCCAAGACCTCCCTTGTGGTCATACTAATATGCTTTCCTTTGCTCCACTTTTGTCGCCATAACATTCCCCTGTCAGGGAGATGTCCTATAGATACATTACATTTTGTTGAGGGATCTCCATAAGCACACCTTTTGTTGTTGTGACAATCCCGTCCTCTCCTCGATGAAGCAACATGTCGGTGGGACATTCTGGGTCAGAAAGACTGCAGGACCTCATGCCGAATGTTGATTGTTTGGCTGAGGCGTTCACTTATGAAGTGATCGGTGAGACACGAAGAGCTCGCCATGGCCTCATTCTGAAGACAAGCCTCTTCCTGAAAAGTATGTCCTATCGATGGTTGGTGAGACACTTATCGCTCGGGGAGACCCTCCACTGAAGAGATAACTCTTGCCGAAGTGTTACCCCGGTCCTTGCTAGTCCGTGTGACTTCGTGAAGTCGGAGACTTCACCCTGAAGTCAAAATCTCCCCCCGGTATGTATTCCCTCTATTGTTGATCGGTGAAACACTTAGATCTCGCCGAGGCCTTTCTCCGAAAGAGAATTTCATGTCGATGGGAAGCTCCTAGTCGTCGAGACTTTGATTGATTTCTGGCTGATTGATACCTGCACATGAATTTCACTCACTGTGACATCTCTGGGGTCTTGCCGACTTTTTCCTTAACTGATTTTGAGGACCAACTGTATTGAGGAATGCCTTCCAAATGAGCCCCCTTGGAAAATATCATCATGTGTGTGATTCAATCTTGCAAAAGGAAGGTCTGCATAAGTCCTAAAGCATATGAAACATATTAAAA
This sequence comes from Sequoia sempervirens, assembly GCA_007258455.2. Lineage (NCBI taxonomy): Eukaryota > Viridiplantae > Streptophyta > Pinopsida > Cupressales > Cupressaceae > Sequoia > Sequoia sempervirens. The sequence goes on from VDFB02270651.1 coordinate 626,432,090, forward strand.
TAAACTATTATGTTGCTTATGATTATTTCATTCAATTTTCAGCAAGAAGAAAACCAGCTCAAGCTGAGACAAAACTAGAATTAAATCAAATAGATCAAAAGTCAAAATTAGGAGGAAAACAAAAGAATTCCAAAGATCCAAACAGGCAACTAAAATGGAAAGAAGACAAAAGAAAAAAAGGGGGGGACCCATTTTGTTCCAGAACAAAATGGGGTGGTTATGCAAGGCATAACAACTACCTCCATGGTCTGCTCAGAAGAAGCCTTTTTTTGATCCTCTTGCTCTTTCAACAACCTTTCTTGCTCCATTTTCTCATTTTGAGCTCTAATTTTTTCTATCTTCTTCATTTCCTCTTCTTTCTATGCAGCTTCCTCCTCATCTATTAATCTTTGCTACTCTAATTTGATTGCATGGAGTTCAGCTTCTTCTGCCTTATCTTGCTCAACCTTCTTTTGTTGTTCCAACTCTTGTGTAATAGCCTCTTCTTTAGATTTCCTCTGTGCTTCAAAAACTTCCTTGTCTCGAGTTAGCTCTTCATCTTTCTTTCTTTGTTCTTCTTCCTCACCATCTAACTCTTCAACAACTTGCTTCTTAGCAACTTCCAATATCTCCTTTTGTTCATCTTTAGTCAAAACATCATTCATTGTAGCTGCATCCCAAAGACTTCCTGGCTCTAACCAAGTCTCCTCTTCTCCAACTTCCTCCTCAAGATATTCTTCCCATTCTGCTCTCTCTTCTTCATGAGGTGGAGTTTTCTCAGAACCTGAAGGGATAGGCGAATCTGTTACATCAATCACAAGAGGCCTCTCTTATTTACTAGCTACTATTTTTGTAGTCAATGGTGTGGTGAGAGGGGTATCCTTAGTTTGCATAGGCACCATAGAAGGTCCTTCTTCAGAAGCTTGTCCTCCATCGTACACAATTGCGATGGGTGTGGTACCAAGATTTGAAATAACCCATGAAACAATAGTAGCATAAGTAACCTTAGCTTTTTCCAAAGCTTCAGTGACTTGCTTCATTGAAATTTCCTCCTCCATCGGGGCAGATTCTTTTGTGGCTACAACAATTTTCTTAAATCTCTTATACTGTCTTGTTTTAGTGGAGGAAGTAGGTTCACTCCTAGAATCTTTCTTCCTTAAAGCCTTGACCGTTGGTTGCTTTAAATGGAGACTAAGCCATTTTACACTTCTATTAACCATAACTTGTGACACCTTATGAATATTGGTTTCCTCTTTTCCCATCCAATCGATTGGCTCCAAATCCTTGGTGGCCACTTTATCCATTTCATAGTGGGGATCAAGAGTAATTCCATCATTAGTGGTAGCTTCTGGTATATCCTTTGCAACCTCAAAATCTTTCATCTAGGGAATTTTCAACCTTTCATATCCCCTTTTCCTTACTTCAAACTGATCTTGTAGGTTGGCCCAAAAGTCTTCCAGAAGTGGCCGATGGTTGGGAAATTATGAGGCATATATACCATAACTTTTTCTTCTTAGGATCAAAGTCCTTCCTAGATGTATGTTGTTTGAGATTCATGGACTGGAACTCATTCGTTTTTGTCTTGGCTGCTATGGAAGAGGAACAAGAATAAAACCCTAATTGCATTGGGAATTAATGGCGGCCAACCTTATGTTGTGCAAAAAACTTAGTATTCACCTCTGCTGCGTCATGAGAAAACTCCATCAAGAACCATCTGTCCCCATAACACCTTGGAAATTTGAAAGGGTTCCCATCATATCCAAACAATCTGAAATAGGTGGATCTAGGGTATTGGAAAAACCAATATCCTTACTCTTCAATAAACTCCATTGCCTCCCAAGACAAATTTAAATGCAACATCACTTGTAAGTTGATTAATGATAACATATAGAAATGCATCATTGACCCTTTTGAAATTCTTCTCCGATGCCTTAAACTCCAACTGATCATAGTATTCCCATACTTTCATCTGATCTGGACCATCATACATTGATGCTACATGAGTTAAACACAGAAACTGCCCCATTCTTGCAACAAAATATATCACATATGAAGACATATAGAAAGTCTTTGTTTTCGCTACTTTCAATAACTGCTCATGGATGTTAACTGAAATTATCTATCCCCAATCCAAGTATTTTGATCCTTCTATAATTAGTTGAATGAATGAAAAAAACCAATTTTCAAAGGTATGGGAATTTTCCTTTCCAAAAACTCTTGCCAATAATGTGATCATATCACCAATATCTTCAAAAAATCAGACCCCTTTGGTTTAGGGGGTATCTTATTTACTGATTTCTTCTATGTTTTTAGCCACCTTTTGTTCCCTTCCTCATCTACTTCCCAGTATTTAAGTGCATCAAATTCAAACATAATCTTGGGGTTAGGGTGAGGAGGAGGATAAAAAACTAGTCTAATCATTGCTGGGGTCAAATCAATTATCACATTTCCTTGTGCATCAATACACTACCTCTTAGTTGGATTATAAGTCTGTGTAGCAGTTAGTATAAAATCCTGACATTGCACAATAATAGGAAAAGTGGCTACATGTACCAGTCCAAAAGCAACAATCCTCTTTTCCCTTGGGGAAGCATGTTATGAAAGAGTATCCTCATGAAACTGGTCCAAATCAATATGTTCCACAAGTGTGTCAGTTATATTCATGACCTCAGATCCAAACTTGGATGGTACTGGGCCCCCTGGAACTTGTACTTCATCATGATAGGGACTTGTTCTGGTTTTATCCTTTTAGCCTTTTCCCCCATTGATGTTCCTTTAATGGGAACTTCCTGCTCTGAATCAAACATTTTTTTAATACCTACAATACTGATCATTATCAGACAAAGAGGAGAAAAAAACTCATGAACAAAAGATGAAACAAAACATGAGAAAAATAAAAATTGGGAAAACCCAAAATAAAAAAAAGGACAAGCAAACCAAAGGGTTTGAGAATGAAGAAAAACACACCAAAAAGTGCCAAGAAAAACATGAAACAAACAAGAATGAATGAGCAAGAAAAAGAAAAAATGAAAAATAATAGAGAAAACAAACAAAGGAAAAACACATGACAAGATGCCTACCTCCAAACGTAACTGAAAATCTGACATCAAGGTGAGAAACCCAAGTGCTACTTCAAACCCTAACCCTTGGTGCCGCTCTAGTTAGTTCTGTTAAACTGTACAAGGAAAAATGAACGAAAACCAAGGAGTGATAGGAATAAATCCTTGGTCGTGTGTGTGAACAAGTGTCCATAAATGTAGGTAGTTCAAGCCTCGGGATTGGGGTGGAAGTCATAAATGTGCCATCGTAAGAATGAAGGCAAGCAGGAGTCAGGATTGGGTCATGACACAACACCGAACTTTCAATGGGTGTAAAGTCCAAGTGAAGGTCCGAAATTCAAATCTCGACAAAGCAAGACAAACATGGAAATTGGAATCGGGATGAAACATGGAACAAAAACTTTGGAAAAGTTCTTGGTTCCAATTTTGGTTTGAAGTTCGATTCTGAAAAAGGAAAAGAAATTCAAAAATCGGGATCGGGATGGAAACAAAAACAAGAACTTTGGAAAAGTTCTTGGTTCTAGTTCCGGTCCGAAGTCTAATTCTGACACAAACAAAAATGCACAAGGAAGAAAAGTGGAAGTCAGGATCATAACGAGAATAGGAGCGTACCCTTTTAAAGGGGGTAAGGTGATGGTTATGATCCGAAACCCGAATCTAAGAAAAAAAAGAAAACAAAAGGAAAAGTGTGGGGATCGGGATCAGATCATAAAGGGGAACTTGAACTTTGGAAAGTAACAAGTTTCAGTGACAATTTGAAACCTAAACCTAGAAAGCAAAGGAAAACAAAGACTTAGGAGAGAAAGGACAACTCCAAAAGCCCTAACAAGAACACCAAAGATAAAACAACAAGGGGGGACCCATTTTAACCAAAAAAAAATGGGGTGGTTATGCAAGACATAACAGGTCATAAAGAAAAATGGGGAGATTAGATTATGTGTGGATTTCTGGAATCTAAACAGAGCTTCTGAAAAGGACAATTATTGAGTGCCCTCACTTGATGAAGTGCTCAAAATTGTAAACGGTTGTCAAATGCTTTCATTTCTTGACAAATACTCTGAATATAACCAAATGATGGTGCAATACAAAGATAGGCATACAACGACATTGACCACGAAGTGGGGATGTTTACATACAGGAGAATGTTGTTCAGATTGATCAATGTAGGTGCAAAATTTTGGCACGCCATGGAAATAGCCTTCAAAGATCTCATCGAAAAATGTATCATCATATACAAGGATGACCTTAGAGTGTTCTCAAAGAAAAGGAGGGACCATGTCTCCGACTTGTGCAAGGTATTCCAAAAATGCAGAGAGTTTGGCATCTCATTGAACCTGAAGTAGTGCATCTTCAGAGTGACCGAAGGAAAGTTGTTGGGGCACGTGATCTTAGAATAGGGAATCTCCATAGATCCAGAGCACATACAAGCCATATTAAAAATATAGCCTCCTGAAAAAAAAGAGGAGATGAAATCGTTCTTTGGGAAGATCAACTTTGTCCACAAGTTCATTACAGGGTTTGCAAAAATAGTTAAGCCACTAAATGCCATGCTCAAGCAGGACACTAAAGTAGAGTGGACACATGAAGCCAAACATGATTTTGAGGCAATTAAGCAGGCTATTGTAGATGCTCCAGTACTGGTTAGCCCTAATTATCTAAACCTTTTCTACATTTACTCCTTTGCCTCAGATCACTCATGCACCAACATGTTGACGCAGAAAGATGATAAAGGGAACAAACAACATATTTCTTTTATGAGTGCTCCACTGAAGGATGTGAAGTTGCATTATCATAACATTGAGAAACAAGCATATGCCTTGGTTCGTGGAGTTGAGAAATTCTGGCATTATATCCTGTGGAACAAGGTGTTTTCCATTGTTCTAGACCCAGCTGTTATGACCCTGCTGATGTAGAATGAACTAGGAGAAAGAAGAGAAAAATGGGTCACACTGCTATAGGAATATGACATGGAGATTCAACCTATGAAGCTAGTCTGAGGACAAGCTCTCACTCGCACAATTACAGAAATGTAACCAAAACTCACAGTGCAACAACATCATTGGAGGATGTTTCTCCTGATGAATAGTATGATGACATTGTCTACTACCTGCTCAATAACAAGTTTCCATCACGACTGCAAGGAGTCCAGAAATGCACCTTGAGATTTAAAAAAACTATATGTTGCAAGGAGCTATATTGTACAAGAAGAATCATGAGGGATTTTATCTTAGGTGCCTGGGAAAGGTAGAGGCAGCTGAAGTGTTGAAGCAATTTCACGATAAATTTGAGACTGGCCATGGATCCGGCCCTTCAACATCCCATTAGATTCTACGGGCTGGGTACGATTGGCCGACACTGTTCAAGGATGGCCACAACCATGTCAGGTCCTGTCATGTCTGCTAGACTGCTGCCACTAAGGAAAGGTAAGTTGTTGTCCTACTGCAGCCAGTTGTTGAGGTAAGGCCCTATTAGTTCTCAAAAATGTTGGTTGAAAAACCTCAAGAGGTTGCTAGGCTCTTGGTACATTTTAGGCTAACGAACACAGCCAAATGGTGTATTTAAACCTTCTCTTCAGGCATTGCCAAACCTAGGTGGGTGTACCTATGCAAATGAAGCAGATTTGGAAGAATGTATGATTTGATTGGATTTGTGGATCTATCCCAGTGGCATAAAGTGTAATAGATGAAAGTTTGCTGATTACTCCTACTCCAAGTATTGAATTTGAAATGTTTTGAATAAGATTTTATGAAATTCTAAAATGGAATTGGTGTGACCAGTGCCTATTTTTTGTTGGGATAATGGAGTTAAGAGGTGAATGATGTGTGACTTACTTACTAGATACAGTTCAAATTGCTTGGCACCTGTGACTGTTTATACCTTGTATAAACGTGCAAGAATGTAACTACCAGACTCTTCATATCGATCCAAATGATTCTTTCCGGGTTACTGTGATTAATTAATAGGAAATTTTAATCCTTCCTTGAAGGAACCAATTAACTGAATCACACAAAAGCAACAAGTGTTTCCTAACAAATAAAATACTTCTGACTTGAATAACAAGGTAGAACCAAATTGGAGACAATGTGATAATTTTATCGATTATATGGCTCTTCTTATCTATCCAAATAACACTTCCATATTACTGTGATTGACAAAGGATTTTAATTCTTTAAAGAAACCAATTAATCCCACCACACAGGAACAACAAATGTGTCTTGATAAATTGAATATATCCTTGATACACCAATTTAAATAATAAGGAAAATATTAAGTTGGAGACAATCAAATAATCCTATATTTTCAACAAACAATTGACACCAGAAATTTGATCACCAAATTAAATCTTCTTTCCCATTCTATTACTTCAAAAGATTTTTGAAATAGATAGCATAATGTTCTATTTCGAGAACTATTCAACCTATTCAACTACTGATGATTTCCTAACCTACTTCCTATTTCCTAATTCTTTATCTTACATATATACTTTGTATTTTTAGGGTTATGACCGGTGCAACTCTTCGTTTAACTAATTTGTCTTTGACAGATTAAAAAATTTCAACTTTAATCCTCATCTTTGTAATCTCCATGAAAATTAATTCTAATGATAATCTTCTGGAAACTTCACTTTTCACCTATTAAATATAAAAATAATCACCCGCTTTATGATTTCCTTGGTGAAAATGTTTCCCATCCTCGTGAAAAATAAAGTATTTGGCAATACTTTAATTTTAATTCCCTTGCTAAAAAATTTCATGTCTATATCTTGCCTGGTTGAAATATTTCACCCAATTTAATAAATTATTCCTTGGGTAAAATAATTACCCTCTCCACGATTCTTTAAATCATTTTAACTCCCTGGAGGAATGTTTTGCTTCCAAGTGAAAACATTTGCACTTTAAATGACCTCTTAGTGAAATATTATAATTACACCTTTATTTTATCGAAAATAATCCCACTATGATTATTATTTTAAACAAATCTTAATTCTGTATTTTCACCTATCAAATAATATTTCACTTCAAGGAACAAATTTGACATAGGGGATTAATAAATCTTCATAAAGTGCTTGCCACATGTAAGTGAAAATCATTCACATTTTACCTTATCAGGTGATCGGTGGAACTAATGCTTCACTCTTGCTGATAATCTATTTTCTCCCCAATATGCTTCGTTGGGCTATCCGTGATACCTCAACATTACTCCCATCGATAGGCATTTCTCTTGGATAATTTTTTTTCTGTATCACAGTATGGTTTTATAGTTTACAAATAACAACTCCATTTCTAATTTAGGTAGAATATACTTGTAATATTGTGATTGCTAAATAATTGCTCATTTATTGTTGTCTCCCACATGAGTGCCTTCATCATTACCCATCTGCAAATATCTTCTCATTTTGTGTCCAACGTGTAGCTTCTCTCCATGGAATTTTGTAAATACTTCTTTATCAATTGATGTATGTGCAAAGCTTTATACCTTGTCTAGTGTATCTTCAATATTTCATTGCTTGATTTTGTTTTCCATATATTTTACAAAGTTAAACTTTATAAAACAATGAAATATTTAGGGTTTTGAAAGCTTCCATATTCATTTTAAAACATATCAAATGTTTTAAAATATATATCATTTGAACTTTAGGATTTAAGAAAGAATTTTTCAATTTTGGCTGGGGGAAAACAAAGTAATTTCACTGTGGGCACATGGAGCATCCTGGAGACACAAAAATTTGCAAGGGACCGTGATCAATTATTTTGGAAGTGGGTTTTTGATGGATTTTGAAAAGTTCGCCAAATCAAGGTACTTCCTTTGTAAACTGGCCTTGCTAGAGCATGTAGTGAGAAAAACAAAATTTTAAATTAATACACCAAATGAGCTCGAAATCCAACAAAATTGAATTTGGAAATATTTGAGGCCAAAAAACCAACTGGGTCATCCTCATAATTTAAAAATTTGCAACTTTTTTGGGATACCAAATCTAGCCTGGGAGCAGTCAGAAAACAATTAAAAAGCACACCAGAACTCCTCCGACGACCATGAAAACATGCAGATGTGTTGAGTTATGATAGGAGAGTATGATTTTCAAACGATTGGTCATGAAGTAATTAGGATTGAAAACTGTGAATGCCCAAAGTTGCTTACTCAACATTTTCTGAAAAATTACCATTGTGAAGCTCAATTGAAACCCTCCACTTGCCTTTTATGAAAAAATATCAAATGTGATTTTGAGAAGCTATAAATTTGTATATTAGCTCATTTAGGCATGGTGAACTTGTGTGAAAGAGGTTTTTTCACCAAGTGTCTTTATTCACAAAATATCAAACATCAAAGTTGACCTCTGTGAAAGACTTCTGGAAATGCAGTCTTCAAACTGGGTAAATTCTATTTGGATTTGATTTTGAAAAAATACCAAATGATATCCTGAAGCCCTAAAAATTAGCATGAAGGTAGATTTTGGTGGGGAGAATCTGATGCACCAATTGGTTTGTCATAATATCTTTTTAGTTGCTCAATATTGTTCTCGAAAGTTGGTCACTTTAATAGATTTAAAACTGTGTAAACATTAGACCTTCTGAGAACCCTTCAACTTGGCCTTTTGAAACCTTGTCAAAACTGATCGTACGAAGCTGAAAATTGGCATGCACACTCACATATGGTAGATGAACATACTTGCAAGGTGGTTTTACATGAAACTAAATGAGCTTCCAGTCATGATTTTTCAAAGTGGGTCATTTGAGCAAATTTTTCAATTGTACTTTTGAGTGTTGAAATCCAATTTTTTAACATGGGAACCTAAAATTTGGACAAAATTTTAGGCTCCAACAGGCCCTTCACTTATTAGAGGCTCAATTTTATTGGTTTGATAAACCCACCATCCTCTGCAAGCCACATGTATATTTTGACCACTACTGATTATTGCACTAGATGGAATGAAGTCATTGCTTGTAGGCAATGCACATCTAAAGTAGTTGTCAATTTTCTTGAAAGTTGTATTGTAAATCATTTTGGTTGTCCATTTTCCCTGGTATGTGATAATGGTCCTGCATTTTCCTTCCTCAAGTTTGCTAGTTGGGAATTTGATTATGGAATTGTGCTCAAATTTTCATCCAATTACTATCCCCAAGGGAATAGTTTAGCTGAATCCATGAACAAAAACCTGTTGACCATCATACGTAAACTGCTTGAAAAGAAACTAAAAGATTGGAATACCCAGCTGTGTTTTGCTCTGTGAGAAGATCACACACATCATAAGGCAACCCTAGGAAATTCACCATTTCGCCTTGTTTATGACTTAGAACCTGTTTTCCCAGTCCACCTCAAGATCCCTACACTTCAATTCATCAACACCTACTATGAGGAGGGAGAACAAAATGAGGGTCGCTTAGTTCAGCCGCTCCATTTGGAAGAAGTTTACAACCAAGCAATATAAAAAATTTCCAAACATTAGGGCGTAGTCAAGAGATGGGTCGATCGAAGAGCCAAATTTAAGGCCTTTAAGATTGCATATTTAGTCCTATGCTGGGATAAGGCCCATGAAAAGAAAGAGGGACATGAAAATTTTGAAAAGCTCTGGCTTGGCCCCTTTCAAATTTTTGAGATTTTGGGAGATAATGCCTTTCGCCTTAAAATGTTAATAGGAGAGGATGTCTTGTTGCCTATCAATGGGCAGTACCTCAAGCATTATTTCCTTTCTTGAGTTGCCTAAGCTCCCCCCTTGTATATACCTGTGCATAATTAGATTAGGTTCTTTGCTTTCTGCTTTTTTTTTTCTTCGCTTTCACTCATCTTCCCAACATTTTTTTTGCTGAGGGTGTGTTTCAGTTTTGATGCGGTGGTTGTGCTTGGCCTTGTAAAACAACCCACTTTGTTGCATGCCCTCTTTATTCCTTGGATAAGTCTTCATGAGTTATCAAGAGTTTCTATTCGCCTCTGTGAAATAGGTCCCCTCAATTGAACTTTGGCTTGACCCATAATGGAACCCTTATTTGAATCCTTTCACATCTATCTCAGAATACACATCAAACACACTTTAAATACTCTTGATGAGCTATATGGCAGTCATTAGGAAACCTAGGCAAGTGAAGAATATTAAGTCTACCTCAGTGACCACTATGATCTCCAAACCCACTATAAGCTTCATTGCTTATACAATTGAGCCAAAGAGTATTAAAAGGAATATATAAAAAGAAAAGGAAATAAAAGAGAAAATATTGAAAAATAGGCAACTGTGTGGGTGTGCGAATAACTCTATCGAGGCTATAGATGCCCGGTTGGAAATATATCAATGTTCATGGGGATTACAGCGACAACTCTATCGGGGCTATGGACTCTTGACTGGCAGTGGAGCAATGTCTAGGTTACTTATGGGGTTAGATCAACTACGTAGCTTGCCTTGGCTGATTGACCGCTATCCTCTATGGTTTCTAAAAAAGGGGAATGAACTCACTGCACACACTCCTGAGATATTTTGTGATTTGTTTCAACTGAGTATTCTTCCCTCCTTTAAGCCTTTAGTTTATTTGAGGAAACTGACTTCTGGTCTACAAAATTAGAGATTCTAGGTTTCAGATGAATCCTTACACTTGGAATGCTCAGGAGCGTTCTCCCAATGGAGTCGCCATTTGTTGTGCGTATAGCACACACACCTTGTTTAGACCGGGGAACCCCTTTCCTTGTTTCGCTTTCGTAGGGTTGTTTTTTCTTCTGTCTCACTTTGCATGCCTTGGTTTTTGAGCCTAAATTGGTTACACACCTCAAAGTCATCAAACTCACCTTGACCAAATCACCTACCCTACATTTTACTAGGTTTTTAGCCTTTGTGGAGTTTATCTTGTGGGTTTCCATCTTCTGTTTATCGTTGCGTCCATCGCTTTCAGTGGAACCTCAGCTGCGTGTCTCCCTGTGTGGGTCGCCACTCCCGTTTCGCTGCTAAGTAGTGGCCAACTCTTAACATCCACTTGCAAGGTGGGTGCTGCACTCATCTTTGACTTTCAAGTCATAAGCAAGTGACCGTGCCAACATGAGTTTCCACAACCCTACCTACCTCAGTCTTGCCGTACTGATAATTAATGGGGGATATTAATAGCAGGTTGGCTATATATACATGACCTCCCCTATCATTTTCACTTAGAGCATTCAAATTTGAGGAGAGAAAGAAAACCCTGTGCACGTGCAAAGTTCCCTAGGGGATTTGAACTAGATTTTCTTTAGATCTTTGAGTGATTTCGAGGTATGAGTTCACATTATTTTATTTTACCAGGCATTTAAACTATCAAAGTAGCTAAATAGCTAGGGTTTTAGTTAAAATATAAATCTATATCAAACCATCGCTTTGTATTTTAGAACCCCAATTTCGGATAACATTTGAAATAAACACTGGAGATCTCATGTGCCTCATTTCTGCATTCACACCCTTTTGGAAACACAGGTTATTCTTAGGGTTTTTCACGTGTTTTCCCATGAGGGATTTTGTCCTTACAAAGCAATTTCTCAATGGAAAGAACCTAATGACCACCCGCTATCCCTATCCCGCATTCACCTCAAGCTCAAAATTTGAGCTGTTTTAGAAAATTTGTAAAGTCTTTGTTTCCTTGCAAGTTCAACCCCGTGAGATTCCACCATGGGAAGTTTGCTTAGCAAATGTTTTTTCTTTAGCGGCCAAACTATGCTAACCTCCTGACTTGTGCACCCCACACCTAATGTCGCTTCCCCGAGCAATGAATGATCGAATCAATTGTTGCAAGAATGGAAAAAGGAATGAAAGTGTTTTCATTGATGTCAACTAGTCAACTGGTTATCTACTAGTTGTTGTGCGCTTTATATGTTGAGGATATTGAGAAAATTGTATTAAAGAAATATTACAAGTATTCAGTTGTTGCTCAGGATGATGATCTAGTACTTGTCCCTATGTGTGGTTCATATATGTTGGTCATGGTTGTTGAAGGTTGCTATATCCATATTTTTGGCTACTGGTTCATTGTGAAGTTTGAGTTGTGTTCACCAATTGTGAACTATGTTTTTTTTTGTTTTGGCTGAGGTTCAGGAGAAAAGTTGTTGGTCCAGATTTCTCTTTGATGAAGTCTTTTGACTTGTGGTTCTAGAGTTAAGATGTTCTAATTGCATTGAAGATATTTTTGGTTTTTGGAAGTTTCGAGCTTAATTGTTCTATGTGTTTTACACTGGTTTGGTCGACCGTGTGTTAAGCACTATCTTCGAAGTTGATTAAGTGTGTTGGATCTATTTTGGGTCTCGATGAAGCATGTGGTTGGTTTTCCCTCATTCTAATTCCAACCTAGGATGTTTTGGCACTGACCTAATTTGAATTTGGAGTTGGATAGCCGCCTTTGTATCTTTTTCAAGGTTGGAGATAGTATAAATACATGATGAGCTAGTAATGAAAAACATACAAAAGAAAAGAAGGAAGATAAGTGAAGGAGTAGATGTGACTTTGATTCTATTCAAAAAGTGTGTGTGAGTTATGTGTGTGGTAGATCAGTGCGAAGCTTAATGTTAAGTTTCCATATGTAGTGAGTAGAAGGCGAACTCGATCATTCATGCAAGTTGATCAAGTGATTGTGGTGGAACCCTTTGTTTCATTGGGATTGTTGTCTCTTTGTAACAAGTCTTCTTTGTATCTCTATGGCAGTGAGCCCTCTAGGTTGTAGCCCTGTGGACAGTGAGTCCTTATTTTAGGCAGTGAGCCTTATCTCAGGCAATGAGCCTTTTTGTAATCGGTTTTGCTATTCTCTATAGTGTGAGTTAATCCTCACCATGGTTTTTCCCTCGTTGGGTTTTCCACATATAACTGGTGTTTTGGAGTTTATGCATTAGATTTGAGTTTTTGCATTGGCATTTGATGACTAAACATTTAAGTAGTTTAAGTATTAGTTCCAATAATAGAATTGAAGATTAAAATCCGTGACACCTGATTCACCCGCCCTCTCAGTTGTCCTATTCAATAATTGGTATCAGAGCTTGGTTCGTTGGTGAAGAGATTAACCGCTTGAGGAAGGTTGAGGATGGCTAGCAAAATGGTCTTTGATTATCTGAGGTTTGATGGAACTAATTATGGTATCTGGAAATTATTGATGGAGGAATATCTGGAGTATTGTGTATATGATGTGGAGAAAGGTTATAAGAACCCCTACACTCTTCCTGCTAATTATCTGAGTACACCTGAAGAAATCAGAGCACATGAAGCAAATAATAAGGTGAAGTTCATCTTGAAGAATAGTCTGGTACATTCTGAGTTGATTAAGGTTCAAAATTTAAAGACAAATAAGGAAGTCTAGGATAGTTTAGAAAGAGAACATGATGGTGGTGAAAGAGTTAAAGAGGAAAAATTGCAGAATTTGGAAACACAGTTTGATCTTATACATATGTCCAAAGATGAAAATGTAAAAGGTTATGTACAGAGATTGGATGAGGTAATAGCTGGAATACGATCTCTTGGCGCTATTATAGATGAAACCAAGATTTTAAAGAAGATTCTCAGAACTCTTTCTAATGCTTACAGTGAGAAAGTGAGTGCTATTGAGAAGACTATAGATTATAATACTTGTACTAAGGATCCGGTGTTAGGATTTTTGACATCTTATGAGATGAGGAGGCCGAGTCTAAGAAATGGAGGCGAAACAAAGACTGCTTTTAAAGCTACAAAAACAAAAGATCCAGATGAAGAAAACTTTGATGAAATAGAAGCTAACTTTGTAAGAAGAATGAGAAAAAGCTTTGGTAAGTGTGAAGGTAAGTTTCCTTTTAAGTGCTTTAGTTGTGGAGAAATAGGTCATTATGCTGCAAAGTGTTCGAAAAGAGCTAAAAGGAATAAACAAAGATATGAGAAAGAAAAGAAAGGAAAGGAGATTAACATAGCTTACCATGTGAATGAGAATGCTAGTATTTCATATGAAGATTTAGAATATGAAGATCCAGATGACAATGAATGCTTGTTCTTTGTGATTAAGGATGAACCTACTTCTACTAATTCAAAAAAAAAAGTAAAGGAAAGTCCTTCGGAGAAGGAGAAGGAGAAAAATGAAGGTACAATTATCTCTGCCCTACATGCTAAACAAGAAAATAATTTTTTGGTAGTTGATAGTGGTTGCTCACATCACATGACTGGTGATAAGAGTAAGTTTGTAAAGCTTGAGAAATATGATGGAGGTATGGTTATGTTTGGAGATGATGCTGGTGCTAAAATCTGTGGGGTGGGTTCAATAAGTTTTGATGGAAAGCATCATACTAACGATGTTTACTATTTTAAGGGGTTAAGGAATAATTTGTTGAGTGTTGGTTAGATGTGCAGAAAAGGATATGATCTTTTGTTTAAGGATGAGAAATGTGGGATCCAAAAAGGATATGAAACATTGATTGCTATAGGAAAGAAATCTGAAGGGAATATTTGTCAACTTAACGGAGCAGATGGATGATGATTTATGACTCAGATAAATGACAGTTGGTTGTGGCATAGGAGAATGTGTCACATTAATTTTGATAACTTAGCAAGGATTAGTGTTGTTTAGGCCATGAGAGATTTACGAAGAATTAAAAAGCTTGTCAATGCTATTTGCAGGAATTGTCAGTTTGGGAAGCAAGCAAGAAATCATTACAGATCAAGAGAACAATCCACTACTAGATTACTGGATTTAGTTCATACAGATCTTTGTGGTCCTATGAGAGTGCAAAGTCTACTTGGTGAAATGTACTTTATGCTTTTAATTGATGAGTATTCTAGATATACATGGGTTACATTTCTTAGAGAGAAATTTGATGCATTAGATAGATTCAAGGAATTTAAGGCGATGGTTGAAAATGAAGTGAATTTGAAGATAAAATACTTAAGATCTGACAAAGGTGGAGAATTAACCTCCCATGAGTTCAATATGTTTTATGAAGTTCATGGAATAAAGAGAGTTATCTGCTCCGAGAGCTCCTCAACAGAATGGAGTTGTTGAAAGGAAAAATACAACAGTCCAAGAGGCTGCTAGGTCAATGATCACTAAAGCCAAATTACTAGAATTTTACTGGAAAGAAGCTATTCATATTGCTGTATATGTGTTCAATCGAGTTCAAGCAAGAGAAAACTGTACAAAGACTCCCTATGAGGTATGGCATGAAATAATTCCTATAGTTAAATATTTCAAGGTATTCGGAAAAATGCTATACCAGAAGAGATGAATAAACTTAGGGCAAGTTTGATGCAAGTGATGAAGGAATATTTCTTGGATACTCTACCAAAATCAAGGCATACAGATGTTTCAATAAAATACTGAGAAAGATTATAGAGAGCTTGAACGTGAAGGTTGATGAGATAGTGAATAAATCTATTGATATTGATGGGTATGTGTCTGATGAACATGACTGTGCAAGAATAGAAGAAATTATGGAAGAATAGAATAAAGATGAGTAGAAAAAGCAGGATGAATAGAATGAAAGAGAAGAAGATGCTCTGGTGATGTCCCCTAGGACACCAAAATATGTACAGAGGAATCATTTAGAAAATCATATTATTGGAGACAAGACAACATGTGTGTTAACTAGAAGAAAAGTTGTTGGTGAAGTAAATTTGTGTTTATTCTCTGAGATTGAGCCGAAGATAGTAAGTGAAGCCTTTAAAGATGAACATTGGAAGGAAGCAATGAAAGAAGAAATTTTGTAGATTGAGAAGAATCAAACTTGGGAATTGGTCCCAAGAATAGTAGACAAAATATCATTGGATCAAAATAGGTATTCATAAATAAGTTGAATGAGAATGGAGAAGTTGTCATAAACAAAGTGAGGCTTGTGTGTAAAGGCTACTCAGAAGTAGAAGGCATAGATTTTTAGGATACTTTTACCTTGATAGCAAGAATGGAAGCTATAAGGATGTTCTTGGCATTGGATGCTTATAAAGATTTCAAATTCTATCAGATGGATGTTAAGTCAACATTTCTGAATGGGTGAGCTGGAAGAATAAGTCTACATGGAACAACTAGAAGGATTTCAGTTAACAAATCAACTGGATATGGTGTGCAGATTAAAGAAAGCTTTGTATGGATTGAAGCAAGCTCCTAGAGCTTGGTATGCAAGGCTGGACAATTACTTGATTCAACAAGGATTTAAAAAAGGCACGACAAACAATAATTTGTACTTTAAGATTGAAAATGACAAAATCTAGATTGTAGTTGTATATGTTGGACATTGTCTTTGGAGGAAATGAAAAGATGTGCAAGATGTTTGTGGAAGAGATGCAGAAAGAATTTGAAATGTCTATGTTTGGGGAGATGTATTTCTTTCTTGGTCTACAAATTAATCAAACAGGGAAAGGAGTTTTTATTTCATAGTCTAAGTATGTGAGAGAGATGTTGAAGAAGTTCGGGATGGATGGCTCCAAACTGGTAAGTACTCCTATGGTGACTAGTTGCAAATTGGTTAAAGATGATTCATCTAAGGCTGATCAGAGCAAGTATAGATTTATGATTGGTGGACTACTATATTTGACTGCTACTAGACTAGATATTATGTATGTGGTTTGTCTTGTGGCTAGATTTCAAGAAGATCCAAAGGAAACACATGTTTCTGTAGTTAAAAGAATATTCAGATATTTGAACGACACTTTGGATTATGGATTATTGTATCCTAAAGATACTGAATTTACACTTAGTGCATATAAAGATGCATATTGGGTTGTATGTGTAGTTGAAAAATAGAGTACAAGTGGTGGTACATTATTTCTTGGATGTAGATTGGTGGCATGGTTGAGTAAGAAGCAAGATTCCGTCTCTTTATCTATTGCTGAAGCTGAGTATATTGTTGCTTCATCTTGTTGTACACAAGTTTTATGGATGAAATGGATATTGAAAGATATACAGTGTTATATGATAATCCCATTTCTATCTTTTGTGGTAATACAAGAGCAATTAACATTTCGAAGAATCCTGTGATGCACTCAAGGACGAAGCATATATCTGTCAGATATCATTTCTTGAGAGAGAAGGTCATGGAGAATGAAGTCAAACTTGAGTATGTTCCGACAAAGGATCAGATTGTTGATATATTTATAAAGGCTCTTCCTAAAGATACTTTTGAGTATCTCTAAGAGAAGTTAGGGGTTATTTCCCCTCCTTTCATAAAATAAGATGCATCAGTCTAGTGGATTACTGGTTCTATCTTTTTGGATTGATGTTTTGGTGGCTACCTCTCAAGGGGGGCAGGTAGTTTCAAGTGTTGTCATTGTGAGTATTCTATTTTCATGTCAAAGGAAGATTAAATGAATATATCTTTTTCCTTTCTCAATGATGTCAAAGGGGGAGAGAAAGCATGTGAGAAGGAGAGAAAGCTAATGAAAGAAAGTAGGTAATGAGGTAGATGATCTTTTGAGGGGGAGAAGCAAAAAGAAAAATCTTGAGAAGTATATTCAGAACTGGTATGATGCCTTTGATGGTTTTTCACATCATGTGTTGCCATCAATGACAAAGGGGGAGGTTGTTGCAAGAATGGAAAAAGGAATGAAAGTGTTGTCATTGATGTCAACTAGTCAACTAGTTATCTACTAGTTGTTGTTGGTTTTATATGGTGAGGATATTAAAAAAATTGTATTAAAGAAAGATTACAGGTATTCAGTTGTTGCTCAGGATGATGATTTGGTACTTTTCCCTATGTTTGTGCAGTTAATATATGTTGGTCATGGTTGTTGAAGGTTGCTATATCCAGATTTTTGGTTATTGGTTCATTATGAAGTTCAAGTTGTGTTCACTAGTTGTGAACTATGTTTTTCTATGTTCTAGCTGAGGTCCGGAAGAAAATTTGCTGGTTCAGATCTATCTTTGATGAAGTCTTTTGACTTGTGGTTCTAGAGTTAATATGTTTTGATTGCATTGAAGATATTTTTGTTTTCTGGAAGTTTCAAGCTTAATTGGTGTATGTGTTTTATGCTGGTTTGGCCGACTGTGTGTTAAGAACTATCTTCGAAGTTGATGAAGCGTGTTGGATCTATTTTGGGTCTCAGTGAAGCATGCGTTTGGGTCACCCTCATTCTAATTCCACCCTAGGATATTTTGGCACCGACCTAATTTGAATTTGAAGTTGGATGGATGACTTTGTATCTTTTTCAAGGTTGGAGATAGTATAAATACATGATGAGCTAATAATGAAAAGCACACAAAAGAAAAGAAGGAAGATAAGTGAAAGAGAAGATGTGACCTTGATGCTATTTAAAAATCTTGTGTGAGTTAAGTGTGTGGTAGATCAGTGTGAAGCTTAATGTTGAGTTTCCGGATGCAGTGAGCAGAAGGTGAACTCTATCATTCATGCAAGTTGATCAAGTGATTGTGGTGGAACCCTTTATTGCATTGGGATTGTTGTCTCTCTGTAACTAGTCTTCTTTGTATCTTTGTGGAAGTGAGCCTTTTGGGTTGTAGCCCTATCGAAAGTGAGTCCTTATTTTAGGCAGTGAGCCTTATCTTAGGCAGTGAGCCTTATTTTAGGTAGTGAGCCTTTTTGTAATCAATTTTGATATTCTCTATAGTGTGAGTTAATCCTCACCGTGGTTTTTCCATCATTGGGTTTTCCATGTAAATATGGTGTTATTGTGTTTATGCATTGAATTTGAGTTTTTGCATTGGCATTTGATGATTAATCATTTAAGCAATTTAAGTATTAGTTCTAGTAATTGAATTGAAGATTAAAATTTGTGACAACTGATTCATCCCCCCTCTTAGTTTTCATATTCAACATCAATAAGAGCTAAGTTGAAACCCTTGTTGGGCGCGACCAGGTGGGCCACCCCATGATGAAGGCCATTACTCCTTGACTGATTTTCAATGGCTAAGCACCCATGTGTCTCTGCCTCA
Organism: Sequoia sempervirens; assembly: GCA_007258455.2. Taxonomy (NCBI): domain Eukaryota; kingdom Viridiplantae; phylum Streptophyta; class Pinopsida; order Cupressales; family Cupressaceae; genus Sequoia; species Sequoia sempervirens. The sequence continues at coordinate 626,450,955 of VDFB02270651.1, forward strand.
TGGGTTCCACGGGCGACATTTCCTTAAAGTTTAAACTTGAACTTCACCAAATGACACTGCGGGCCAAACGCCTTTTGCGAGTCCGCCCCTGCAGGCATTCGTTCATGGGACGTCGTCACCCCAGTGCTATTCATTAACAAAAAATCACCCACGCCCTTCCACTATGTTGGTTTTGCAGGCAGAGCATCCCCTCGGCCAAAAATTCAAAGTTTTCCAATGAAAACCTTAAACTTGGGAGACCCTTGCGGGACCACCTCTACAAATTTCCACTTGTGGAGAGCCATTGCTCTGAGGCTATTGTTTAATGGTAAGACTAGCTTATCTTCCCTCCATGTGGACTCCGAGTGTGCCAAAGCTTTCTGTATGAAAAATTCATAAGTGACACGTGAACCATCGATCCACTTAGGCGGGTCCACCCATGTGAGCCACTACAGTCAGAACTCCGCTTTCATAAAGCCGGGTGATCCCATAATAGTGGTTTATAATTTTTGGCCAAATTGGACACTGAAATTATTATTTTTAACTAAATCTTCACATTCGGGCACCTATAGTGGCTAAACTGTGAGGAATTTGAAGATGGTGGAAACTAGAGTCTCATCAAATTTTGTATTTAGATTCTAAAAATATTTTTTTCAAAATTTTTGGAATCAAATTGCACTTCTTTTTCCATCTCCCACAAAAATTGATTTTTTTCAAAAAAACAACATGCCGCCTAACTCTGTAAATCCCAACTGAGAGAAGTTTAACGAACCACAAAGGAAAATGACCATGCGGGTTCTGCCATGTGGAACTCCGCATGCGGGAGGTGGTCTACCCAATTCCTTTATTTAAATAGCGAATCCTTGGGAGCTTTCTTCCCCATGGCGCCCACACTCCTCACACCTGTATAAGCTAGAAAAGACCAATTTGACAAAGGAAAACAATTGAAGGTGTTGTTATTCGATATTTTGCATGTGCCAAATGACTTTACTTCAGATTCACCTCACAATTGAGTCATGTAAAAATTAACTTGCAGGTGAGTGTTTTTGGATTCTACTTTCCCTATGTTGTCCCTTAACGAATTTCATCATAACGACTTCCACAAGGGGGAAACCCGCATCCCCATACCCACATTTGCACAAATGACCCAAATGAGTGTCAAATGGTAAATAATGATGAATGTCATGATTTTATAAGTGTGTATAAATGAATCTAATAGTAAATTTGTACAATTCAACTGGGATTCATCTCCTTAATTTGTTAATGTGCTTACTACACTCTTTCTATTCAGTATTTATGGAACCTGCTGAAGGACCATCAGAGAAGCTTATTGAGAAAGTTGACAAGGGAAAGAAACCTGCCAGAGCTCCTAGGGGGAAAGAAGAAAATGAACAGATGAAGTACCAGTTCCACGGGGTAGAATGCACTTCCAAGATCATGTCCAATTAGGACATAGTTTCTGACACATACTTTAGGCATGTGAATATAGATGAATTCACCAAGAGAGTCATGGTCAACCCCACTACTAAAGAGGCCTTAAGGATAAAAGAAATTGGCCTTGCAAAAGCAGTTGGATTTCCTCCCACTCTCGTTGCTCTAGAATTGATTATGGCTTGTCGAGAGTGCTATCACTCTTACAATAGGGAAAAAAATTCCAAAGATGGGAGGGTACTGGCAGATTTGTCTTCCAAATCTATTGGTAAAACATTCGACATCCAAGTCTTTGATGAGATGGAGGAAGTTGAAAAGGAATTCACTCTGAAACTTTGGCATTAGGATTCTTTGGGGTATAAAAGGACAATTAATCAAAATTGGTTAAAGGACGAGAGGTAGTGCTAGAAAAGTGCCTCAAACATTATAGAGTATTGAATTCTTTGAAGAATATCATGATCTAGTCATGGTTTTGAGAAAAGTGATGGGCCTACCTACTGCTACATTCCTTGAGGAATGGATGTTCTACTTCATAAAGGAAATCCTCTGGGGCACCACCAAATTTCACTGGGTGAAAATGATAAGAGATAATTTGCATGATCAATTCATGGTAATGAAGAAGACTTCCAAATTCTACATGACATCATATTTGGTCTACCTCTTAGCAGTCAAATTCCTATATAAAGGGTTATTCTATGCAAGACCATTGGGAACCAAGAAAGGACAACTGAAGGTCTACAACTGCTATACCCAATTACAGTACAAAAATTTCAAAAGGGAATGCAGAAGGTTGAATGATGCCTTCATTGGGCACATTATTAGAAGCTTGGGGGGAGACTTTGAAAGAAGAGTAACACATAGTGCTAAGGTAGTAATTGTTGGCCCATAGTTTCCATTGCACCAAAAGATCAACCTGTTAATGCCTGATAAAATTGCTAGAGTTAACAGATCCATGGGAGGCAGTTAGTCTATGTCACGAATCCCAAGGGGAGCGCTGACCATCTGCCAACAAACTCCCCCTCAACATTACCTAAGGGGATTCAAACCCGACACCTTTGGCTCTAATACCAATTGTTAAAAGGAACATGACAATTGAGAGGGGGGTAAATCAGTTGTGACCAAATTCAAACACAAAACTTCAAACACTTATCAACTTCACAACCACACTATTCTGTTATTGAGTATGAACATGAAATGCAGATAAAAGAAGGAAAAAACAACAAAATAAATAAGATATTTTACGTGGAAAACCCAATAAGGGAAAAACCATGATGAGGATTAACTCACAATATCAAGTAATTCCAAAAACCAAATATATAAGGCTCATTGCGAAAGGGCTCACTACCTAGAATAGGACTCACTGTCCAGATGCAAAAGCTCACTGCTTACACAAGAAGGCTCATTTCCTACAAAAAAATTTGGCTTCATAGCTGAAATGAACTGATGAGAGTGCACCTAACAAGTGCTCATACAGTTCCAGTGATGCTCAATAGAATGTCTTAACACACTTCATCATTTTTCGCACTTCTTCACATTCGCATCAATGTCATTCCTCATTCCCTTGCTACAATATTCAAAACTATCTGACATATATATCTAACATATTCACAAGCATCAATTAGGTCAGCCTAATTAGATGTGATCCTTATTTACCAAAAATACCAACTTTTAGCTTCAAGCATTCACAGTATTTCCAAACAATAAATTAAAATGTTTAGCACACTACATTGTGTCAAAATAGACCTAAGATAGGTCACACATATCCGCATAACAAAAATAATTCACCATACCACCAATTATCCATGAGGTTGGCCAGAGATAGGCTTAGTAGAAAAATGCAATCAACAAAATAATGCCAATACACCATACGAGCACTTGAGCATGAGAGATTCTGAACATACACACTTTCAATATCCATAAACTATTTCCCAAGACTGCAAGCAACAACTATCAATCGTGGAGGATTGTAGGCCAATACCGGAGGATGTAAACTGCATACCGGTTCAGATACCAGACCAAAATACCAGATCAAGCAATGCCTTAATCTTGCAATCACAACTCATATAACATGGTGACATCAATGACAACACAAAAACTGTATAGTTAGCCATTCTTCTTCATTCTTCCAACAATCTCCTCCTTTGTCATTGATGGCAACATGTGCCAAAATTTACAAAACAACATTCTTTCCCCTCATCATCATTGTCCTTTTCCTTTTACTCCTCTCTCCCCCTTTGACATCAATGGAAAATGGAGACCAAAAATAGGATGTGTATTTACATAGTAATATTGTATATACAAATGAATTCCAACTCCCCATTTTAAACATTCAAGTGAAAATGACACTTTTTAAATGAAATATTTTCTTGTACCTGTCTCTTATGATTGGAAGAATCCTTTTCTAAGCAAGCACAACTGAATTCATCCTTTCACTCATACCATCCAATAAAGACAACTACGTAAAAGAGGATGTCTGGTCCAAAGACAAACATTGTCATTCACAATCTTTTGCATCAAAGAGTATTCCAGAGGGATGAACCAACTAGACCTAAACAACTTCTTTAACCAACCAAAAGGTTTTAACCAAGTCTTCTCTTTGTCTTTGAGAAATCAGCAACTCCAATTGAAATTCACCAACTCTTATTCTCTATTTTCCATTCTTGTCTTTGAAGAAATCAAAACTCTTTCCAAAACAATTCATCTCAGATTCAATGGCCTCAATTTTGTTTCTAAAATTGTCAACAACTGTCGGCCACCAAAGACAATACTTGTAGATGTCAGATATTTGTTTGATGCATTATCTTGTCTCATTAATGTGCTTAGATAACATTTGTTTGGATTTTACACATATTCTTTCAATCATAGCTTTGAACTTATGACCTTCGGGTCCTTCCAACAATGTTCTTTTTTCAGTAACCTCTACTAGATCATCCAGTAATGAGTCAGACACATTTGAAACTGAAATACCTCTATTGATCAAATAATCAACTAGTACATCATCAATTTTAAGTCTCCCGATTAGAGTGCATGTACTCCACATTTAACCAACCTTCTTCATATCACCTTTATCTAACATCATCCGTATATCCTCTGGATCAAAGGTCGGATCCACACATAAATTCTTCTTCATTCTTCTTTTATTCCAAGATAGTGATAACATCTTTTGTGATAGTTTTTCTCCTTTTAGATTCCAGAGGGGGCTCACCAATGATAACTTCCAACTCTTTCTTACCGGAGGAGGAGCCCACTTCAAATTGAATAGGCACTAACATAACAGAGCACAAATTCATCTTCAGGGATGCATAATAGGTTCTGCAAACACTTACATTTTCCTCCATTGATTCCAAGTACCTTTAAACTTGTTTTCCGACAAGAATATTGGATTCCCACTCAACATTCTCTCTTTTTGGTAGTGAGCTCGGAAAGTAAAATATCAAACATATGAGCAAAGACCCAAACCGAAAAGGATAGCCCTTGACCAAGGACTTTCTAAGATTCTCAATTAGGTTTTCTAGTAATAGGCTACACAAATCAACTGCTTGTTTTCCTTAACCATCATGTGTGCAAGATATACAACAATAGCCAAATTTAAACCTTCATGATTTCTAAAATAGATTTTATAAGAGATGGCGTACGCAACATACCTTAGAAAAAAATCAAAAAATAGAGCTCGAGGGTCTTTTTCAATACCAGTAAGTTCCTCCACATATCTGTATTTCACGGTTTTCTTCCCAAGGAGGTCCCCAACATTGCATAAAATAGTAATAGCTTTGATTTCCTCCTTCATGATTAGATAGGGTTTTCCCAACATAATGTTGCCATTCTTGAATTGACTTAACAAGAACAATATAGATTCTTTGTCTGCAAACTAGGGAAATTATCCCCATAAATCCATTCCTAGGGATTTTACGCTCTGCAATTCATTTGTCTTCATCCGTAGTTACATTTCCTTCATCTTCCTATGATCAAATTCTTCCAATTCAACACCCTTCAATATCAATGGAATATTTCCACTCGATCCTCTGTCCATCATCGTGTTTATCCTTCTTGAATTCATTATTGTTCACTCAAAACTTCTTCCTTTTCCCTTCTCCCCCTTTGTAATCTAAGAAATAACTCCTAATTATCTATAATGATTCCTCAAAATTGCTTCAAATCGCTTTGAGATTGCTTCAATATTTCTCCAAGTCTTCTTTCAAACTCTTCAAGTGCACAGGTGATTAAAAAGACTTATGAATTTTACTTTATACACCATCTGTTTACCCTAATTCGTATTAAATGTGGCATACTTTAAAAACCTGATAAAACCCTTATTTTTCTAAACTATAAACCCTAAATCAATCTACAAAAGAGCATTCTTGTAACTTTTCTTTTGGTTTCTTTTCCCTAACCTCTATTTACTCATTCTTTATAATATATCCTCTTGCCAACTTTTGACATGCCATTCATCTAGGGGGTTTGTATAGTTTTCTATTAATGCTCCCCCTAAGACCATGCTAGGTCTAATTCCCAGAGGAATTGTCTGTACCAGATGAGGGCACAAATACATCATTTGTCTCTGACTCTTCTTCTTTCTTCCTCCATATATTATTCATCTCTTGCTTCACCTCATCTTTATCAATTTGCTTCACTTGCTCATTCTTCTCTACTAGAGAAGATTGCTTTCCCTTCTTACTTCTGTACACTTTTGAGATATGTCTGGGTTTGTTGCAATTGTAGTAGACAACTTTTTTCTGATTAGATTGTCTTGCATTGACCCTTAACCTACACTGATTAGCTTTACAGTGTCCAAATTTGTTACAAGTATGGCATAAGGCATTAAAGGATTGATTCATTCTGCCCCCATTAGACCTATTCATCATCACTTGACTAATCATTCTTACTTGAGATTTTCATTCAGTGGCTTTATGCCCAAATTTCTTGCATGAAAAACATTGTCCAAAGAAGGAACCAGAAAACTGATTCATTTTACTTCTGCACTCAGTTTCCCTATGACAAAATTTGTTACAAGAAAAATAGACACCATTGAAAGAGGGATACCTTTGAGTATTAGGCTATCTCATAGGTAGTCTTATAACAAAGTTTCTTGAATTTATTTTATGCTTCCCTTTTTCTTGAGTCTTTTGATTATCCTTTTGAGCTTTCACCTGTTTCATTTCCCAAGCCACCTTTGTCTTTACTTGGTTTTTGTCTTGTAATCAACTCATCAAGCTTGTCAGAGCTAGATTTGAAATTGTTTTCAAAATTTTTTTCTTTCTCTAGTTCTACTTTCAAGTTCACTACCTCTTGTTCAAGTCTAGTGCATTCATCAGTCTTGCTCTGAACCATTATATTCAGACATTCTTCAATTCTCTTCTTTTCTTCTATTAGCACTTTCAATTTGTGTGAACCTAGATCCTAAACCTGCAATAACACAATACACAAACAAAAAATTAGATTCAAATGCAAGCTAGAATGTAGATTCCTCAAGAAATCCATTTATCAATGCTCAAAATAGGAAAAATGAAAGCAATACAATGAGAAATCAATAAGAGAGATTAAATCCTATGAAAGCAATGTAAATTCTTGATCTGTTGAGGGAATTGGTGCCAATTTGATGTGAAAATTGGCCCTTTCCTAACTCCAATGCTAGCTTTGATGATTTGATGAAGATTGTGATCCACTTTTATGAAGATTGATGAGTGCTCCAAGATGAAAACCTACATAACCTAGCTACAAATTCGAAAGTATGGATGAAGATTGCTAAATATTTGAGCATAGTAAGTTTGCTCAAATTGTGGATGATAAAATGGGGAGATCAGCCTCTTATTTATAGAATGTCAAGTTGAAAGAATGCCAAAAATAGAGCAATGTGGGACTACATTTCATTTAATGGCAAGGTGTCATTTGTCAACATGCGAGTGGATGGAGGATGCGCAAGTTTTGATCAATCTGCCAATAAATGCCAATATTTAAATTTTGAAATTGTTGAAATGACATGTAAGAGGGAAAGGTGCATTGAATGCAACTTGGCTCAAGGAAAAAGGACTTTGTAGGTGGATTAAATTCCTTGTTGGAAGGACAAAGTCCACTTGGATTTTGAATTCAAATTTGAGGAATATTCCTTAAAAGATGCCTTGTTGAAGAAAATAGAGATTTAGTAAATCAAATAACTCTATTTTCATGTGCAAGCGGCAAAAGATGGAGGATGGGACATGAGAAGAGATTAAATTAATCAAGGTTAATTAATTTAATGAAGGGATTAAATGATGTGACCTATTTGACTTAAATTTATGGATTTATTTAAATCAAATATGAGAAGAATAATGATTTAGATTTAATTAAATAAATATTTTGATTTATTTAACTAAAGAGGGATGATGTTAGATTAAACTAAATAAGGTTTTAATTTATTTAATTTAATAGATAGACTTTAGAGATTTAATCAAATAAAATTAATTATTTAATTAAATGGGGATAATTAAATCAGATTGGTTAATTTAATTATCGAGAAAGGATGACTTAATTAGATAACTGATTTATTTAATTAAGAGAGGAATATTAATGAATTTAATCAAATAAAGGCATTTGATTAAATGGTTAGACCGAAGGATGATTCAGGATGAAGCGATGTTAGTGGTCAGTATAAGATGTCCAATGTCAATGAATACATTTTACACATCTACATTTTGCCCCTCTTTGAAGCAATGCACTCATTGCATTGATTCAAAGAGTAAACGGTCTTGATCAAAGCCAAAAAAAATTCATTTTCAAAATCTTTCCCCATTGCTGCCCAGCGAGAGAAAACATGCTACTATACTGCTCCCTCGAGAGATTGGATGAAAATTTTGATTTTTGGGTGATTTCGCGAAAAAAAGAGGACAAGGTGCCCGACAGGTCCAGAAAGGCTCTAGGAGGCCAAAAACGTGTCTAAACGCAATAAAACGATGTAAAACATGCCTCAACAAGATAAAAACAAGTTCAAGAGTTCAAAACCCTAGCAGGATAGTCAAACAGGGTAAAAAAAAAACCCTCATTTTCAGTCTTAAAAAGGCTCCGAGGGGTCACTTTCAATTCATTTTCACTCACAGCCCTTTAGCAATTCTGAGATTTGAGCTTTGACATTCTGATGAGATAGCACAACAATAGCTCCCGATGCATATTTTTGATCGAGTTCAGACATACTAGCGACCTCCCGACATTGGGGCACCGCAGTGGTTGAGTTTGGAGTTTGGAAACAAACTCCAAACTCCGACGCCTATGTTACCTCCAGCGGGGGCTTTTCAAAGTCCGACACGGCGATGGACTTTTAGACTAGGGTTTTTTGCAAACTACGCCACTTTTTAGAAAAGTACACTACGCCGGTGCATTTTCAGAGTTCAACACTTTAGTGTTGCAATTTGAAATTCAAATTGCGATGCCTTCATAGGTAGCAACGTTGGGTTGGACATTTTGAATGAAATTTCTCAAAAATTTTAACATGGTGACCTTTCCTGATGCAAGACGTGGTGAGGGAGATCTATTCTTGGGAGCATAGATCGCGGGAGATCTTTGGTTACCTGCGAGACCTTAACGACAGGGAGTAGGATCGGCTGCGAGACATGGGATTGTGGTACATTGCATACGTAGCACCTGTGCGTACCCACCTTGGGATGATGTCAACGCTTGTCGAGAGATGGCACAGCGAGACCTTGTTATTCCACCCTCCTACTGGTGAGGCTACCGTCACCCTAGAGGACATGTGGCTGATCCTTAGGTTTTCGATACATGGGCGACATGTTATTCATGACATGGATGTCAGACGTGACGCTTGTTAAACAGTCCTTGCTATGGAGGATATTATCTACTACGAGGGTCAGATAGAGTTAGAGCATCACAGGGCTCTAAACTCTCCCTTCCACTTGGTGATTGTGGCGATTATTTCAAGTCTCGTTGCCCCAGATCAACGAGGTCGATACTTTAGTCCCGGCTGGGAGTGGATGGTGATGCGTGACAAGCCAGTTCATTTTGCTTAGGGGCTTGTTCTTCTAGCCTCACTTTACAAGGGCTTACATGAGTACGTCTACCTCGACAACAGACCACTCAGAGAAGGTGTTACACTACTCCATGTGTGGGCGTGGGAGCACATCGTCGTTCTTCGGTCGTGAGTCATTGCAGTGTTGATGGGGCTCGATGATCCCTTAGTGTGGCGTTACAGAGGTGGTGTGTCCTTTACACACACGGGTGAGCACGAGATTCTTCACTGGAGGAGGATCCTAGATGAGATGCATATTTTTACATGGCACCCATACCTTGGTCATCCTGGATGGGTCGATGATGCACAACAAATCTTCTTTGCCCGTCAGGACCACTTTATGCAGGGGCAAGAGCATACAATGGTGGAGAGATACCTGTCCTGGCACATTCAACATCAGTTCAGTGAGGCACAGGACCGGCCAGATGACAACTATGTGGCCATACTTTCCTGCACTATATCACAGGGTTTGTGGGGGCTATACATTCCTGCCTTTGAGGCAGTAGATTGCTTCAGATAGTTGGTGGCCCGGTCGTGGGTATATGATCAGGGACCCATAGATCCAGGCATGACACAGGCCCACAAAGATTGGTTTCGGCCACCCTTGCGGTTGACAATTCTAGGAGCACCCTCTGCTCAGTAGAGATTGAGGGGTAGAGGGGGAGGACAAGGATAGAGAGATGGTGAGCGACAAGATCAACCGGTTAGGGTTCCAGTTTAGGCGGTCCAGGCTGATGTTCACATGCAAGATCAGGACCAGGTGCTAGCCAGGCAACAGGAGTAGGTAGATGCACCACCACAAGGTGAGGGTGAGGGCCAGCCTCATGTGCACCCCACACGAGCACAGCTAGCGGGACAACCAGATCCCCGAGATGCACTGATTGCACAACTATAGGCTCAGGTTCAGACCTTGACGGTGGAGAGGGATCAGGCTAGGGCCGAGAGAGACTAGGCCATTTTGTAGAGACATGCTGCAGAGCTACAAGCGGCCGCAGAGATGGGCTGGAGACAACAGTTGGAGAGCATGGTGGCCTCCTCCTCTAAGAACATAGTGCCTCTTCATTCTTACAGGGAGGCCATCCGGGAGGCCGACTATTATCGCCTACATTATCACCAGGTTATACCCAGAGCAGAGTGGGCCCCAGATTTCTCACAGTGGACTAGCCACAGACTAGCAGAGGGTCATGGTGACAGAGGCGAGGTAAATAGACAGGAGGGTTAGGCCTCATTTTGATCGAGACATCATTTTTCATGCTAGATGGGCTCATTTTTTATAGCCCTTTGGGCCATTTTGTACTTATTGACAAACATGTACAGTGATCCGATTATTTTGTACTATGACAGTTACCCGATGATGATATACATGAGATGATGATGTTGATATGATGTGATGTGTATCATTTATTTATGCATTTATGGATGGTTCTATTTCTATATGTTGTACAATAATGTTATGGTGTTATGATATGTATATATGAATGCATTTCTTTCTGATGATGTATGCATTATTAAGAGATCTTTATTATGTTGTTAATACATGATATGCAAATGGATTTATATGATATGTATGGATGATGATGTACATTTTGATGATGATGTAATCTATATGATGATGTATGTTGATGCAAATGGTATGATATGTGATATGATATGGATGATGTAATATGCAAAATGATATGATATGAGATATGAGATGGATGATGTAATATGCAAAATGATATGATATGAGATGATTTATGGTGCATACGTGAAATGATATGTGAATCATGATGTTTTTATAAAATGGGTTATGAGTGGATGTACTCTTTTTAATGTAATGGATTTTTATGTTCCTATTATGGTTTGAATGTTTATAATGGTATGAAATGTTTTATAAAATGAAACACAAAGATGATTGCGATGTGGTTATTTATGAGATGTTATGGATGACTGATGGACGATATGTATGTTTTTATAATTATGTATGATGTAACGTGAATGCGATGGCCGTGCTTTATATGATATTTATTGATGATGTAAATGAGATGGTTTTAAGATGCTAAGAATAACAACTATATATTATCCTAAACATGTTTAAATGATTGTGAGATTTATGTGATGCATTTATTGTGATGTGATGTAATACATGAAATGATATGTTAATGCAAAGTGGTATGATGATGCTTTATGCAAAATGAATGTGAATGTGTATGCTTATAATGTAATGGATTATTTATAATGCTCATGTACCTATTATGTTTGATTATGGAGTAGATGGTAATATGAAATGATTATGCAAATGAATGTTATGCAATGGTTTATGTGATGAATGCAATGTGATGGAAAAAATGGATGTAACGTGATAATAAATGGACATGCTTATTTATGAGAAATGCTTATAATAACATATTTACATGATAATGGAGATGCAATGCATATGTTTCCTATATTATGTGTTATGCAAATGATTTGTAGATGCAGGATTGATGATGATGATGATTAATTGTCATAGTACCTTGTTAGCATGAAGAGTAAGAAGGGATGAAAGAAGAGAAGACATTTCAACAAGACATAAGATGATGAATATGAAAATGATGATGAATAATTGCTAAGGAGTTAGGATTTTCAAAGGGCCAATTTCCTTATGTTTGATAACACCTGTGGTATGATGCATCAAGGTATAGAGAACCAGTATGGCGTTGTACTTAGTGTGATGGAATTTGACTTGACAACATAGATAGGAGTATTCTTGTTCACACCTAACATATGGAAACCTTGCTAGGATGCACTTTAGAAGTTTCAAACATCTTAGACCAAAACATGGAAAGGTATAACCTATCAATGTAATAGTCAACAAGTTGTCCAAAACACCCTGCATACATACTTAACAGAGCAAGTATTAGCCAAGGTTATTTTACAAGAGCGTCCAACAAGCACAGCAGACAAAAGATAATGATCATTTCCACATTCCTATTTCTCTAAATCCTCTATTCGGATATCATCAAGAGGTCCTTAGAATGAGAGTAATAAGATAAGTCAAAAGTCAAAGATAAAGTAAACAAACAAGTTGATGTTCTTCAATACCACTAACCAAAAGGGAATGTGTTTTCAACGATAAGAATCAAAACTATTGCCAAAAGATAATGCCCATTGTAGGAAGGATACATTCTAGAACATGTTAGTGGATTGTGACACGCCATCTCGTTTATCCAAAGTGTTCTCTCTGATAAATAATGCCCATTGTAGGAAGGATACATCCTAGGACAGATGTTATCATATGATTGATATGTGATTGATTGGATGATAGGCTATTGACACAAAGAGTTGACCAATTTTTTTACTTCCTGACATAGACCTGAGATTTGACATTTTTGAGTTTTTACTTTTTCACTTGCTAGACTTGTTTCTAACTGTTTCACCAAAGGTTGAGGATGATGATCGTATATTATGAGTGATATTATTATGGGTGAAAGCGAGATGAGACAGATGGATTTTTTCAAATATTTGGATGCTTTTGGAGTTTTACAATGTTTTGAGGCTGTTTTTGGTATTTTTGAGATTTCCAAATGTTTTGATTTTTGATTTTCCAATGTTTTGGGGTATTTTGAGATTTTGACCAAGAGACTAACCTAAAGACCTATCCTAGGGGCCTTGGGGGCTAATCAACAGACGAGCCTTGCCTATGTTATACACGCAGAGACCACATAGTTCGACTGATGACTTGATTGATTTACAGATGAAGATCAACCTTGCCTACGTTCAAGGCTTAGAGACACGTAGTTTGAAAAGACGACTTTGTTTTTGAATTTTTGATTGAATTTTGACTTGTTTTTGGACTTTGATGTGTTTTGAATGTTTTTGGATTTTGGTGATTTTTTGATGTTTTTGAATTTTTTGATGATTTGATGTTTTTGGGTTTTTTTGATTTTTTGGTGTTTTTGGATTTTTTTATTTTTTGATGTTTTTGGATTTTCTGATTTTAGGACTTCAAGAATATACACAAATTTGATCCAATGATAACATGCCCTCAACATGATGCAATAGAATACTCTGATAAAGGCATGACAAACTGACCTTGAGGATGGGTCGAGTAGTACTAGGAGGGATCATGATATGAACACAAGACCAAGCTATGGTGCAGATGCGGGTGGATGAGTGATGGATGGAGATATGGAATGTGATGGAAGATGGATGATGCAAAACAAGCCGTGAAGATCCTGGTGGATGGAAAATGTTTATTTACACAAGGAACCTATTTGCCAGGTTTTCATCGAGGTACTTGTCCAAAGTGCCACCAAAGTGGTTTTCACCAGAGGACGATTTTTCTCCTTACTATTTTTAATCCTTTTTCAGATTTTTTTGGATTTTCTTGCTTTTTGATTTTTTTGTTGTCACCAAGATGCTTGTTTGCCAAGTTTTTGCCAAAGTAACCATTTTTTTAGGACATTTTTTTTTTTTTTTGATTTTTTGGTTCTATACCTTGAAAGATTAGGCATAAAACTTTTTGAGATGAGAGCTGTTCATGGGCTCTTGCAGAGGTTGCCCTTTGGGTGTTGATAACTGATATGCCCCTGAATTATAGCTTGTTGTGATAACAAATGGTCCCAACTAATTGGGTTCAAATTTTCCTTTGTTGTTTGGATTTGGGATGTTCTTCTGATTCTCCTTTAGTACCAGTTCTCTGACTTGGAAAGTCCTGCTTCTAATTTTCTTGTTATAGCTCCTCTTGAGTCTATTCTGATAGACTTGCAAATGATTTAAGGCATCTATACACCGCTTGTCAAGTAGCTCCAACTCATTCAATATTGATACTCGGTACTCTACATTCGTGATGAGGTTTTGTAATGATATTCTTAGTGAGGTGAGCTCGATCTTAATGGGGAGTACTACTTCTGATCCATAGACCAGGGAGAAGGGGGTGGCACTGGTGGGTGTGCAGATGCTGGTTTAGTAGGCCTAAAGGGTGGGATTGAGCTACAAATGCTAGTCACGACCTGCGTCATTGACTGTTTTCTTGAGGATCTTTAGAATGGTTTTATTTGTGGCTTCTGTTTGGCCATTACCTTGGGGATAGTATGGGGTGGAGAAGTGATGTTGGATTTTGAAATTTTCACACAAGTCACAAACATCCTGATTCTTGAATGGTGTTCCATTATTTGAGATAATGGCTTGGGGACATTGTAATGGAAAATGAGATAGTTCAGGATGAATTTTGATATTTGCTTCTTGGTTATATATGTCATAGGTATGGCTTCCACCCACTTGGTAAAGTACTCAGTGGCTGTTATGATGAACATGTGGCCATTAGATGAAGTGGGAGTGATTTTTCCAATGAGATCCAATGCTCACTGTGAAAAGGGCCATGGTGTGATGATGGGATGAAGTTCTTGAGCTAGAGCATGGATGAGGTCCTCATGCTATTGACATTGTAGACACCTTCTGACATAGTCATGTGCCTCTCTTTCCACTGTAGGCCAATAATACCCCATTCTCAGCAATTTCTTGGCTAGGGTCATTCCACTCGAGTGTGAACCATAGATGTCGTTATGTACTTCAGTTAAAGCGGTCAATGCCTCCTCAGTGTTTAAACAACGTAATAAGGTTCCTTCTATGCTCCTACGATACAGGGTATCTCCTAGGATGCCGAATATGGATGCCTTTTTGACAAAGGTTCTTTTTAAGGTTGAGGGTAAGTCAGTAGGTATGACACCTACTTGCAAGTAGGTATAAATTTCATGGTACCATGGATCACCGGGACCAACAATTTCACACACAAATTCTGATTATGGTACCTCGAATGCGGGCACGAGAAGCTACTCTACCAAGAATTCACGTTTTAGAATGTTGTGAGGGATGTCTAATAGGGATCTAATCGTTTTCATGGCATTTTCTGCTCTATTGTCAGATCTAGGTATTTTCTCAAATGTGATCTCGATAAAGGATTGCTTGAGAGTCTCCACTAGTTTCCTCAAGTGAGATATATATACAAAATGGGAAATTCATTTTATATCATAGCTTAGAATATTTAACTTGGGGAACAAGTAAGAGTAGAAGTATATGTATCTAGCTTCTAGGGTGATATATAACATGAGGGTTTTAGCAACCTCCTTCTAGCACCTTGAAAATTCATCCCTCTTGAAACCATTTTGGAGACTAGACACCTTCTCTCTAGGTCTAAAGAGCTTCTTCATAGCTTCATGATTATGGATTTTGATTGATATTTGTAATTTGATTTCATCCACTTTTAGACCAGTGGTCATTGTGATTAGGTCCTTACATAATTTTAATGAATACCTATAATATAAATAGTTCCATCCTTCCAAGAGGTCATAAAATCCTTGGAAATAATTGGGTCATGGCCATTAAGGGATTTTAGGTAACAAGTGAGGTTTCCATTTCTTAGAATTTACTAGAATTCCACATTATTTATAAAAAAAATAATTTCAAAGGTTCAAATTATTTTTAAAGGTGCAACACACCCATATTATTAGGGGTAAATGCTTTTGATCGGAGCTATGAACCAAGTAGAAGAAACCAAAAGAAACAACCAAACTCGCGAGCGCAATGGCCTAGAAAAGGCACAAGGCCTGTGAGAACTTTGGCCCAGCGAGGGTTTGAACCCTGGTGGCCATCACTACAACCAAGTGACTTGACCACCGAACCACACCCTTATTGGCTTCAAATGGTCAATTTAATTAACTGCCCCACAGTTGGATTTCTTTTATTTGGTCTACACTCAGTTGTTATGTTTTGGAAATTGGAAACCTAATGGTATGTTGGAAAAGTGAAACTCTAGGGATAAATTAGGATTAGTCACCTTTCCAAGCATAAGATTACATTGTTATTTAGATTGGACAAGGGCATGTGATTAACTTACAACCTAGAAGGTGAGTCAATAAGACCTTAGTTCTGAATTTGAATCTTTTTTTGGGGGTTTGAAATGAATTTTTGATGAAATACAATGATATAGCTAGATACAAATATGATATGAAAACAAATAATCCATAAATTTATTGACAAATTTAATGACCAGAAATAGATAGAGAAGAGTTGTGTGCACCTATGATTTGAATTTTGACTATTTGATTGGACAAGGCCACCTAAGGTGCCCTTTTTTTGAGATCTAAAATTTTAATCTATTTTCACAATCCTCAATCCTTGATCAGAGGCGTCTTCCTTTCATATCTTGCCATCAGATCTTTATTAGTTGCTAAGATAATTGAGTTTTTGTATCTTGTCAAGTTGTAGGGTTTGAATGTATAAATGAGAAAATGGTCTTCAATCTTCCTCCAATCTCCTTTAAATAAGTAACCTACACATTCAAAGAGAGAGGAAGGATTGTGCCATATAGAGTTTTGCCTCAGTCAAACCCCTTGTTGGTATTTTTACCTCCATAATAGAAAAATTGTTAAAAGAGATCTTATCCTTTTGAAGGATAGAGGGTAAATGATAAATGAATGATGAATGAAAAATCAGATACAATTCACCACTCAAATATGATTTCCGTGAAGGACTGAAGTTGCACACATCTCCTCAAGGCTTGATTGCAATTTGTCTTGAAGACCTACAAGTGTTATTCCTCACAAACAAAATGTATGCATAAACATGAACAAACTTGAACATAAAACTTGACATGATGCTCTGATAATGAGTTTTGTAATAATATTGCTCTTGACTACTCTTGACTTGCTAATGATTACTTGATAATTCTCTTTCTTCCAAGATGTTTTCACTTAGCCTTTAAATGATGAAATGACTAGATATTTATATGTAATTATTCTATTTTCTCGCAAATTAAATGTTGATAGCCAATGCTTAGGATTTTAAATTCAAATAATAAATTTCCACCAAACATATTAAAATTTGGGGCCAAATTAGGAGGACAAGGTCGCGAAGGGCTCCCTTTTAAAGTCCCTAGTTTTAAGGATGTTAAGTTTCAGGGTAAAATATTAAATGTCTACTTTGATTTTATACATTTTATTCTTTGATAAATGATTAAATGGTCCATAAAATGTATAATTTAGGAAATTAGGAACACAATTAGGTCCAAGCACTTAGGAGGGAGAAAAATCTAGTGTGAAATTGTCAAGGGTGAAAATTTACAATGCTACATTTAGCCCCCACTTTAGTGAGAGTATGAACTTACACTTAGACTCACACTAAAGTAGACATATGTCAAAAGGGGTTCAATTATCCAAATGTTGAAGAGATGGGATGGTAATGAATCTAGTGGAAGCATGCAAGCCCCAAGGATTCAAGATCTCTTGACAAACTTGTTAGACACATAAGCCAACTGAGAGGGGGGGTGAATTAGTTGTACATTAAAATAATCACATATGAAATATCAACATAAAAACAACCATACACAAGAGAACATCAGAATTTATGTGGAAAACCCTAATCAAGGAAAAACCACGGTGAGGATTATCTCACATATATGTGAATAGAAACAATGAATACAATAGGCTCATTGGCTAGAAGAAAAGAATGGCTCACTTCCAAGGGCTCACTTCCCAAAGGACTCATTATCCAAAAGAAAGAAGAATAGAAGAAGACTGTTACAAGGAGGCTCACTACCTCAAAGCAACAAGAAGATCCACCACAACAACTTTGTAGGTCATTTGCAACCTTTGGCTCACTGCCTCCAACAACTTTAAGCACATTAAAAGTGTAGAAACCTTTTTCTCACTACATCTGATAGCCTTATGTGTTTAATATTGCAATCAAACAACCACACATTATCACATACTTATCTTAAAAATATCCAATAATTCAACTTGTTTATAAACCATTCACGGCCTAAACAACTTCTCTAGGTCAGTCTCAATGAAATTTATGCACCTCAAAAATGCAACCAACAAATAGGTCAGCACAAAACACTTTTGTGATGGAAAGAAGTGAAGGAATACCACACCAAGGGTTAACCAAGACCTGAATCTACACTTACATCCTTCACCATGTTTCCACAAACCACTAAGCACCTCTGCAAATAGCGCTAGCATGCCAGGTTGGCCAAACTTTCACTAACACTACTTGTAACCACATACACATTTCTCTAGGTCCAAGAAAACCACAAAAGACACATAACAATACTCCACAACATCCAAGGATATTCCAACACCATTAGAATATTCTACAACACTTCCACAACCACCTACAATAGAAGAACACTTTCATTCTTTGCAACCAATCACACCGCCACAAACATACATCTGATTAAACAAGCTTTAGAATAACTAAACACCAAATAATCTAGGTAAAGTTAGATATAGGAAATATAATTTTTTTCCCAAATCTGCAAGACAAGAAACGTCAATGCAGAGAAATATAGAGAAATTCAACCATTTCTCCCATGCAACCTTTTTCATAGGAAACACACTATCAAACATAACTTCTACTACCACATGATCCAGAACCTGAAACTTTGGATATAAAAAATCTGAACATCTTTGATCATCACATCCAAACCACACAAGCATATCTTCAACCATGAAGAAATAGGAAACACCACACAAAACACAATTTTGTCACCTTGTACAACTTTTATATTAATTTTCTCAAAATCACTTAGAAACCAAGTGAACCTGCTACATCAACAACACCAAAAATACCTCCTCAACATATCCACATCTAAAATACTTTCTCAATACCACAACTCCTCATCACATCCATACTAGGGGTTGACATCTATAACATGATGTTGCCACAATAATGGGTTACACTTTCTGGGACATCCCGATTTTTGCTAAAATCGCATATTTTTAGAAAATATAATGATTTAAGAATTTAAAAGGTTCCATTTAAAGGATTTTAATTGAAGAGGGTTTTATCAAACCCCCTTAGATCAAACCCCCTTGGATAGAACCCCATTATTTTTAAACCATACCTATAATGGAGTCTCCTCTACATCTATCAAAATGTTGATAAAAAATCACTTTTGATTTACCTTTTGGGGGATTAAATGAATTCATTTAAAATTTATGTTTTGTAAGAATTTAGTCCTTATTATAAGCTTCCCAAAAAGTATAATTTTAAATATATTTAATTTGATTATTATATTTATTTTTTATTTCTTGTGAATGTAGGTTTTTCATCGAAAATCAAGCTCTTTGTTTTGCACATGTGGAAAAATAGTAGATTACCAATTTTTTTTTTTGAAAAATATCTATACCCTTGGTATTTATGTCCTTGATCCAACAAAAAATAAATTAATTTTGATACATACAAAATAATTTATGTAATATATAGTAAACCTATGTCTAAATTGTAATTAGTTTGACTTCAAAACTTAATTAAAAAAAAAATTAAAAAAAAACTATGAAACCAAATCAAGGAGTTAGATATCATAGTGACAAATCTAAATTCAAAGAAATTAGAATTTTATCCTTCATAGAAAAAATTTGTGTTATATAGTAAACATCACTCTTTAAAAATGGTGTTTACTATTAAAAACTAGTTATCAAAGGAGATGGAAAAAGAAATATAATTTGATTCCAAATTTTTTTAAAAAAAATTTATAATCTACAAACAAAAAGTCACAAATCACTAGTTTACATCATCTTCAAATTCCTCGTGGTTTAGTAGCTATAGGTGTCCGAAAGTAAAAATTTAGTTAAAAAATTTCAGTTCAATGTCAAGTTTGGCCAAAAAGTGTAACCCACTATTGTGGGATCACCCAACAACACTAATAAAAATATAGTGCAACAATCAACAACTCCAAGAATCTCCTTACTAGTGGTTGACACCAATGATAACAGTAATGACAACACAAACAATCTCCAACAACCTCCCCCTTTATCATTGATGGCAACACTAGCTCTAAAAAACCATCAATAATAAAAGCAACTCTGCATCAAGCACTATTCCCCATTACTGGGGCATCTCTTACACCTCACTCTCTCCACCTTTACCTCTATCTCTTAGAAATCTTATCTTTCCACCTTGTTATTTTTTGAGCACCATTCCCTCCCCTTTCTTGGGGAGTTTTTAAGAATTCATTCTCTCCCCCTTTGACATCAATAGCAAAGGGAAACATCTTCCATTTTGACCTGACCTGTAAAATTCACTTTAGGCAACAATTGCAAACTATTATTTTAACTTTTCTACTCTCTCCCTCTTAGGGGCACAAGACATGCTTCCCCTAACTAAACCAACCAAAGACATCACTACCTACTCCCCTTGAGAGGTAGATTTTATCAATCTAGGACAAAAGAATGTATCTTGAATTTCTCCTTGGATAGATGCACCATCTTATGCATCTAACTAAAGGAAAGAGGGACAATAAACCCTAGCTTATGCTGGAGATACTCAAATGTGTCTTTAGGAAGAGCCTTTTGTTAGGGTTAGAAGGAAGATATCTAATAAGTTAAATGTAGATTTAATCAATAAAATAGAGATATAAAACACACTCAAAAAAATTAACATAGAGAATTTAACGTAGTTCACCCAATCTGGGCTACATCCACAAAACTACAACCATCCAATGATTTTACTATCCAGTTCAAAACATATCACAATCTTGTGAATGATCACCTTTTTTCATCATACTGTAACTCCCATCCCAACCCCTTATAACAAGCTTAGAAGCTTCCAGATTAGGGTTCTACAAAGTCGGTTTTTTTTTTTTTTCGGTGATTTTTCCTTTTTTGGTGATGATGCGAAAAAGTAGGATACCTGAAGAGTGAACAATATATCATAATCAATTGCCACATACCAAAAATCTCCCACTTGGAGACTGATCAGGCTCCACACCAAACAATCTCCCACTTGGAGACTGATCCTGGATCACACCGTTGCACTTACAGCTCCCACTGAAAATAAGCACCTGTTGCTTTGTTATACTTGAATTCAACCTTGAAAGCCAACTGAAGCTGAAGAGGAGCTAAAATTCTCCCTTTTCACCACCTTCATAAACATATCCGCTGGATTGGCATCTGTATGTATCTTTTCCAACTTTACCTATCGATACTCCAACACTAACTGAATGAAATGATATCTCATGTGTATGTGTTTGGTTTTAGAGTGCAAGGCAGAATTATTTGCAAGATGTATAACACTCTGGCTGTCTGTAAATAAGTAATTTCTAGCTTTTTGTTTTCCCAACTCTTCAATGAAAAGTTGCAACCATATCATCTCCTTTTCTGCCTTTGTTGCAACAACATACTCTGCCTCTGTGGTGGATACAACAACCACCTTTTGCAACCGAGAAATCCAACTCACTTCTATCCCGCCAACTGTAAATGTATAACCCATGGTACTCCACCTGGTATCAATATCCCCTACCAAATCTGAGTCAACATAGCCTTTTAAATTTGTGTTGAGGTGCCAAGTTGACCCACAACATGCAGGTAAGATAAAAGAAAAAGTATCTCACCTATCCTAAAAGAGACAATCAATAATCAAACTAATCACCTCCCAAGGTCTTTGATGTTGGTTCACAACGTTACTGTTTCACGAATTGGTCAATATGGCTATAATATTCAAGGGGCCTGCTAGTTTTGAGCTTCTGGATTGTTACAAGATCAAACATCTATCTAAACCTACTTTAACATATGGTTTCAAAGAAATAGAAAAAAAAGATAGATCAAGGTTTTCAAACTGAAAAGAATGTTGATTCATTCAACTAATCAGACTTGTTACTTTCCAAGGAATTCATAAACTAGAACTATAGAATAAAATTAACCTATAATTGATACAAAGTTTCATTCATTCATAGTGAAAACTTTAATAGTAGATTGCAAATCATCATTCAAAAAAAACATAAGATAAAATTTCATTCCTTGAAAGCTTTTCAAATCAAATGATTAACCCAAAATGAATACCATTCTAGAGCATAATATAAAGTAGGTTTAAATCTGGCTGCTCCTATTGTCAATGAAATAGATAAGAAACATTTACAAATTTGGCAAGATCACCAGTGTACAAAAAACCCATGTCTTTAAATTATCTCCATCTATGCTAATAGAATCCAGAAGATACATCACCTCCTCCTCCTGCTGAACTTCTTAACAAAAGATAAATAGAAAGAATCATGCAAGATAGATCAACACAACAAATTCACCAAGAACACAATGTCTTCAGTTGTATCAAATCCCCAAAGCTAGCAACAATTCGAGTATTTTGTATTACAATGATTGCTCAAAATAAAATAACTTCTAACTCCTGCTCTACTTCTTGAGTTTCTCTACCCTCTAACCTTTCTAACTCATTTTCTCTAACTTGTCTCATCTTTCTTAAAGAGACGAAATGCCATATTTATAAAATGCATCTGATGCATTGGCCTAGTTAGGGTTTACAATAAGTCGGTCACAGAACAATTCGGCCCTAGAAGGATTCGAAACAAAGTCAAATGTGCATTAAATGCATGGGCACCGACCAGATTGGCCTAGGATTTGCCACATAACTCGGATCAAAATGTGTGAAGGAGAGACAAAGCAAAATGATGAGGAAGCACGACTTTTGATGCAACTTTGCATTAACTGCTTCGCCCACTTCACCCATACCTTGCTCCATTCTAGCCTTCGTCATCAAGAACGTCCTCTGCAAGCCATTCACAAGTGGCATAGGTGAAACCCTAGTTCAATAGCATTAATATCATCCTCCAGCTGCCCCATCGTATTGTCCCATTCTCTTGTTGGATTGATATTCATTCATGATTGCACTGTAGGTCGTTGCATCATCCAGCTGGTGCCCAACTACTGTATCCCATTATAGCCTTAGTCCTTTGTAGTAGGGTGTTCATATTCGTAGCTGAAACCTTGAACCAGACTGAGGTTATCCTGCCCTCAGGAATCCTACTCTTTTCGTCCAACTTCATTCTTTTTCTGCTTCAGAGATGGATGATCCCCCTTTGTGTCCTTTAGCCTCTCCAGCCGCTGCCTTGCTAGACTCAGCCTACATCCATCAAACACCAATGTGAGAATCCAAATGTTGACAACATTTTCATCTAAGTGTTAGCTTAAAATAATGATAAAACTATTAAATTAGCCATTAAGCATCAACACTGGATCATCAAAATGAACATAAGCAACATACAACAGTGAAATTCATCAAGCTAAATCAAGATATGTTTAAGCATTCATCATTAGATTCATCCATTTTATCCAATTTCTTAAATTCCACAAAGCATAATAGAGAATTCAGAAAAATCCGGTCGTACCGAAATTTCGTGGATGACCTAGAACTTCGCAGTTCAAAAAACTGAAGGAAACTGGGAAAATCTGGCCAGAACAGAGAATCCCGAAGCCTTCATCAAGCATTCATCATTTAAATCATTCCTATGCCAACAATTTCAAGTCACTCAAAGCTTTGGTAGAAAATCTAGAAAAATCTGTCTAGACTAGAATTCTGCGAAGAGCGCAAAACTCCGGACACCAACACATTTCTGGGAAATTGAAGGGATTCAGGAAAATTTGGCCAAGCAGGAAATCCTGAGGTCTACAAAAAATATGAAAATCAACCATCCAACACAAATTCGCTCAAATTGATCGAAGGTCACAAATTTGAGGACCCTAGGCACAAAAATTGTTCGGGAACACACATTTGCAAGAGATCCACCCGGGCGGAGAGAGTTAAGAAACTCACATCAACCCAAAATTCAAAAGCCCGACAATGAAGTGGAATCCAGAAAAATCCAGCCTAGGTGGAATTCCGCGAAGGCCAGAAATTTCCGAACGACAGTGTAAAATAGGTAGAGTTGGACTTCGAGCACAATTCGGGAAAACAAAGGGAAGGAGAAAAACCCAGGAAAATCCAACCAGGGCAGACAATCCTGAACTGGCTCAAAAACTTGAACAACAGCATTGAAACCAGAGTTTGAAAGAAAACTGGGAAAATCTGGACGGACCAGAAAATCCTGAACTAGGGTAAAAACCTGAACTTCATCCAAAACACAAATTTTTTAATATTCAACTTGGGGAAAATACTTGGGAAAGTAAGATAAACATATTAAGCACATGCCAAGGCAAAGAAAAACTTCAAAATCGAAGGGGGAAAAACAAAAAAGAGCGAAAGCAAAAGAGGGTCCCATTTTAATCAAATTTAAAATGGGGTGGTTATGCAGGGCATAACAATTAGTATTAGATCCCCCAAAACATAAACATTGATTGGATGTACCTCTCAAATACTTGAGAATCCATTTTACCTCATTCCAATGCTCAACTCCAGGATGACTCATATACCTACTAACAAATCCTACGACATGTGCAATATCTAGTCTCATGCATACCATGGCATACATTAAACTACCTATAGTTGAAGCATATGGTAACTTGGAAATTTTTCTTCCTCCTCTTGTGTCTTTGGACACATATCCTTAGTTAATTTAACATGATTGGGCAAAGGTGTGCTGACAACTTTTGCATTCTCCATATGAAATATTTGCAATACCTTTTCAACATAATCAACCTGAGATAAAAATAATTTTCTATTTTTCCTATCTCTAGTAATCTTTATACTAAGGATTTGCTTTGCTGCCCCCAAATCCTTCATAGCAAATGAATTTGCTAACTGTTGTTTTAACTCCTTAATGTGATCCATGTTAGACCCTGCTACAAGCATATCATCAACATATAAACATAAAATAATGTAGCTATCATCATCTAGCCTCTTAAAATAAACACAATGGTTTGAATTACACTGATTGTAGCCATGCTTAGCCATAAAACTATCAAATTTGATATACCATTGCCGAGGTGCTTGCTTCAAGCCATATAAAATTTTCTTCAATATACACACACATTTCTCCTTACCTTTGACCTCAAATCCTTGTGGCTGTTCCATATATATTTCCTCTTCCAAATCACCATGGAGAAAGGTCATTTTAACATCTAGCTATTGCAAATGCAAACCTTCAACAACCAAAATACTTAAAATAGTGCGTATAGTTGTCATTTTAACAACCAGAGAAAAAATATCATCAAAATCAATACCCTTTTTCTATGCAAATCCCTTTACAAATAACCTAGCTTTAAATCTTTTCTTACCTCCATTCTCATCTTTCAGCCTATAAATCCATTTATTTGGTAAATCTTTTTTACCTGAAGGCAACTTGCATAATTCCCAAGTCTTATTTTTCAGCAAGGAGTTCATTTCTTCTTCCATTCCATGCTCCCACTGAACCTTGGTATCCACCTGCATAACTTCATCATAACATTCCGGTTCACCAGCATCATTTAATAAAATAGAATACAAAGAGGGAGAAAATCTTTTTGGAGGTCTACTTATCCTTGAAGATTCTCTAACATTCACTGGAGTTTGTGGTATTTTTTGTTGCTATTGTTATGGAGCATGAAGAACCATTGGAACATCATTGTTTGGGGTATCATCCAACATTGCATAATCATTTTCTTTCTTCTGATGTTACTGCAACTGATCTTTGTACAACACTTTCTCATTGAATATGACATCCCTACTTCTCACATTTTTTTGGTTTTTAAAATCCCAAAGCCTTCTTACCTGTCCATGCTTCCTTTGGAATACCACAACCCAAAGGATTAGAGGGACCTCTATTAATTAAATAAACAACAGTGTTTACAACCTCTTCCCACATGTTTAAAGGCAACTTAGCATGCAATCTCATAGTCCATGCACGCTCCATTATTGTTCTATTCATGCGCTCAACACTCCATTTTCCTGTGGAGTCCTTGGAACCATTTTTTTCCTACAAATACCATTAGAGGAACAATAATCTTCAAACTCTTTGCTGCAATACTCACCACCATTATTAGATTTGAGACATTTTAACTTTTTACCCTTCTCATTCTAAACCAAGCTTCTCCATTTTTTAAAAGTTTCAAATACATCAAATTTCTGCCTAAGGAAATAAATCCATACCTTCCTAGTTGCATCATCAATTAATGTAGCATAATACTGAGAGCCACCGAGAGAAGATACCTGAGATGGTCCCCATACATTTGTATGCACAAGCTCCAATTTCTCATCTTTCTTTTCCTTCCCATCCTTGAGAAAACTAACTCTCTTTTATTTTCCATACACATAAATTTCACAGAAATCCATATTAACACATTTTAGACC
This sequence comes from Sequoia sempervirens, assembly GCA_007258455.2. Classification (NCBI taxonomy): domain Eukaryota; kingdom Viridiplantae; phylum Streptophyta; class Pinopsida; order Cupressales; family Cupressaceae; genus Sequoia; species Sequoia sempervirens. Next base: position 626,477,371 of record VDFB02270651.1, read on the forward strand.
TAGTAAAACATTCTTTGAATGAAGAAATTTCATACCTTTTGCACTCATATGTCCAAGTCTATTATGCCATAGTGTCGATTCAGAATCCACAACAACTATTGGATTTTCTTCTTGCTAAACTACAACTGTTCCTGAACATTTATTTTTATCTGCAATAGCTAAAGTAGAAGGGAAAATATGACCTATACAAAGATATAAGGTGCTTACTTTCACACCTTTTTCTACCACTAAGGCACCTTTTGTAACCTTCCAATTTTTATCACTAAATGTAACAACACAACCTTCATCATCTAGTTGCCTTTCTGAAATTAAATTTTTGCTTAACTTTGGAATGTGCCTTACCTCATGTAGTAGCCAATGATTCCCATTCTGCAACTTAATCTTGATTCTTGCCTTTCCAATAATTTGACAGGGTTCATTATCTCCCAAATAAACCATCCCAAAATCCCCTTGGACATAATCAAGAAAATAACTTCTATGGGGCGTAGCATGAAATGAAGCCCCCGAATCTAACATCTAAGAATAATTAGCATTATCAAGGGAAAGAATCAAAGCATCCTCATCAGGTTTGTTAACCACATTTTCCTCTTTACTTCCTTCCTTTTGTCTCCTTTATTTTTTCAAGACCAACAATCTTTCTTTAAATGACCCGGCTTACCGCAGTACCAACAATCCTTCCTTTCTCTAGATTGGGCCCTTTTGACCTTTGATTTTCCTCATGACTTCCCATGACCTCTAGAATTGTTTCCTCTCTCCTTTGTTCTGTCCCTGAATTTTTCATTCAAAACACTGCCTGATGTGGATGTTCCACCTGAGTTTTTCCTACGAATTTCCTCACTGAAAATAACACCAACAACATTATCAGATTTCAATGTATTCAAACTAGAAATAGAATTACTAAGATCCATGACCAAGCTATTCCAGCTTTCAGGAAAAAAACATAGAATCAAAAGAGCCCCAAATTCTTCATCAAAGTTTACATTTACAAAATTTAATTGACTGGTAACCGTATTAAACTCATTTAAATGATTAGCAACTGACCCACCTTCTACCATTTTCATATTAAATAGATGCTTCATAAGAAATACCTTATTCAAAGAAGAAGGATTTTCATATAACTTCACCAGGGTTTGCATCAACTCTTGAGTTGTCTTTGTTGTTATAATATTGAACGCCATTGATTGTGCCAGGCATAAGCAAATATTGCCAAGTGCCTTTCTGTCCAAAATATCTCAGTCCTCATCAGACATTACTGAGGGTTTCTTGGTTTTCCCTTCCAATGGTTGCCATAAATCCTTCTGATAGAGGTAGTCCTCCATCTTCATCTTCTATAACTGATAGTTCTACCCATTGAACTTCTCAACCTTCAACTTACCCTCATCTTCCATTTCTCCCACTCAACTGTAAGACTACCACTCAATCGTGAGACCCTCTTGTAGATGATAACTAAAAAAAACCCCGCTCTGCTACCACTTGTTAGGGTTAGAAGGCAGATAACTAACAAGTTAAATGCATATTTAATTAATAAAATAGAGAAATAAAACACACACAAAAAAATTAACACAAAAAATTTAACGTGGTTCACCCAATCTGGGCTACATCTACAAAATCATAGCCATCCGATGATTTTATTATCTAGTGCAAAACATATTACAATCTCATGAATAATCACCTTTTTTCATCATACTGTAGCTCTCATCCCAACCCCTTATAACAAGCTTAGAAGCTTCCAGATTAGGATTCTACAAAGTCGGTTTTTTTTTTTTTTGATAATTTTTCCTTTTTCGGCAACAATGCGAAAAAGAGTGTATAGTATAGCATGAGTAGTTACCACATACCAACACCTTTGTGAAAATTTCTTCAACTTGATCCCTTATAGGTTCATACTCCAAATTCACCTCATTCTATGCAAATTTGTCTCTGAGAAAGTGATACTAGAGATATGCTTTGTTCTTGAATGCATTAATGGATTTTTTGAAATTTTAATAGCACTTGTATTATCACACTAGATAGAAATAGGTTGATAATATGATATTTTGATATCCTTTAATGTGTACTTCATCCAAAACACCTGAGTGCAACATGATTTTGTAGTAATATACTCTACCTCTATAGTAGATAGTGACATTGAATCCTTCTTCTTAATTAACCAAGAAACCAATCCACTTCCCAGAAAGAAGGAACCTCCACTTGTACTTCTTTTGTCATCTGCACAACCTGCCCAATCTACATCTGTATAAGCACTCAAATAGAAATTAGTATCCCTAGGATAACATAAACCAAAGTCCAAAGTTCCCTTCAAGTATCTAAATATCCTCTTTACTACTACCACATGTGATTCTTTAGGATCTTGAAATCTATCCACAAGAAAAACTACGTGCATGATATCCGATCTAGTACCAGTTAGGTATAGAAGTCCACCAATCATTAATCTATACTTGCTTTGATTTTCCTTAAGAGATTCATCATTTTTTCTCAACTTACAACCAATAACCATGAGAGTACACACTAGTTTAGAGTCCTCCATTCCAAACTTTTTCAACATTTCCTTGACATACTTTGACTATGAAATGAATATACCTTTTTTTGATTAACTGACTTGTATCCCAAGGAAGAAATTCATCTCCCCAAACATTTACATCTCAAACTCATTTTTCATCTCTTTTTCAAACCTCTTACACATTCCTTCATTTCCTCCAAAGATTATGTTATCAACATACACAACCACAATCAAGATTTTATCTCCTTCAACCTTGAAGTAAAGGTTTCTATCTACAGTACCATTTTTGAATCCTTGATGCAACGAGTATCTATCTAATCTTGCATACCAAGCTCTGGGATCTTGTTTGAGTCTATACAATGCTTTCTTCAATCTATAGACCATAAAAACATCTTCTGACAAATTAAAACCTTTTGGTTGTTCAATGTACATCTCTTCTTTTAACTCACCATAAAAAAATATTGATTCAACATCCATATGATATAACTTAAATTCTTTATGTGCTGCAAAATCCAAAACATCCTAATGGATTCCATTCTTACTACTAGAGTAAAAGTCTCTTCAAAATCTATTCCTTCCACTTGTGAATAACCCTTACAAATGAGCCTAGCCTTGTTTCTAATAACCTTTCCATCCTAATTCAATGTATTCCTGAAAACCCATTTAGTTCCTATCACATTATTGTCTGTTGGTCTTGGGACCAATTCTGAAGTCGGATTCTTCTCAATTTGCCTCAATTATTCTTTGATATATTTGATCCAATTCTCATCCTTGCATGCTTCAATTACAGTTTCAAGTTCTACCTTTGAAAGTAAATAAAGGTTTACTCATTCCTCTACCATAATTGATTTTCTCCTTGTCAACATACCTTTGATGTTATATCCAATGATTTGATCTTTAGAATGATCTCTTTGAAAATACTTAGGAGTCTTAGGATTCTTTTTCAGAGCTTCTTCCTCTTCTACAATCATCTCCTTTTATTTCACTGTATCTTCTTCTTCACTACAAGGAGGGTCAACAAATTCATATCCTTCTATCTATAATGAGTTATGATGTGGTTCTTCATCTACTTTGACACTTGCACTTTCAACTATCTTCTTCAACCTTTTGTTGTAACATCTATATGCCTTGCTCTTTGTAGAATATCTATGGAAGATTCATTCATCTGATTTTACATCAAACTTTCCTAGGTTTTCTTTATCTCGCATGATATAACATTTACTTCCAAATACTCTAAAATATTTCATAGTAGGAGGTTTTCCATACCATAGCTCATAGGGGGTCTTTTAACTGTTCACTCATGCTTGACTTGTGTTAAGAATCTACACTATAGTATGAATAGCTTCTCTCCAATAGACATCCAATAGATTTCCTCCCTTCATCATGGTTCTTGCCACTTCTTGAACTATCCTATTCTTCCTTTTCACAACTCCATTCTACTGTTGAGTCTTAAGGGTTGATAGCCAACTCTTTATCCCATGATCTTCATAAAAACTATTAAACTCATTGGAGGTGAACTCAACACCTCTATTGGACCTCAAACACTTGATTTCCAAATCCATTTCATTCTCAACCATAGGTTTAAATTCCTTAAACTTATCTAGAGCTTCTGATTTTTCTTCGAGAAATGTCACCGAAGTCATTATAGAGTAATCATCTATCAACAACATAAAATACTTGTCACCTTGAGAGCTTCTTATTTTGGTAGGTCCACATAGGTCTGTATGCACCGAATCTAAAGGTCTTGTGGTAGAATATTCTTTAGTATTGAACCTCTTCATTGGCTATTTTCCAAATTAACATTCCTTATAGATTGCATTGATAGGCTTTGTAATTCTTGGTAGATCTCTTACATCATCAATAGAACTAATCTTCACTAGGCCATCAAAATTGACGTGACACATTATTTTATGCCATAGCTAAATTTCATTGAGTTGTGACATAAAGCACTTAACACCACTATCTTTGAGCTGATAGAAATTTCCTTCTACCCTTGTTCATGCAGTAAGAAAAATTCTGGAGCTTCCTTTTCCGATTTCACAACCATCATTCTAAAACAAAAAATGATATTCTTTGCTACACATTTGTCCCACACTGAGAAGATTATGCCAAAGATCCTTGACATAAATAACATCATCGATCTTATGCTTGCCATCAAAACTAATTGAACCTTTTCCTCAAATTTTAGTAGATGTATCATCGCCAAACTTAACAAGACCCCCATCATACTTTTCAAGCTTAACAAACATACTCTTAACACTTGTCATATGATTTTTGTTGGAATGTGCAAGACAAATCAGAGGGGGGGTGAATAAGTTGTCACCAATCTTATTCACAAATCTCAAACAATTATTAATTCCACATCCACTTTAATCTATTATTAAGTTATTAAGTATTAGTATGAAGTGAAAATAACAAAAAGAAATATCAACACAAGAAACACTAGCTTTACGTGGAAAACCCAATAAGGGAAAAACCATGGTGAGGATTAACTCACAATATAGAGTAATAGCAAAATCGTTTACAAAAAGGCTCACTGCCAAATGGCTCATTGCACAAGATAGCACTCACTATCTGGATAGGACTCATTGTCCAAAAAGGGAGGCTCACTACCTATAGATATAGAAAGATAGTAATAAGAATGTTACACAGAGAACACTTTCTCAATGCAACAGAGGATCCACCACAAAAACTCGCACACATCCGTAGCCTTGATCAGATAATTGTTGATACCATCAGCTCACTGCTTTCAGGAGTCTAACATATTAAAGTACTACTGCCTCAATTCACTTTTGCACACTCTTTCTTCTCAAACTTGTGGCTCACAATGCATAACATCTCAACTTGTATTTTTATCATCACCAACCTTAGAAAATTTTCCCAAGGTCGGCTACACATGCTTCATTTTACAAATTCAAATTAGGTTAGGAACTCAACATTCTTGTGGTGGATAAGAATGAGAGTGGACCAAACCAACACTTAACGAAAACCTAAAAAACCATCTTGGATCAATCACACACTTCCTTAATTGATACTTGTCATTCACATGATGTGTAAACACCAGGTTGGCCAAACCTAATGAAAAACCAATGAAATTTGAAGTACATGCTTCCACAACAAGAAGATAACATGTGGACCACAAAAAAAACTTCACCATACACTAGAACACATCTTAGATGCCTTCAGATTCATCCGAAACAAATGCAGCAACCTTCATACACAAAACACTTTCCATCAGTCCATTTGGACTGTACAAACACATACAACTTTGAAACTAGTCTTCCAGAGCACCAAACCATGAACACCTTTGATACAAAAAAGATAACACCATTCCAAGCTTTCATCTAGATTTGCAAGACCTGGAACAAACCAACAAAGTACTGCGAAGAAGATACATTTCTCCCAATCCACAAACAAACAACTCTACCAAACTAGTTCACACACTGGTGAACATAACTTTCACTCTCCATCAAACTAGAAGCTACAAACCAGGATATAACACCCAAGGATTCCCATAAACAACACTTCATATCTGTACAAGCATATGATCAACAAAAAAAAATGCGGAGTAGATACCAGAGCACATTATGAACATACACACAACCATGACTTCTCTATTTATTAATTTTCTCAAAAGCACTTGGAAACTCATCATATCAGCACACCTAAAACACCATAAAGATAGCTCCATGTACTTAGAACATCTCAACAATATCTCAACTATACATGCACCACTTGCGATCACTTGTTTCCTTTCTTTACAACAACCTACATTGTGGTGACATCAATGACAACACTACCATACTTGCAACAATATCCCCCTTTTTCATTGATGGAAACACATGACACTTTCTCGCCCTTTGACATCAATGGAAAAGAACACAAAATTCTAATCACTCCCCCTTAGGAGTGCACCCACACATCTCATGTTGAAACAATGATACTTCCTACTCCCCCTACAGAGTAGACCCAATCATCAGTCCAAACAAATGAAGAATATGTAGATCCACTGGACTGATGCACCTCTATGTGCACCTATTTCAAAGAAGGAGGGGCGGTGACCACCAAGTTCTACCTAAGATACTCAAAAGTATCCTTCAGAAGAGGCTTATTAAATATATCTGCAATCTGATCCTTTGTAGGCACATATTCCAGTTTGACTTCATTCTCCAATACCTTATCTCTCAAGAAATGATATCTGATAGATATATTATTTTTCCTTCAATGCATTACCAAATTCTTTGAAATATTTATTGCACTTGTATCATCACGAAAGATAGGGATAGTCTCATCACATATCACTCCTATATCCTTCAATGTTTGCTTCATCCACACAACCTGTGTGCAACAAAATGTTGTTGCAATGTACTCACCCCATGTAGTGGATAAAGAAACTGAATCATGTTTCTTGCTTAGCCATGAAACCAATCTTCCTCCAAGAAAGAATGCACCACCACTGGTACTCTTCCAGTCATCCACAAAACCAGCCCAATCTACATTAGTGTAAGCACTCGAAGTAAAATCAATATCCTTAGGATACCACAAGCCAAAATATGGAGTGCCTTTTAGATATTTGGATATTCTTTTCATAGCTATAACATGTGCTTCTTTAGGTTTTACTTGAAATATGGCAACCAAACATACTGCATGCATGATATCTGATCTAGTAGTAGTAAGATATAATAGTCCACCAATCATAGATATTTACATGCTCTAATCGACTTTAGGAGATTCATTATCTTTACTTAGTTTGCATCCAATCACCATAGGGGTATAGAGTGGTTTGGAGTCATCCATTCCAAACTTCTTCAACAATTCTCTAACATAATTTGATTGTGAAATGAATATGCCTTTATCAATTTGATTCACTTTCAGTCCAAGAAAGAAATTCAACTCACCAATCATAGACATTTCAAACTCTTTTTGCATCTCCTCTACAAATCTCTTACACATACCCTTATTTCCTCTAAAGATAATATCATCAACATACACAACCACTATCAACATTTTTTTCCTTCAACCTTGAAATAAAGGTTATTGTTTGCAGAGCCTTTGCTGAACCTTTGTTGTGTCAAATACTTGTCCAACCTTACATACCATGCTCTTGGAGCCTATTTAAGTCCATACAATTCCTTTTTCAACTTACATAATATATCTAGTTTATTTGATAACTGAAATCCCTCCAGTTGTTCCATGTACACCTCTTCTTCCAATTCTCCATTCAGGAATGCATACTTGACATCCATTTGGTATACCTTGAAATATTCGTGTGCAAAAAATTCCAAAAACATATAAATAGCCTCTATTCTTCCCACTAGGGAAAATGTATCCTCAAAGTCTATTCCTTCAACTTGTGAATAAACTTTGCACACAAGCCTTTCTTTGTTTCTTACAACTTCACCATTCTGATTTAGCTTATTCCAAAAGACCCATTTTGTACCAATTACATTCTTATTTATCGGTCTAGGAATCAATTCCCGTGTCTGATTCTTCTCTATCTGTTGTAACTCTTCTTTCATTGCTCTAACCAAATTCTCATCTTTGCATGCTTCACACATTGATTTAGGTTCTATCTTGGAAATTAAACACAAATTTACCTTAGCCGCTACGACTTTGCTTCTTGTCTTTACACCTTCACTTTTGTCTCCAATTATATGTTCTTCAGGATGATTTTTCTGTACATACTTTGGAGTCTTAGGAGTAGGTTCCAGAAATTCTTCTTCTTCCTTATTCTCTTCTTTCACTTTTTCGTAGATAGGTTCATCTAGTTCAACTTCACTTATCTCAGGTGATCTATGCATATCTTCATCAACTTTCACATTTTCACTCTCAACAATCTTTCTCAATATTTTATTGAAGCATTTATAAGATTTTCTATTAGTTGAGTATCCAAGTAAAATACCTTCATCACATCTAGTATCAAAATTTCCAAGATTCTCATCATCTCTTTTAATGTAACATTTGCTTCCAAACACCTTAAAGTACTTAACAATAGGAATTTTTTCAATCCACAATTCATAAAGAGTCTTTGTGTTGTTACCTCTGATCTGAACTCTATGAAGAATATAAACAACAGTCTAAATTGCTTCTCTCTAGTATACATTAGGTACATTTTCTTCTTTCATCATTTTCCTTGCAGCCTCTTGAAGAGTCTAGTTCTTCCACTCAACAACTCCATTCTGTTGAGGAGTTCTAGGAGTAGAAAAATGTCTCTTTATACCATGCTCTTCACAAAATGTATTAAAATCACTGGAAGTGAACTCTCCACCTCTGTCAAACCTTAAACATTTGATTTTCAAGTTCACGTCATTCTCTACCCTAGCCTTGAACACTTTGAATCTATCCAGAGCTTGAGCTTTCTCTGTAAGAAAAGTAATCCATGTCATTCTATAATAATCGTCAATTAAGACTTCCTATTCTTGTGGGACCATAGAGGTCTGTATGAATCAATTCCAGCATTCCAGTAGTTGATTGTTCTTTTCCTTTAAAGCTACATCTTGTTTGTTTTCCCAACTGACAACTTTTGCAATTAAAATTGGTAGGCTTTGTGATTTTAGGCAGATCCCTGACAACTTATCTTAACTAATCTTGATCAAATTATCAAATTTTACATGTCCCATCCTCCGGTGCCATAACCAACTTTCATTAACTTGATATACAAAACACTAACCATCAACATCCTTAAGCTAATAAATGTTTCCATATGTTCTTCTTCTTGTAGCTACCACTATTCTAGACCCTTTTCTGATATCACAAGTATTATTCTAAAACACAAGCCTAAATCCTTTTCTACAAATTTGTCCAGCACTCAAGAGATTATTCCTTAAGCCCTTAACATAATAGACATCATCAGTACTGTGTTTTCCATCAAAACTAATTGTTCCTTTGCCAACAATCTTTTGAATAATTCTCCGTCACCATTTTTATATCTAGTTCCCTTGTCAATCACCCAATAATCTTCATCCTATCTAGCACATCTTCCATGTTTAGTAGACATTGATTTACTCTCTAAAGCTAGAAACAAGCATTCATCATTATCACCTTCAAAATCAGATTCACCATCAGAAATTCCAACATCTTCTCTAACATAGTACAATTTCTTGAAATTCTTATACTTTTTGTCTTTGTTGTCTCTGCTCCTTTTGTGTACAACTCTATTTGGACATCTTGAAGCATAGTGACCAATATTTCCACAACTGAAACATTTAAAAGGTAACATACCTTTGTACTTACCGGTACCTTTCTTCAACTTCCTTGTAAAATTTGCTTCCAACTCCTCTGAAATATCACCATCTAGATCATCTTCTATCTTTGTAGCTTTGAAGGCTGATTGTATTTTCTCCTTTTCTTTTCCAAATTTCCTCATTTCAAATGCAGTCAAGGTTCCAAATAGTTGTTCTTTAGTAAATTTCTTAGGATCATAAACTTCCTCAGTAACTGAGACCTTATCATTGTAACTCTCCGGTAGAGTCATTAGAATCTTCTCCATTACATCTTCATCTATTAGAGTACCACCTTGATTTTTAACTTCATTTACTACAATGTCAACCCTTTGAAAGTAGCTTGCAATGTCTTCACCTTCTTCCATTTTCAAGTTCTCATAGCTGTACTTAGCTGTTAACTTCTTTGAAAATTTGACTCTGTCATTTCCTTCATAGATATCTTCCAACTTTTTCCAAACTTCATAAACAGTTCCCAAAGAAATACTTTTGTTAGCTTAGGCTTAGATAATGGACTATAGATTGCATACCTTACTTTTTCATTTTCTTCATAGGAAGCAATCTCATTTGTAGAAGAAGGACCACTTTTCGGTGCAACATATTTTGTCGCAACATCTTTCCAAGTCTTGTAACCAAGAGAGATGAGATAACCTCTCACATGCACTTTCCAAAAACTATAATTAGATCCATCGAACATAGGGATTGTCAATTTGTGTGCCATCAAATCTACCTCAAGTGGTTAAGGTCCTTACTGAGGAACAAGAGCTCTGATACCAATTGTTGAAATGCACAAGACAAATAAGAGGGGGGGTGAATTAGTTGTCACCAATCTTATTCAAAAATCTCAAACAATTATTAATTCCACATCCACTTTAATATGTTATTAAGTATGAGCATGGAGTGAAAATAATAGAAAGCAATACCAACACAAGAAACAAGAGATTTATGTGGAAAACCTAATAAGGGAAAAACCACGGTGAGGATTAACTCACAATATAGATTAATAGAAAAACCATTTACAAAGAGGCTCACTACCCAAGATAGGACTCACTATCTAGATAGGACTCACTATCCAAAAAGGTTGGCTCACTGCCTACAGATATAGAAAGATAGTAATAAGAATGTTACATAGAGAACACTTTCTCAATGAAACAGAAGGTCCACCACAACAACTCGCACACATCCACAACCTTGATCAAAGAATTGTTGACACCATTAGCTCATTGCTTTTAGGAGTCTAACATATTAAAGTACTACTGCCTCAATTCACTTTCGCACACTCTTGCTTCACAAAATTTTGGCTCACAATGCATAACATCTCAACTTGTATTTTTACCATTATTAACCTTAGAAACTTTCTCCAAGGTCAACTACACACGCTTCATTTTACAAATTGAAATTAGGTCAACAACTCAACATTCCTGCGGTGGATAAGAATGAGAGCAAACCAAACCAACACTTAACCAAGACCCAAAACAACATCTCAGATCAATCACACACTTCTTTAATTGATACTTTTCCTTCGTATGACGTGTAAACACCAAGTCGATCAACCTAATGAAAACACCAATGAACTTTGAATTACATGCTTCCACAATAAGAAGATAACATGAAAACCACAAAGCATGCTTCACCATACATTGGAACACATCTTAGATTCCTTTGGATTCATCTGGAACAAATGCGATAACCTTCATACACAAAACACTTTCCATCAGTTCATCCAGACTGTACAGACACATACAACAACTCTAAAACTAGTCTTTCAGAGCACCAAACCACAAATGCCTTTGATATAAAATAGATAACACCATTCCAAGCTTTCATCCAGATCCACAAGACCTGAAACAAACTAGCAGAGGACTGCAGTGTAGATACATTTCTCCCAATCCACAAACAAAAAACTCTACCAAACTAGTTCACACACCAGTGAACATAGCTTTCACTCTCCATCAAACTAGAAGCTACAAACCATGATATGACACCTAAGGATATCCATAAAAAACACTTCAGATCTACAGAAGCATAGGATCAACACATAAGAAATGTAGAGCGCATACCAGAGTACATTCTGAACATACACACAACTCCGACTTCTCTATTTATTAATTTTCTCAAAAGCACTTGGCAACTCATCATATTAGCACACCTACAACACCATAAAGAAAGCTCCATGTACTCACAACATCTCAACAATATCTCAACCATACATGCACCACTTGTAATCACTTAATTCCTTTCTCTACAAAAACCTACATTGTGTTGGCATCAATGACAACACCACCATACTTGCAACAATTTGAGCATCCACTGCCAATTATCCAATAGTTTCTCTCCTCGCTTGCATGAAAAGAAGTCAACATAGTTCCTTCAATATTGTGACCTATTTTCGAAGAAAATCCCTTCATGCATCTCTTAAGATCAGTAGAATTAGTTCCAACATTTAAATACATGAACAATAATTCATCACTTCCATCATTAGGATAGTTTGATTCCTCATCATCAAATACACCATTGTATTTTTTAGCAAAATAAGTCTTCATAAAAGATTTACCCTTATGATCCTTTTCTTTGTCATTTGAAAATTTGATTAGACATTTAGAACCATAATGACCTATATATCCATAATTGAAACATTTGAAAGGTAAGTTACCTTTGTATTTGCTAGTCCCCTTTTTCAATATCCTTATATAATTTGCTTCCACCTCATCAAGATCATCTGAATCGGATTAATCATCCTTCTTTTTCTTGTTTAATTTAAAATTAGTTTCTTTCTTACAACATCTTTGTCGAACTCTCTTAATTCAAAAGTAATCAAGGCACCAAACATTTGATCTCTAGAATATTGATCCAAATTCTTAGTTTCCTCAATAGCAAAAAATTTAGCACTATAATATTTAGGAAGAGCTCTTAATACCATTTTCACAACTTCACTTTCTTCTAGCTTTCCACCAGGACCATTGATAGCATTGATAATATAATCCAATCTAAGCATGTAGGATGTAATATATTCATCGTATGACATCCTTATGTTGAACATTCAGAATACTGAGAGGGGGGTGAACCAGTATTCCATAAAACCATAATAAAATCTACTTAAATATTATCACAATTCTGACTGATTTAGTAAGAGAGAACATAGAAACAATTCAATGCAACCATACACATGAACACCACGATTTTTACATGGAAAACCCAAAATGGGAAAAACCACGGTGAGGGTTAACTCACAATATATTGTATCTGGATACAAAATGTTACAGGGCTCACTACCAAGACTCACTATCCTTAAAAGGCTCATTGCATGAGTACAAACGATGGCTAACCACCAAGATATAATGATAGTGGCTCACTGCCAAAAGATTGAAATGATTGGATACACCTTCAATGTGTAGGGTTCGGTTCCACTGAAGCTCATAATAAGAATTTCCTCACATAGTAGTCGCTCAACAAAACTGTATTGATCCACAAATGATAAAGCATTTAGGCTTGGACCTTTCTTCCACACACTTTTCTTCTCCACACTTTCTTCTCCTTCTTTTCTCTCTCATCTTATTCCTCAAAAAATATTATATCTATACAAGTACATCTTGATCATCAATTAGGTTGGCCTAATTAGATGAACACAAAAATAATCAAAACCTTCTTCGTGAGCACCATATAATATTTAAACATTTTATCCATGTAGTACATTATACCAAGTCATCTAACATCCATAAAACATAACTAGTCTTCATAATATATTGCATACACTGAGTCAGACAAGAATAAAACACAACTCTCCAACCCAAAAAATAATCCTCAAAGAAAACACCTTCTAGATGTGAGAACACATTAATTTCCCATCATACTACCAACATAGAGACTATCAACAAAACCGTAGCATAAGAATGTTCACCTTAGTAGAATGTGGAGTCTCCCACACAATATGCCACACACAAAACAATAGTAGGATACAAAGTTAAACTCTGTCAGAGATAACTTTCTGCTCACAACAAAAGATGTCTCAAGATCCAAGATATAGTTGTGTGAATGAGTAAAGAAAACATGGTTAAGAGATTAGAGTCATATTAGATCTTGCGGTGAATTCTGGACTCAAATGCCAACACATTGATCCATCACAAAAGGGTATTACCGGTAGAGAACAACTTTTGGTAAACCAAGAAGACTTCCCATATACTTATCACCATGTTGAAATCAATGACAACATAGGAACAACCAACACAACCATCCATACTTCATGCTCATGTTGCAAGGCTTCCAAAAATCTCCCCCTTTGGCATTGATGGCAACATGCATGCCAAAAACATTTTCCAATATACTGTAATTGAATATTCTAAATACTCCCCCTATCAAAACTGTTCTTCACAAAAAAAAAATTCCTTTGTCTCTCTATCTCTCCCCCTTAGACATCAATTCCAAAGGAAGGGGTCTGATATATATGTATATATGCATCAAAGTGTAACTAAAAATATATGAACACAAACTTGAATTAACCCGAAGAAGAACCTCTGAGACTCTCCAGGATAGCCTTCCATGATGCTTTACCTTCTTCCCATGAATCTTTTGCACTTACAAGAGTCTTGTAAAATAGCTCAAGCTTAGTTAAGGACTCTATACCATCTATTAAAGTATTGGGACTAAGATCAATCTCTAATAATTCACCAATACAACCAAGAGCACTAGAAACTAAACTATGTCTGAGTTTAATCATGTCTCTGAGTGCCACAAACTTCTTGATAACATTTTTCCTTTGATCTTGCAAAGAAAAGAATTTTTCCTAAAGTTGGACAATGTATGACCACCTCTTATTATCTTTATCTTCTGCTAACTTGTATGTATCTACCTGAGTGCTCAACTGGGACTCACTCATCCTTATCTAATTTCTCATATTCAGTGTACTGCCAGACCAATCTATGAAAAAAGAAAGTAGTTCATGTGCCTCTTCTTCACAACCTTGTACACTCTCCAATTCCTTCACCACTCGATTGTGTGCATTCACACATTTTCCTTTGATATCTTCCAAATTTCCTTCATCAAACTTGATTCTAGTAGACACTTCAAGTCTAGAGATGTAGACCTTCAAAGAATTAATCATGCCACAAAGATTCTCCACAACAAAAATAGATGAATCAAAATTAGCATTAGGAATAACCTTATGCAATTCTTCCAAAGCTCTCTGAATATTTATTCTTTCATGCTCATGTTTAATCTCTCTTCCTTTTGCAACTTCTTTCTTAACAACACTCTTCATTTTCTTCCTTGTTCTGGTCATGCTACTGAAGGTACCTTCTACATTGAGATTCTTAGGCATTTCCAAAATAATTTTATCATAATTATCAACTTCAACCTCTGAACCTTCATAATCTAATTCAGATATCCAAACTAACCTTGATTCAACTACTTCCATGTGACAAAAATCTATAGACACAAGAAAATTTATGCTTCCGGAGTACCTTTCCACAACACTTACTAGAACCCTAAACCTTTTGTTCATCCTCATCTGAAATGTTCCAAAGATTGCAGCAAGGGTAGTATCTTGTGCATCTGAACTACCATGATTTATCATGAAGTTCTTGATTTGATAGGAAATAGGCTCTAAATTTGACCATTTTATCCTTCCTATCATCGGTAATTCTCTCAAAAAGTAAAAGAGCAAACAAACAACCAAATTTCCATACCGTAATGTATTCTTCTTACTCTTCTTGATCTCCTTTAAATTCTTCAAAATATGTATACAAAGTAATTCACAAAAGTCATATTCCATACCTCTTTTAACCATCTCAACAACAGTAAAAATTGTAAGGTCATTGTTAGGGATACAAACTTTGTGACCGATGACCATAGCAACATACCTTATTACCAAATCAACAATCGATCTCAAATCAATCTCTTTCCCTTTATAACTTGCACTCGTAACCTCAATTATTTCTTTCTCATCCATAGCCTTTAGTTTGGGAATTGGTCTAGAGGAACAAAAACTAGTTACATCTCTAATAGCTTCTCTGGAAATCAAATGTGCCTCATCTATCCACATAGATTCATCATGAATTCTGCTCAACACTATTCAAATATGTTTCTTCTCAAATCCAAACAAGGGAACTTTCCTCCAAACATCCATTTTTTTCTCAACTAATACTCTGTAGGAATCATGGCTCTCTTTCAATTCACTTTCCCAAAGCATGCTCAACTGATCTGATGACATCTCTTTTATCTTACTGTAAACAAATGCATAGATATATTTTGTACTAAACACTCTCAGAGGCATGCAAGAGAATTCACCAATAGACTCTTCTAACACATTCCTCAAATATCTCTTCAACCTAACTTTATCCGCACAATTCACAACCTTTGAATTATCCATAGTAATAAAAGTGAAAGATTGTGCAAATAGGAATACTTTTGAAAATTCCAACAAGATATGTATAGATATTCTGCATCCGAAGCTCATTTCAAATCCGTCTGATATCTTCTTCAAACCTTGAAACTTTGAATTTCCTTCTAAAATTCCTTTGCATGCTTCTCCAAAAATACATAAGATTTTAAAATTATCTAAATTTATTCCTTCCATTCCAAATGATTTTGCAATAAATGCTTCAAATTGTAGGTAGATTGCCTCAAGAATTGTGTACGCGTCAATTCTTTCAAATTCTACAAACTTCATCCTTCACACATGCGACTGAAAAAAACCTTAATCTTGTTACCACATTAAATATACTTCTATCATGATATGACACAAGTACCAATGAGGGGGTTTATTAGATTTTCTGATGATTGCTCCCCCTTAGCCACTACTTTTATTTAGAAATTGACAAGAGTATCTACATCAGAGGTCAGCATAGATAAGACTGATGATTCCTTTCTCCAAATCCTTTTCATTTACTTTCTTGCTTCTTCTGGATCGATCATTTGATCTTTCTTCTTGGCCAGATAGATATTTTTATTTCTTCTACTGTAACTACCAGGATGTTCAAGATTGTTGCACTTACATAAAACAACATTTTTCTTTCCATTTTCCCTTTTACCCAATAGACTAAATTTATATCCATTCTTCTTGCTTTTATAACATTTTCCAGAGCATGATAAAGAAACATTCATTTTACTTTTGGATTCCTTTGCCTTATGACAAAATTTCTTACAGGAGTAACAAATTCCATTGAAGCATACATACCTTTTAGCATCATATTGTTTGACAAGATTTTTTTCAAAATTACCTCTTAGCTCCTTGATTTGTCTATTTTTGTATCGAGTCTTCTTACCAATGGATTGCTTCACTTTAGAACTATGACCTTCCTCAAATCCTAAACTACTCTTATCCATTTCCGATCTTTGAGAGGTAATCAATTCATCAAGCATCGTTGATCTTATCTTAAATTTTTCTTCAAAACTTCTTTCCTTTTCTAGATAAGATCTCAAGATTTCTGCTTCTTCTTCTAACTTTATGCATTCATCCCTCTTCCTTTGAATTTCAATTTCCTGACATTCTTCAAATTTCTTCTTCTCATCCAATTGTTGCAGCAGACTAGAGATGCTTTCTTCAACACTTTTACTTTGCAACTTTTCAATGTACTCATTTTTCTTCATCAACCTGTCCTTCAAATATTCCATTTCTTCTAAATATTTGGCAAAGACTACTTCCAAAGGAAAAAATTTCTCATACTCAGATTCTGGGATCTTCCTCAAGTTGTTAGGTTTCTTCCGAGGAACCAAGCTCTAATACCAATTGTTGAACATCTAGAATATTGAAAGGGAGGTGTGAATCAATATTCCATAAAACCATAATAAAATCCACTTAAACATTATCACAATTTTGACTGAATCAACAAGAGATAACATATAAACAATTCAATGCAACCATACACATGAACACCAAGGTTTTTACGTGGAAAACCCAAAATGGGAAAAAACCACGGTGAGGGTTAACTCACAATATATTATATCCAGATATAAAATATTACGGGGCTCACTGCCAAGATTCATTGTCCTTAAAATGCTCACTTCTTGAGTACAAAAGATGGCTAACCACCAAGATATAATGATAGTGTCTCACTGCCAAAAGATTGAACGAATATGATACACCTTCAATGTGTAGGGTTCGGTTCCACTGAAGCTCAGAATAAGAAGTACTGCCTCACATAGTAGTCGCTCAAAAAAACTATACTAATCCACAACTGATAAATCATTTAGGCTCAGATCTTTCTTCCACACACTTTTCTTCTCCACACTTTCTTCTCCTTCTTCAGTCTCTCATCTTATTCCTCAAAACATCTTATATATACACAAGTGCATCTTGATCATCAATTAGGTCGGCCTAATTAGATGAACACAAAAATAATCAAAACCTTCTTCATCGACACCATATAAGATTTAAATATTTTATCTACGTAGTGCATTATACCAAGTTGTCTAACATCCATAAAACATAACTAGTCTTCATAATATATTGGATACGTTGAGTCAGCCAAGAATAGAACACAAATCTTCAAACCAACAAATAATCCTCAAATCAAACACCTTCCAGATGTGAGAACACATTAATTTCCCATCATACTACCAACATAGAGACTATCAACAAAACTGCAGCATAAGAATGTTCGCGTTAGTAGAATGCAGAGTCTCCCACATAGTATGCCACAAACAAAACAATAGTAGGATACAGAGTTAAACTTTGTCAGAGATAAATTTCTTCTCACAACAAAAGATGTCTCAAGATCCAGGATATAGCTATTTGAATGAGTCAAGAAAACATGGTTAAGAGATTAGAGTCATATAAGATCTTGTGGTGAATTATGGACTCAAATACCAACACACTGATCCATCACAAAAGGGTATTACTAGTAGAGAACAACTTTTGGTACACCAAGTAGACTTCCCATATAGTTATCACCATGTTGAAATCAATGACAACATAGGAAAAACCAACACAACTATCGATACTTCATGCTCATGTTACAAGGCTTCCAACACCTTAGAATTTCAAATTTGGCTTTGAAATTTTGCATCTTTACTTGCTTGACCTTATTATCTCCTTCATAAATTCTCTACAACTTAACCCAGATCTGCTTCGTAGTTTTGAGGCTTATCACCTTCCCAAGTTTTGAATTAGAAATTCCACTAAAGATAGTATTTATTGCTTTACCATTATTCTCATAATCGTTGATCTCATCATCACTTGTTGGACCAGTAGCAAGCATAGTATATAGATTTTCAACTGACTTCTAGACACCAAAACATAGAGAGACAAGAAAGCATTCCATCCTAGCTTTCTAGTAGGTAAAGTTTGTTCCATCAAACATAAGCACTTTGACACCCTTCCTATGCACCATCCAAATCTAGCTCAAGCGGTTAATCTTCTTCCAAGGAAACACAACTCTGATACCAATTGTTAGAAACATAGGACAATTGAGAGGGGGGTGAATTAGTTGTACATTAAAATCATCAGAGCCTCATTAATGCTTAAACCCTTATTAGCCTCCAAAGAGTTATTAAGCATTAGTAGAAATCAAGGAAAAAACCTAATTAGGGAAAAACCACAGTGAGGATTAGCTCACATATATATGAATAGAAACACTGAGTACAATAGGCTCATTGCCCACAAGAAATAATGGCTCACTATCAAGGGCTCACTACCCAAAGGACTCAATGTCTGGAAGAAAGAATAAAAGAAGAATATTGTTACAAGGAGGTTCACTACCTCAAAGAAAAAATAAGATCCACCACAACAACTTTGTACCATCAACAACCTTTGGCTCACTGCCTCCAACAAATTTAGGCACACTAAAAGTGTAGACACCTTCTACTCACTACATCTGATAGAATTAGGAATTTAAGCTCACACTCAAATCACCAAACATGATCACATTCACATCATCACATACTTATATTCAAAATATCCAACAATTCACCTTGCTTATATACCATCCACAACCTAAACAATCTTCTCTAGGCCAGCCTCAATAAAATGCATGCACCTCAAATGTGCAACCATCAAATTGGTCGAAACCAAACACTTCCACAATGGAAATAAGTGAAGGTAGAAAACACCAAGGGTTAACCAAGACCTAAATATACACATACATGCCTCACCATTCTTCCATAAACCACTAAGAACCTCTACAAATAATGCTAGCATGCCAATTTGGCCAAACCTACACTAACACTACAAGCAACCACATACATGCTTCTCCAAGTTTGGAAACACCACACAGAGCACATATCAATCATCCAAAACGTAAAAGAATATTCATACAACATCAAAATATTTAGAAACACTGTCGCAACCACCTGAAATAGAAGAAAAAATTCATTGTGTGCAATTAGCCACACTACCATAGACATAACCAAGCTTGCAAAACAACTAAACACCAAATACTCCATGGAAAGGTAGGTGTAGTGTGTTGGATGAATATTTTTTGAAATAATTTAAATTTACAATAAGGGGTAGAAAGTGAAATTTAATTCTCATTAAAATACCAAAATGAAACTAATTTCTTAAATAAAATGAAGTTCCCTTGAATAATTAATATGAAATATCACAAACTATGCACCCAAATTGGAGATTTGACTACTAAATCAATTTTAAATGTCACTAAACTTAACATGAAAATAAATAACAAGAAAATAAATATTATTTTCATGAAACCAATGGCATCAAGGCTAATATAATCAACCAAAAAATTCTGCTCCACATAAACCACAAAATAGGGAGCAAATTTGAAGTCTAGAATGCATTGCAAACTCTCAAACTTCAAGATAAACCCACCAAAATTTAGGAAAACTTATTTATTGATAAAAATAATGATTTTACATAGAAAAAAATAGTATAAACATGGACCTAGGACTATAAATTAACTCCCGCAAATTATATTTCAATAAAACCAAAAATACTCGCAAACAGGGTGCCAATAGGCACTGTAGAACTACATTGTCAGAAACCAAACTTCACCAAAGGCACCAAAACTAAAATATGCATGAAATAACAGGTATAAAATGATTAAACATAGAAAAAAACATAAAAAAATTATACTGATACCAACAAAAACAAATTGAAATCAAATTTGAAACTATTCACCCCAAAACTCCTAAAAATCTCCTACAATTTGCTAGGAAAACGTTGCAAATGGTAAGCTTCAACACAATGGAAATCTCTAGGTGAAACTGCACCAATAGAAACTTGGAAACATTTACCTTGAACCTTGAATAATTTTCTTCATAGGTTTATCAACCTTAAAGAGAAAGTAATAACTTTTCAAAAAATAACAAAGTGAATGATGCGAGAATGAATCCAAATTGATGTTTTATTGGAAAATATTCCATTTACAAGTTGGGAGCCCCAAATTCATGACCAAGGGAAGAGAATAATCTTGCATTAAAATATTTGTAACTCCTTTTTGTCATTTTTCCATCACCTTGTAATATTCTCTTCCAAAATATCCCACTTGTCCAAACCTATTTTCCACCACAAGATGCCTTCTTAAAAGTCAAATATGCTCTTCCCAAAACCCATGAAAATTTGGGTAAATTAAAAACCTTGCAAAAAAATTTAATATTTATCATTACATCAGGTTTTTCCCAATTAATTTAAGATTTAAACTTTTCCAATCTATTCATAAGTCCTAACTTACTATTTTTGGGTAACCAACTTACTAGAAATAATTTTTTATTTTTTTTAGAAAATTAAAAAAAGGGACATGATATAGATACATGAAATACAAACATGTTACCAAATATATAAGATAAGAAACCTCACCACAGATAAATGTGGAGCAATTCTATTTCTTCTAGATAACCTTCTTCACAAGCAACACACCATCAAACAGAACTTCTATTGCTGCATGATTTAGAACCTAAAACTCTGGATATAACACCTTTGAACATATTTGATCATCACATAAAAACCACACAAGAATATCTTCAACCATGAAGAAATGCAGAGCACAACACATAACACACCTTTGTCACCTTGTACACCTTTTATATTAACTTTCTCAAAAGAACTTGGAAACCAAGTGAACCTACTACATCAAAAACACCAAAAACATGTCCTAAACATATCCACAACATCTGCAACACCTACTCAATACCACAACTCCTCATCACATCCATACTATGGGTTGACATCAATAATAACACTAATGACAACATAGTGCAACAATCAACAACTCCAAAAATCTCCATACTAGGGGTTGACATCAATGACAACACTAATGAAAACACCAACAATATCTAGCAAAACCAACATAAGGGATGCATAGGAACACACATGTATGAAATGCAACATGAAAACACAAAAAATGCATGATGAAGACACAAAAAATATGCTAACGCAATGCAACATGATATAAATACATCACAAATATAAAATCATACATAAAAGACACAACAACAAAAAATAAACAAAAGGTTAGTACTAAAGGATTTGAGTCAATAAGGTAAAGAGACCCCAGTCTTAAATTTGTCTCAAATACCAAACATCATCTAATGAATTTTTCTATTTAAAAAAAGTAGTGCTCCCATAAGGATGTAAAATTACTCATACATTACATAGATCTATTGGCTAGCAATCTATGTTATGCTAGGTGTCCATGCAATATGATGGATTCCACAAGGATAGAAAGTTGTGTTATGCTAAGACACTCATGAAACACATGGATCAATTGGAAAGCAAGTTGTGTTATGCTAGGTGGCCATGTTAAAGGGTGCTCATGTTCATGAATCAAAAAGCTATGTTATGCCAAATCCATGGAATATATTACAAAATCTCATTGGAGGGAGCACATAAAGCTTAACATCACAAGGGATAAACAAAACTCACCTTAGAGGGTGTACAAAATTTAATGTCATAGGGGAGGAACAAAACTCACCTTAGGGGGCGCATAACATTTAATGTCATAGGAGATGAACAAAAATCACCTTAGGGGGTGTATAATATTTAACATCACAGGGGACAAAAAAACTCACCTTAAAGGTTGCAAAAAAATTTGATGTCACAAGGGATAAATATCATAAATCCATGCATCATGGGGAGTAATAAAAAATAACACCACAAAAGGGTTCTTCATAAATCAAAGGGTAATTTCTTCAACACATGAAAGGTCACACCTTAGGGACTATCACACATGACACTACCACTAAAAGAGAAAAAATCATAGGATGAAAGGTCACACTTTAGGGAATACTAGCCATATTGCTACCAAAGGGAACATATCATGCCATGATAAATCACACTTTTAGGGGATATCATGATTAATATCACCACAATGGAGAACTAATTTAGATTGAAGAGGCCACACTTTTAGAGATATTCATATTATATTATTGTTAAAAATTTCACACTTTCTAATAAAATGTATGATATCATCACTAGAAAATGGACCATTTATTACATAAAAAAGGTATGGGGTACTATATCCCCCCTTAAAATGTTAGTGTACTTGCTACACATATTTTAAGGAGATATAAAGGGATCCCTTGTAGTAAGGAACTCACCAAGAAAAATGCAACCTAACCCTTTCCCCCAAGCATAGGGATAAAGATGAATCAAAATGAATGATAACCTATTATAATTATACCCCCATATATAGTAGTGAGCATTATGTGACACTACAACTACCACATGACAAGAATAAAAAATGAACACAATTTGATCTATTATCTTACCAAATTTATCATTTTAAGGGTCTAACTCTTCCAATTTCTTCTTCAAAACATAAAATTCATCAGTAATGTGTCCAAATATTCTATGATATGCACAATAGGATTTGTTTTTATTCTTCTATTTAATATCCCTTCTTTCATGTACAAGTGGTAGTCTAATGAATTCCAATTATAAAAGTGTGGCCAAAGTACACTCAATCTTAGACAAAGGATGTAGAGCAAATAACAAACCTTTTCTAATAGGGCCATGAAATTTGCATTGTTTAGATGGTAGATAAAATGTTTGATATAAAGGTGGGGGACCTCAGTAACCTATTCCTTTCGTGTCTTTAGATGGTATTTGTTCCAAAAGGGAATTTATTTCACGTTCATTCAATTGCAAGTATGAGCAATTAGTGTTGTCATTGATGCCAACAAGCTTGTGGTATCATTAGTGTCTATTGTTGGGATAGGTCATTGCAAGAATGTGAGCAGTTGATGTTATTCATGCTTTGATTAGTTACATTATGTTGTCATTAGTAAAGCTACTAATGCCAACCTCTAGTGTTGTTGTGATAAGCTTCTATGATCTACGGTTGAGTTGCTATGTTGCAGTTGGTTCAATTGTGTTGAGGAAGTTCTGTAGATGATAAGGATGTTTCTCTGGTGCTTGGTTTTTGTTGATGACAATGTTCCTCATAGCAACAGGGTGAATAAATTCTTCACGGACAAACTGCGAAGAGTCTATCCTTCTTGAAAGAATTAATCAAAGGAAACCTAGGGGATCCATATGATAGGATAAAGGTTGGCTTAGTTCAATCCCAAGTCTCCTGTAGTTAGGTCTTGACAGTACTAGGTTCACTTTAGGGTATGATGTGATATTACTGTTAATCTCAAAGGGAATATGGTTGTTTCTGGTTTCATTAAGAATCATAAGTGTTTTACACAAAATTTCCAATTCAATCATAAAATAACATCATGAAATCGAAAGATTTGAAATAATACTTCATGAATATCAACAATTTTTGTATCACTTAAGTAGATTTAGCTTTAAGCATTCAATAATTTCATAGAAAATGAAATATTTTCAATAAATTTCCATTCATTCATCTATTTTTTGAATCATTTTCTAGAATTTAAACATCTATTCTAAAAGAAAGCATAAAAAATACTAAAAATTAAAATTTCTCTCAGTTATTTTCCACACATGCCCCAAAGAATTAACCAAATCAAAGCAAACCACTTTATACTTCACTAGATTGCTTCACAAATACATATAAAATGGTGTGAGTGATACAGGGATAGGTGGCTTTCATCTAAAACAACACAATTCAAGTTAGATCAAACAACAAAAGATTCACAAAACTCTCTCAAGTCACCTTTTCAGTATCACTCTGCCTTTTGTCTATTAGGTTTGCAAACCCGGTTTATCCAAATTTTCTTCTCAGATATCCTTCCCTCACTCAAACCCTTAACATTTTCTGTCACACATCAAAGACAACTAAAACATATTTAAAAAACTTCATAGGTTTCTTTTGAACAACTCATTCAAAACCAAGAGACTACGTTGACCTAGTAGGCTAATTAGGTCTATTTCTCAAATAAAGTATTCTTGAAATTTTCCACCAATCTTGAACAACCACCCAGACCTTTAAGATAGGTAACAAAAAGCCTCTTTCAACAACTTTTAGGACTCCAAACCCTCATCTAACTACTGGTATAGAAAACCCTCATTTTCCACCATTAAAAGGTAGGGTTTATTCAATCTTATGGTTCCCAAACTCATACAACCTTGAAATTGCCTCCAAAAATCTTAAAATTGTCTGCCTATGCTCACAAGACTAACTCTCAAACTTTACACACCTTATTTAATCAAAATTCACTATATTTCTCAGGACATCCACAACTCTCACCCCAAAATCTTCATACAGAACAAATATAATTCCCTACCATCCTATTTTTTGACATATTATGCCCATTCCACTCAGAAACAGTAAACACAAAAGGTAGAATGGGCTTTAAATTGTATTTAAAGCTTCAAAACCTAAATCTGCTCCTATAGGCCTATCAACATGAATTTATCAATATAGCAACTTAAATTCAATGTACTTCCCCCAAAATGGGTCCAATTCAAAGATAAGACATACCTTCAACTAATTCCAAAGTTATTTGAACAAGAATTTATTGTACGGTCACGTACAAGAGCCTACAAGTTTAGATTTTGATGCAAAATACAAAATTTTAAGCAAATATGGGTTCTTTTATTGATTCCCCTTCAAAAGTGTTTCAACAGCCTCTTACATTGATGAATGACATATATTTATACATTTCTCTCCTAAAACTATCCTCCAAACTGTCCAACCAACTTTCATATTCCCACTTGACCGTTGGGTTCCCAAAAATTACATTTTTGCATTACAACATTGACAATTTTGACAACTTTGTCAATTTTTCAGTTTTGAACCCCAAACTTTCTAAGGAACACTAAAATGACTCCATACCATATTTAAATAGTCCAAAAATACTTTATATATCAAAACCTAATACTTAACACCCTAAAACCCTTCAAAAACCCATATTTACACATTTTGCATTTTTATGCACCATTTGACAACATTGCATCATTTAACCAAATGGACTCCTAATTACATACTAATGGTCCTTTATAGACCTTATTGACACACCAAATGACCTAAAATACTATAAAAACCTTACACTTTACAAAATTGATCAAATTTTAATGAAAGTGGATTGGTGCTCCTGCGCCATGCAACTGCCTTTAGAACCTTTCCAAGCCTCTTGGAAATGGACTGCAAATTGCTCCAACTAGTCTTCTAAACCTCCTTTCTCTTCACTTGCTCTTTTTATTTTCCTCTAAAGCATATATTGTTGTCTTGTGACACCATCACTGAAATCAGATTGTTGATCACCAAACCTTGCTCTCTTTTGCTTAGACTTCCCTATCAAACTTCTCTTGACTGTCCCTTTTCTTATGACTATCCTTTTACTTACTTTATCACCTACAAATACACATTTCCCAACCTTGTATTCATCTTCCCCTTTCCTATCTCTTTCTTCACATTTGAAACTATTGTCTTGTCCTTGAATCACCTTTTCTTTTGCATGCAACTTGGTGTTCAAATTTATTTTCTCACTGAACTCTATCTTGGCAGACTTATCAACCTCTGTGTTTTCATCTTTTGACTACCCTGCAACTTCCTTAGTAGCTATAGGAAAAAATACAGTCCCAACCTCAATTCCTTCTGGCCTCTTCAACTCACTTTCTATCTTTTCACCATTGTCTTTCTCAAACTCAATCTTAGACACCTTTCCTTCATCATCTTTATTGCTCTTCATGACTATGGTAGCCTGCAAATTCACTATCTTCTCATTCTATGTCCTTGTAGTGGCTGCAAATGCATTTTTCTCTTCTAGTTTATCTCCTACATGCTGTGCAGTTTTTGCACACATGCCCCGCTGAAAGAAGGGACCCTCTTTCTTCATCTTTTGGGTGTTTTCTGTTATCCTTCCACTTGGATTGATCTTTGGTTTTGGGTACTTGTAACCCTTTGGTTGTGAAGGTTTGGTTGCTTTGAAACATGCTTGAATTCTTATCTTTCCCGGGCGAGTGATATCTTGAGGTAGTTCATTGAAAGTCCTAAGTTAAAGGTGAATTTTGAGTTTTTCCTAGGTCTCGGGTATTTCCTCCCTGGGCGGAAATCTCTGATTTTTGTCAATGTCTTAGATGTCTGAAGGTTATTGCTTAATGTTACATTCCAGAGATTTGAGTGCTTTGCAGAATTCTGTATCTGGCAGAATTCTCTGAACTTCTCTGAGTCCTTAGATCCCCAACTTCTGTCACTCCCTCGAATCCTCGGAGTACATCTTGAGCAGTCATTTCACTTCATTTATGCCTGTCGTATGAATCTTGCATATTGCATTTAATGGAATTTTGCGAGATTATATTGGTGAATTGATTATTATTTTTCTCACATCGAATTTGAGAGAGCTTGGTTCTAGGAGCTGTGTGTGAACTTGATTGTTGGAGCTACGAATTGTTGGTTTTGGTGATGTTTCTTGGCCTCGTTTACATATGTGGAGAACTTGAAGCATGCTGCCTGTTGTTTTTCTCCTAAGTTTTTCTCCATCCATGGTATGTGCACGATACCTTTGCGTTCGATTGACGAATATATGTAGTTTTGTGGTATTATGTGCATTCTTCACTTCGATTTCTATGTATCTAGAGGTCTATGGTTAAAGTAGGGCTTCTCCCACTTCATTTTGATGCCTCCCCTGAGTGTTGATGTCACAACCTTCCATTGGATTGATGATTTAAATCCTTGTTAGGCTTAGCCTTTGAATTTAGTATTGTGCATGATGGTGATTTGGTTCGATTGATCTAGGGTTCCTTGTGTTTCACGAATTGATGATCTGGATATGATTTTGAGCTATTGATTTCCCATTTGCATCTAATCGTCACTTATTTTTGAGAGTTTTGAAGATTTGATGTTGATTTGATTGAATAAGTGAGTGAATCGAGGCCTGGGCTGGTTATTCATGGCAGAACCCTAGGGTTTCAATTTTTGAATTCCTTTCCAATATCAATAAAACTATTCTTGAATGAGTTATAGGTTTAGGCCAACAATGAACGATTTGAAATGAATAAAATTTGAGCCCAAATCCCAAATTTGTGATCATTCGATCAATTTGGGCGATACTGTGAAAAAATCAAGACTTTCAGAGATTTTGGTGCATCATGGAATTCCTTCACCCTACCATTTACCCAAGAATGCATATAAATGTGAAAGTTATGTTAATTTCACCAATTTCTATCCTAGATGGAAATCACCAAACTTTCTAAAAATTAGAATTGTGGAAATGGGTGAATTGACATTGCATGATTTTGGTATTTTATGATTGGTTTGAGTAATTCAAGGTTGGATATTTCCATTTCTTGAGCTATAATGTTGATTAAATGAATTTTTGGGCAATAGCTTTTCTTTCCTTGTTGATTTCTTCCTGGCCATGAAATCCCTAAAATTTCCTCCCTTTCTTGATTTTCGTAAAGGAGTGAAAATCCAAGGATTTTTAAGGAATCATGTTTGTAATATTTTAAGGGATTTTGATAATTGTTTGGGCTTATTTGGATGATAAATATGCTATTTATGATGGTCTAACCTTATCTCTTATGTTGTAATGCATAGTGATTGTGATTTTTGTTGAGTGCAAGCTAAATCAAGCAAGGTTGTTGGTAGCAAGGATAACAGTAAGGACATGGACCCTGATGCTGAGGGAGATCCCATCTTAGAGGTTGAAAGGATTAAGTTGGATACAAATAGCAAGGCTCCTGAGAGTAAAAATTTTTCCATTTGGTCAGAGGTAACTAACACTAATAAGGGAAGGTGGGACTATGAAGAATTCAAGGCAAGGATGGCATCGAGTGACCCTTTTGTTTTGGTGAGGAGAATGAGAGACTCTGGGTTGGATCATGTGGCCAATTTCCCTTCCACAGTGTAGTGTTATGAGCTTGTTTTGGAATGTGCTAGACACTATGATCAGTGTACACAGAGAGTGATCATTCCATAGGGTAGAGTACTTGCAAACTTTTCCCCTGTCTTAGTTGCCCAAACATTTGGCATGCCAGACATATCTCATGTAGTGTAATTTGATATTGATATAGCCAAGAAGTATTATGAGTAGCATACAAACAAGGCTATAGAGATTATCAATACTTTGCTAGAGAAACCTAAGGCATACATTTCTAGATTGCCAAAATAGTTGTTCAGAGCTAAGTTCAAATCAGACTACTATGATGCAATCACCCTTCTCAGTAGAGTGATGGGTCTTAAGAGTGCAAGAATGTTTATTTGATAGTGATCATGGAACAAGGTATAGACTACCATTGGGTAGGAATAATAAGTAGGATGATTCATGAGCAATTGTGTAACGTTATGCAAACCAAGACTTTCACCATGACGTCTTATTTGGTCTATGCCTTGGCAAGGTTCCATCCATATAAGGGATTAAGCACTCAAGGGGTCTTTGGCCAGGATGTGATCTATGAAGTCTACCCTCAGTTGGATTTGGATAGTTCTAGCTATAGAAGGGTAAATGATGCATTTACCATGTACATCACAAGATTACTCTAGGGTGTAGAGCATGTTAGGATTTCTGATGTTGCCAAGGAATTGGTTCAGAAGTATGGGGCATGGTTTATATATTTTTCCACATTTTCCTCCACCAAGATTGATGGTTGTAAAAGAGCTCCATATAGATTTCCTAGGTATCCTATAGATCACATCATTCTTTTGGAGGTTCCAAGGAAAATTTCTACCTTTGATGCAATTGTGAAGAAGGATATGCAGAAAATTGGTTTTGGCAATGAGTTCCCATTAAGGATTGGAGGTCATGACCCTTGCCCTTCCTTGGCCACAACACACTTTTCTAAAGAAGAGATGGGAATCTTCAGCTTATCCTTGCATACTAAGAGGCCTATATTTGATAGAATAGGTGGGGCACAAAATAAATCCAGCAAAGAATTTAGACATAAGGATGATCTTGAAGATTATTGGGCCAATTGCAAAGATGAATTTTAAGTTTTGAGGAAGAAGTTTTCAAGGTTGCCTACCAATTTAATCAGATTGTATAGTATCAAGGACATACCAGATCAAATTGATGATGATGGAGAGGTTATACAAAACCATGACTATGAACTAGTTAAAAAAAATCCAATAGGTGGAATTCATTGGATGGAAGAGGAAAAAATAGAATTGGAGCAAATCAATGCCTCTATGATCAAATACACCAAGTTGTGGATCAAGCACAATATTTGGGAGTTATATACTGAAGGGAAACAATATACTTATGACCTAATGGGAAGCTTGGAGTCTCAGTCTACTTCTGAGGAGGAGCAAGATCCAAAAGGCAAGGAAAAGGTGGGCTCCCCTTTTAAAATTAAGATCAAAAGTGGTCAAACTGAGACCAGAGAAGAACATAAAAGAAAGCCGATGGCAAAGAAGAGAAAGACTACCTTCAAGGAAAATAAATCTGCTCAAGAGGAGGAACATGAAGAAGGAAAGAAGGTTGATTCCCCTGTGCTCAAAAGGAGAAGAGTAATGAGAACATCAAGGATGCAAAATGAGCCTCCAAGGGGAAAGGATGAGACAGGACCAGAGCTTGTTAATGTTGAGAGTTTTGGAGAGAAAACACAAGTTTATACTCGAAGATCAACAACTCCATCCCCTAAGGTAGGTTTGGTAAAAGAAGGTGCTCCCATGATTCCCTCTATTACATAGCAACAAAATGATACTTTTTCCTCTCCTCCTATTCAGGAAGTGCATAGTGAAGAAAAAGAGCTTACAAATACAGTTTTTTAGGATACCCCTCAAGGTGAGGACACAGAAGAATTCAAGGATGGGGATCTTCACAATGCAAAGGTAGAGATTGAGAAGATTCTACAATCTTATTTTGTGTCACATGAAAATGCACTAGTCAAGGATACATGAAAGAAATCCTCAGAGAAAGAAGAGATGCATGAAAGAACTCCCTCTCCAACTCATGAGGTAACAAAAATGCATGACAAGGAAGATAATGAAAATATAGGGGAGGATAAGGAGGAAGATGAAGAAAAGGAAGATAAAGGTGAAGAAGTTCCTACATTGTATGACTCAAATATTGACTCCTCCATTGATCAACCAGAAAAGGATAAACAAGGTTAGCAAAAGTTAGATATGATTACTCCTAGTTGGCTCAATGAGGAATTAAAAATCAAGAAAATAGTCATAGATGATACTCCTCCAAATTGGGATGATTTATTGGCTAATATTGGAAAAGGTTAAAAAAAAAGGAAGGCCAAAATTATTTCTAGAATCACTAGAGATGAGTCCAATAATAGGGTGGTTCATGTTGCTGCTCTTCCATCTAATAAATTTGAGGATGAAGTCAGAGCTTCTGATTATAGAGTGTAGGATAAGGACAAGGGGCTAGTTAATTAATGACGACATCAAGATTTGTGCTTCCCATTTATCCAGGATTTTTATGCGCTTCTTCTTCCAACCTCTTCATGCATTGGAGTGGGCTGCATTGGAGAACCCAATCCAACCTGGAAAAAGTCTCAAGCATTAAATGAAAAAATATTTCTTTATTCTAGAAAATTTCTAGGCTGACCTCTTATGGTTGTCCATCTTTGTAACCATTTTTGGGCCAACATGGCATAAATTTCTATAAATAGGGTATTTTACCTCATTTGTGGGGCTAGAAAATTTAGATTTTGGAGTGAATTAAGTGATAGAGCAAGAGTTAGAGCTAGGAGTTAGTTTATTCTGAAGCAAGTGTTGTAATATAGAATACTAGAATTGTTGCAATATTTGGGTGATTCAATATAAGTTAAGACATTGTACTTTGGTGATCTTTCTTGTGTTGATTTATCTTGCATGGTTGTTGTTATTCTATCTTTTGAGATTGCTTGGAAAACATTGGATATCTGTTAGATTTAGAGTTAGATATGATTCAATGGTGTTTATTGTTTGATGTTTGAAGTGTTTGTAGCAATCCCTGGACCTTATATTTATGTGCTTAGTTCAATTGTGACTATTTATTCATTTCAATTGCAAAATAGGGTTGGTTTGAATGAATGTTTCATGATCTGAATTCTTTAGTTCCTTAGAAGATTGCACTATTTTTGTAAGATTGAAGATTAAATATGGGTTAAGCAAGAATTAGTTTTAAGTGATTGGTCCATTTCAAATATTTTATCATTTGCATTGTTAATCTTAGGAGTAATTTTAATCTTAGGATTTCTCTGAACTGTTATCTTTTGCTATTTCTTTGAATTTTGGGTTAGATTTAGGAATTCAAGTATCATCATATTGCAAAATTTGATAACTTTAAGACTTCCAACATTTTTTTTGTAAGGTCCCTTTGTGATTACCAACATTTTCACATTATCATTGAGTTGTTTATGTATTGTAAAGACCTGACATTAGAGACCTTGGGGTTATCTCTTGAGGCTTGCTGATAGAGATTTACCTCTCAAGAGAGATAGGATTTCCATATTTTATCTGAGTTGTTGCTTTGCACAAAACACCATCAATAGATTGGTGATAGAGGGAGGCCTTGAATAAGCAAGTTGGATCAATTTCTATCTACCATTTCTCCTAAAATATTTTGAAGAAGAACTAGATCTACACTAGGAGAAGAATAGTTTCAAGAGTTGCAAGCTCCTACTAGGTCAAGAAGGTCCAAAACAAGGGGAGAATGATCATCCACCCAACCAATTCCATCATCTCCTTCATCCTCATCTTCATCAAGTCCATCTTCATCTGATTCTGAGGCCATCCCCATCCAACAGCCTCAACCAGCCATAAATCAGTCTTGACCACCTCCACCTCCGCCAATGGTTTTCTTGGCTAACAATTCATCTCCATTATCCTTCAACAATTATAATGTCATGCCAAAGAACCTTGAGCATTTTTTCTCTAAATTCCATGTTAATGATCCCAATAGAACTGCAGAGGAACACATCAGGATTTTTTAGACTTGTCTAGGGATAGGGGAATCAACCATGAGGATGTTGCATGCAGGATCTTTCCTTATTCCCTAGGAGATGATGCATTCTACTGGTATAATCATTTTCCTGTTAGATCAATTCATAACTGGACTGAACTTGAGACTGCATTTATGCAAAAGTTTAAAATTCCTATGAGTGCTAATGAGCTCTATCTGTAGTTTACTAAAGTGAAGAGGGAAGCCAATGAGCCTATAGGGTCTTTTAATAATAGATCTCATCAAAAATATACTAGGTTGCAAAGCCCCTATGCTATAGATGATGCCACTACTTTAGAAGTCTATTATGAGGGTTTTGATAGCTTGACAACTACCTTCATGAAATGGAGAACCAACCCTCCATCCACCCTACTTGATGCATACAAAGAAGCTGTTAAGGTTAGTACTGATTTGAGACAACACTTATCTAGGCCTTTACCATCATTAGGATCCACTACTCACCCTAAGAAAGTTCAAGCTCTCAATCAGGCTCTTACCAATCATACTCCTATTATTAATCTGATACGTCAGTTGCCTCTAGTCCCTCATCTAGGACCCCCTATATATCAAGTCCCACTAGTGATCAATTATCCTCAACAAGGTGTTAATCAACCCCTCCATCTACAACTCCAAGATGATTTCCCCACACATTTGCAAAATTCTAAGGTATTGAACTAGTCACTGAGCTCGGGTGTGGCAACAAGATATCCTCAAAACAGTGTAAACCGGATTCCATATAGTAATCCTAACAAGGAGAGGTTGGATTAACTGACTGAACAAGTGAAGAAGTTGAACATGGAGGTCACCTATTGTCAACTCCAAGCTTCTCAAAGAAGTATAAAATCTAACTACAATAGAGAAAATTGGGAGCCTCAATAAGGACAAAACTTTGACAGAGGACAACATTTTGAAAGGGGACAAAACTTTGAAAGAGGGCAACCCTCTAGTCAAAATTTTGATAGAGGATAGGCTAGTGGACAAGGATTTGATAGAAGACAACCACCTAGATAGAGTAATACATGGAATACAAGGCCAAACAATGGAGGTGTCCCTACCTCGTTGGATCAACCAGCTAATCAAGAAAAACCTCCAAGTGGTGTGTATCTAGCTGAAGCTGCTTTATCAGGTTGGTGTAGGCTCCATAAGACAAGTCAACATTCTGAGTTGGACTGCCCTAAGTTCTAGACGACTGCATCTGTCTTTCAATATGAGGTAGAGAATAATACCATCAATCAGGAGTTAGTACCATCTACTCCTTATGACTCACCTGTGCTGGTGTTGAATCATGCTCCTTTCCCATGAAGTGAGGAAAATGGACCTAAAGAAGATTTAGGTAAGCAGGGAGAGGAAGCAAATCAAGAATGCAATAGAGATGAGATTACACAATTATTCAATGAAAGAACTAAGAATGATGATGGCCCTTTGGATGAAGAAGAAATGGGCATTGAAGAAGTGCAGACATTCCAACAACCTATAAAGAAGTATGATTTGAGGAATAGACCAACTAGAATCCTGTAAGCTAGAGGTCTGTTTACCACTTCTATTCCTCCAAACAATTTCACCATACTTCCAAATCCCAACGCCAACAATAATCCAACATATCCTCATGTGCCCAGGCAGTTCTTATCCAAAGATCAAGGACAAGTTGATTCATCAAAAGGAAAGGGTACTGAAGCGAGAAAAGACAAGGTGGTGGAATGTCTCAAGGAGGCTCCTACTGATATGAACACAGAGCAGCTAGCTACATATGTTCCAGAAGAAATCAAGAAACTAAAGGTAAGTATTTTTGCATTTAAACTATTGAGAGTACCTGCTATTAGAAATGCAGTTTTAGGAGCTTACAGTATAAATTTAGTATTACAAGATAGACCAGTTGGTGGCACAACTAATAAAGTAGCTAATTCTCAAATATCAAAAGATCAAGGGCAAGTTCAAACACAACCTAGAGACAAAGGGAAAGAAAAGGATAAAAATCAAGTTGCTCAGGTTGATACCCCCTAAATTTATTCCAAGGTAGAACAAAAACTCCTCCATTCCTGATTTTTGTTCGTCTCTTTGGAAATAATTTTCACAACTATTTGTTAGATTCAGGTGATTCTATGAATATGATGCCCTTTGTTGTCTGTAGAGCCCTAGGCATTACCCCTAATGTCTCCCAAAAGAAAGTCACTCAATTGGATAGAACATAAGTTAATGTGGTAGGGGAACTAAACATGATCCCTATGCAAATTTCCTCAGACCCCAAAATTCAACACATCATTAATATACAGGTAGCAGAAATACCTGACACCTATGGTATGACTTTAGGAAGAGACTTTACTAAGGCCTTGAATGGATATGTATCAACTCATCAGTCCCATATGTGGCTTCCTTGGAAGGGAGTTTCCAATCAAATCAAGATAGAGAGAGAGCCTAGGATGAAGTATGTAATCACATAATATCAGAATACTTCAAATGAAATATTGGTGTCAGAAGTAAGCATGGGTAATTATGTGCTGGCAACCCTTGTTGAGGAGTCAAATACAAAATAAATTCTTATGCTGCATACCACACCCATCAATCTTATGGAAGAATCCAGTAGAACTGGGGCCCTAGTGGAACCAATTGAAAATTATGATGATCCTGAAGATAACTAGCTCAATTTGCTAGAAAATTTTCAAGAATTCATCCAAAAGTGTATAGAAGATTAGATTCACCTGGGTAGAGATATGAATTTTGAAGAACTACTTTTACCCAATTGGTGGACAGTTCACAATGGCTCTCACTCAAAATTGGAATGCTGCTTGTGCCAAATAGCAGTAGAACACATATAGAAGTGAATTAACCTCACTCCAACAATTAGAATTAATATACAGAATACTCAAGATGATCCCAAAGGAAAGAGTGTTGTACACTCTAGAGAACCTTCCAGTAATAACAACACAAGAGACAAGACGAAGAAATCTAGAGTTGTTGGCTGTTGGACACTAAGATTTGATGGACCCAAATCAAAGCAAGGTGTTGGAGTAGGATTTGAGTTGATCAGTAATAAAGGTAAAAATTTCTTTGCTGCTCACAAACTTCAGTCTCATTGTACAAATAATGTAGCTGAATATGAAGCTTTGATTCATGGATTTATCATGGCACTAAGGAAAAATATTAATATATTGCAAGTATTTGGGGATTCTAAGTTAGTGGTCAAGCAAGTTAGAAAGAAATATTCATGCCATGATAGACGGATGACCAATTATAGGCATAGAGTATGGGACCTTATTGAGGGATTTGATGCCTTTAGCATCTAGTTGATACCTCGAAATAAGAACCAAACTGCAGACTCTTTGGCTCAGGTAGCTAGTACCTGTTGGTTCTCAGTTATTTTTGGGTTGGTTTGTCCTTGATGACAAAATTCACCTTTGGGTATCTTTCGGCTTGACATTCAAGTGGTCTTGACGACAGTGGAAAAGTCTATCGGCATATGTATTTCTCACCGCTGAGAGGTCTTACCGAATGAGTCGGGTCTCATTGACTAAAACATAAGGAGGTTCATCAGCATAAGAAATCCCTATCAACATGTTGTTTCATCGAGCGCTTTATGTCTTGGTGACCGGCACAAGAAAGAACATTTCAGCAAGTGTTACACCGTTGGCATGTGGTCACAGCGAAATTTGTATGTCACATCGACCGCCATTGCAAAATTGTATATCGACATGAGTTTAAGGCTTCGGTGAAGGGTCACAATGAAATTGTTATGTCTCACTGACCATATGCATGTGGATGTCTATTGGCGAGACATTCACGTGGTTTCGGCAACCGAGGATGAAATTATCGGTAGGAGTGTTGTATTCGGTATGTGGTCTCACCGAAGCCATATTGACTCACCGACTGTGCACTGAAAGGTCTTATCAGCAAAGGTTGTGGCATCGTTGAAATGTCATAGTGATTTCATGGTGTCTTACCGACTTGTGCTCAAAGGTTATATTGGTAAGAGTTAGAGTCATCAATATAGGGTCACAGCGAGTTTGTAATGTCTCAGCGACTCAGAGTGGATAAAGCATTTCGGTATGACTCATGTGCATTGAAGAAAGGTCTCGACGAGTGACCTCTGATCTCGCCGATGGAACAGAAAAGGACTTTGTCGGCATAGGATCTGACTTGTCTCAATGACACAAAAGATGGTTGGTGATTTTCGGTATGACTCAAGCTTTCTACGAGAGGTCTCCCCGATGACGGTATGCTATAGCGACACTCATAAGGTAGAAGGATGCATCAACGAGAGAATCATAATGTCACAGCGACACACAAGGGATAAAGTCTTTCAGTGAAACTTAATGTAATCTATGAAACGTCTACCTGACAGCAGAATGTCATAGCAACAAATAGAGGGATGACTGACGGTGATAAAGTTTCCTTCGGCATAGGTATTGAATTGTCATGGTGACATGTTTGATCATGGGGGCTCTTGAAAAAACAAAGACTTGTCTACAAGATGTCTTTCCAATTTCAAAAGGTTACAACGATAGTGAATGAAATAAAAAGGGCATCTCGGTGAGAAACTTGCTTATGTCTTAGCGATTGGAAAGAACTTAACACATGGCTCTCGGCATGACATAATGTATTCGTTATGTCTTCTTCCCGACTTTGATGGCTCATGGCAAAGCGATAACTAAGAGGAATGTTCGGCGATGCAATTTCCTTCAGCAGAACTATCTAGATGTCTCAGCGAATGGTTAACAAAGACTCAAAACACTGTGGTCGACATCATGGATTGGCATCGAATCTCAGAACCATTACATGGCAGAATATTCTTTGAGTTTCCTTGTTGAGCAGTTGCATTTTTGAAATAATGGATGATTTTTAGCTCTTTGGATAAGTGTTACTCTTGATTTTTACCATCATCTATAGTATGTCATTATTCAGCTTCATATTCAAAAATCAGCAAGAGAATTTTAGAATCTTGTGAAAAATTCTTTGTGAAGATTTCTTCATAACAGACATACTTGAAATGTAAATAAATACCAGCGTTGAAAACTGTAAAATCTCTCTGATTGTAATTCAGGAATATTGTTCTTTGGTTGTATCAAAAATGTATTAGGTAGATGAGGAAAACAAAGAGTTATGAGCTTGACTGAAAACAGAGAGATCCTCTGAGATATTTTTTGTTTAGATGCATAATTTGAGGGGTTGGTACTCCTTGAGATAGATATCTCTAAATGAGGGGTTGGTGCTCCTTGAGTGGGTGCTCAAAAATCTGCCTCTAAGGCATTGTGAACTTTTGTTTAAAAGATTAAGCTTGGAAGGCATTTCGGGAGTGGTTTTTATACCCCAGGAGGGTTTTCCACTCGGTAAAATCTTGAGTCTCCTTGTTCTTCTGAGTTCTCTCTACTTTACTGTGTTTTTGTTATTTCAGTTCACTGTTTGGTTATTACTTTTCTCAATTATGTTTATGAATGATTACATTCAACTCATGAATGCATTAATCAGAGTATATTGAGATCAGATCTGAGCTATGGTTTTTGAATTTGTGAAAATTGGTCAAATATGTTAAGACACTGATTCACCCCCCCTCTTAGTATCATTTTAACTCCAACAATTGGTATCAGAGCGTAGGGTCCTCTGATAGGTTTTAATCACCTTGGATTGATCTTGGTGTTAGATTTTTTTTTTAATGGCACATTTTCAAGACGGTGCCTCTGTATCCAGAGCTCTGTTATTTGATGGAACTGATTTTGTGTTCTGGAGAATCAAAATGGAAGCTTTTCTTGTTTCTTTTGATGGTGATGTTTGGAGCATTGTTTTAAATGATTACAATGTACTAGAATCTATTCCCACTGATGCTGCTGAAAAAAAGATGTATGAAACAAATGCTAGAGCTAAGCATGCCATCTTGTGTGGGTTAACTAAAGATGTGTTCATTAAAGTCATGCATTGCAAATCTTCTCATGGAATCTGGGAAAAGCTTGAAACTATATATCAAGGGAATGAGAAAGTTAAACTATCAAAAATCATTACACTCAAACATCAGTTTGAGGAGTTGAAAATGAAGGATGATGAAAAAGTGGCTGAATATTTCCTAAGAGTTGATGAAGTTGTCAATTCAATGAAAGGTCTAGGTCAAGAGGTTAATGAATTTGATGTGGTCACAAACGTTGTTAGAACCTTACCATCCAAATTTGAATCTAAGGTTTCAGCCCTAGAAGAAAAGAAACACTTTGATAAGCTTACCTTAGACAACCTACAAGGAATACTTACTGCCTATGAAATGAGAACTAGCAAAAACAATTCAACAAGAAAAGAAACTACCTTTAACACTGAAAAGAAAGAAAAAGTCGAAGTCAGTGAATCAAAGTTGTCTGATTCTAAAATCCCATTTTGTTAGAAGATTTAAAAAGGGATCAGGAAAATATAAGGGAAAAATTCCCTTTAAATGTTTTAACTGTGGCAAAATAGGTCACTTTGCTGCAAAGTGTCCCTATGATGATCAAATCTGTCTCAACGAGACAACTGAAAAACAGCCTATGAAGAAGGCCTTCAAACCTAATCGAAACTTCTATTTCAAAAAGAAGAAAAGTCTATTTAGTAAGGATGAATCTGATATTGAGTCTGAAGATTCATCAGCTGAAGAAGATGAAACCTTGTTCATGGCTGAAATTACTCAGCAAAATGATACAAACACCATTGACATTGAAGAAGGTGAAGTAGATCTTGAAAGTGAGCTGAAATGGGCTTTACAAGAGATCATAAAACTCAAAAAACAAGTTCTTACTCAAGAACATAAACCAGATCAAGAAATGGTCTCTCTGAAAACTCAGCTTCAAGAAGCTAAAAGAGTTGAAGACTGCCTTCGAGAGACTGTAAGCTGCAAAGATCAAGAAATTCAAAAACTGGAACAAGAAGTAGTCTGTCTTAGGAAGGAAATTGAAAAATATGAAAGCACTCTAAAACTGAATGAGATGCTCAGCAAGCAGAAGATGTACAAACATAAAACTGGTGTTGGTTACGAAAAGGGTGAATGCTGAATTGACCATGCAAAAAAAAACCCCTCTTCTGAAGTCAAAGGTTCAGGTTCAAATCACTCAGAATTTGGTAAGGATCATGTTCAGTCTTTAAGAGGTAATAGATCTTCATACAAAGTCAATCCTTTCTTCTATGGTTATTGTTTTTTTTGCAGCAAATTTGGGCATAAGGTGAGCACTTGTAGGCTTATGAATTCTAGAATACCTAGGTTCGGTCTTAGGCAACACTATGGTTTTGTTAGACAAATCAAATGTTTTAAATGCAATGCTTTGGGACATTATGTCAAACAGTGCAGAACTGATCTGCAATCTAAACATCAGAAAATTAAAAAGGTTTGGAAACCTAAGATTGTCAACAACATTGAGCAAACTATGTTTGTTCAAACAACTTTTCATTCCAATAAAAAGGACTTATGGGTCTTGGACAGTGGATGTTCTAACCATATGACTGGCGACAAGGATAAGTTTATAAATATTGAAGATTATGTAGGTGGATATGTTAAGTTTGGTGATAACTCTGGTATTCAAATTAAAGGTAGAGGTTCACTTCTTTTGAATGAAGACACTCCTATCTATAATGTGTACTATGTGGAAGGTCTCAAGCACAATCTTCTAAGTGTTAGTCAAATTTGTGATAGTGGTTATCATGTTATTTTCACTTCGTAGGGATGTGAGATTAAAAAAAAGATAGGAAAGGCTATTGCAACTGGAAGGAGGACAAAAGGAAATGTGTACAATATTCTCAACACATCAAGCAATGGCAATAATCAAGGTATGTGTTTAATGAGCCAAATTGAAGAAATTTGGTTATGGCATAAAAGATTAGGACACATAAACTTTGAAAATCTGGTTAGAATAAGTAAGAATCAGAATGTTAGAGGTTTACCAATCCTTAACACGCTAGAAAATTCTGTGTGTAAAGAATGTCTAAGTGGTAAACAAACTAAAATCAACATTCTTCTTCAAAACCTTTACAACTTGTGCACACTGATTTATGTGGACCAACCAAAATAAGGTCTATTAATGGTGAAAGGAACTTTATGCTGTTTGTGGATGATTATACTAGAATGGTTTGGGTCACATTTCTTAAGCACAAATTAGAAGCATTTGAAAGATTTAAAATCTTTCGTAAATTGGTTGAGAAGGAATCTTATTTGAAACTTAAATGTCTGCGATCTGACAAAGGAGGTGAGTTCACTTCTCAAGAGTTTATTGATTACTATGAACGACACGGCATTAAAAGATAGTATGCTTCAACAAAAACACCTCAACAAAATGGGGTAGTTGAACGTAAGAATAGAACTGTAAAAGAAATGGCTAGAACCATGCTAGATGAAGCTAAGTTGTTTGATACGTATTGGAAAGAAGCTATTCATACAACTGTATACATTTAGAATAGAGTGCAGCTTAGGGTGAAATCTAAACACACTCCTTATGAACTTTGGTATGGAAAAACTACTTCTATCAAACACTTCAAAATTTTTGGAAGTAAGTGTTTTATCAAGAAAGATGATGATAACCTTGGGAGCTTTCAATCAAAGAGTGATGAGGGTATCTTTTTGGGATACTCAACTCACAGCAAAGCTTATAAATTCTTTAACAAAAGGATTAATAAGATTGTTGAAGTTGTTAATGTAAAATTTGATGAGAGATCACATTTGTATGCTGAATCTTTGCAGGATAATGAGGAAGAAGAACTTGAACTAGAAATAATCTCAGAAGGAACTGATTCAGCAAGCCCTAGAAATGAAACAGCAAGTCCCAAAAAGGTTGCATCAAAAGCTCTAGCTAAATATCACCCCAAAGATTAGATTATTGGGGATAAAAATGTAGGAGTTCAAACTAGAAGAAAGGCTACAAAATTTGATGAAAAGGCACAAATAGCTTTCTAACTAGTTACTCATTTTGAGCCTAAAAATTTTAATGAAGCTATCACAGACTCATGTTGGTTTAATGCTATGCAGGAAGAAATTGATCAAATTGAGAAAAATCAGACTTGGGAGTTAGTCCCAAGACCAGATGACAAGAATGTCATTGGAGGAAAATGGATAAACATAAACAAGCTTGATGAAAATGGTAATGTTATTCACAACAAAGAAGGATTTATCTACAAAGGCTATGCTCAACAAGAAGGTATTGATTTTGGTGAAACCTTTGCACCCGTTGCTAGATTAGAATCTATCATAATGTTCTTGGCTTATTTTGTTTATAAAGACTTTACTGTTTATCAAATGGATGTCAAAACTACTTTTTTAAATGGCTATTTAGATGAAGAGGTCTATGTTGAACAACCTGAAGGATTTATGTGCAAAGATAAGCCTGATCATGTTTATAGATTGAAAAAGGCCCTCTATGGCTTAAAACAAGCACCTAGAGCTTGGTACTCTAGGCTTGACAGTCATTTTCTTTCAAATGGTTTTGTTAGAGGAGGTGTAGATAACAATCTTTATGTTCAAACTTAAGGTTTTGATATTCTGGTTGTTGAAATTTATGTTGATGACACTATCTTTGGCTGCAACAATGTTACATTAAGTACAAAATTCTCTCAGCTAATGGAATCTGAATTTGAAATGTCATTATTAGGAGAATTAAATTTCTTCTTGGGTCCTCAAATCTCTCAACGTGAAAATGGAATATTTCTTTATCAAACCAAGTATGCTAGAGAGATGCTTAAGAAGTTTTAGATGGATGAATGCCATCCAGTTAGCACTCCAATGATTACTAGATGCAAACTTACTAAGGTTGATGATTCCCCTGATACAAATCAAACTGAATATAGATCAATGATTGGCAGTGTATTATATTTAACTGCCTCTAGACCTGACATTATGCAAGCAGTTTGCACTGTTGCATAGTTTCAGGCATCACATAAAGAATCCCATGTCACTGCTGTTAAAAGGATTTTTAAATATATTTAGAGCACTCTTAATTATGGTCTTTGGTATCCTAGAAGCAATGATTTTTCATTGATTGCATATACTGATGCTGACTGGGCTGGTTGTTTGGATGATAAGAAAAGCACCAGTGGTGCTACATTCTTTCTTGGTGATTGTTTAGTGGCATGGCACAACAAGAAACAAGAATCCATTTCTCTCTCTACTGCTGAAGCATAATACATTGTTGCCACTTCATGTTGTACTCAAGTTCTTTGGATGATTCAAACTCTATCTAATATGGGTATTGGAATTCCTAAACCTGTTTCTATTCTCTGTGATAACACAAGTGTGATAAATATCTCCAAAAATCTTGTTTTGCACTCTCACACTAAACACATTGCTATCAAGTTTCACTTTCTTTGAGAAAAGGTTTTGGCTAATGAAGTCTGCTTACAGTTTGTTGGCTCACAAGATCAGGTGGCTAATATTTTTACTAAGCCCTTAGCTAAAGAGTTATTTGAAAGGTTGAGACTTCAATTGGGAGTTATCTCTCAATCTTTACTTCTCTGATTTTCCATGCATTGGCTTAGGGGGAGCATGTTATACATTTTGATTCACTTACAACTCTCCTACAATCTTGGGTTCTGCACTGTTACTCTTTTTGCAGTTGTTTCTCATGATACTTTTGGTTGGATTCTCAGTTGTTTTTCCTGGCATTGCACATTCTTCTCTTCTATTCTTTGTCATTGAGGCAAAAAGGGGGAGAGTCATTTGTGTTTTGCCATCAAGGACAAAGGGGGAGTTTTTTGGTTCTCAGTTGTTTTCGGGTTGGTTTGTCCTTGATGACAAAATTCACCTTTGGGTATCTTTCGGCGTGACATTCAAGTGGTCTTGGTGACAGTGGAAAAGTCTATCAGCATATGTATTTCTCACTGCTAAGAGGTCTTACCGAATGAGTCAAGTCTCACTGACTAAAACATAAGGAGGTTCATCGGCATAAGAAATCCCTATTGGCATGTTGTTTCATCGAGTGCTTTGTGTCTTGGCAATCGGCACAAGAAAGAACATTTCAGGAAGTGTTACACCGTCGGTATGTGGTCACAATGAAATTTGTATCTCACACCGACCGCCATTACAAAATTGTATACCAGCATGAGTTTAAGGCTTCGGTGAAGGGTCACAGTGAAATTGTTATGTCTCACCAACCATATGCATGTGGACGTCTATCAGCAAGACATTCACGTGGTTTTGGCAACCGAGGATGAACTTATCGGTAGGAGTGTTGTATTCGGTATGTGGTCTCACCGAAGACATATTGTCTCACCGACCGTGCACCGAAAGGTCTTATCGACAAAGGTTGTGGCATCGTTAAAATGTCATAGCGATTTCGTGGTGTCTTACTGACTTGTGCTTAAAGGTTATATCGGTAAG
Source organism: Sequoia sempervirens (assembly GCA_007258455.2). Lineage (NCBI taxonomy): Eukaryota > Viridiplantae > Streptophyta > Pinopsida > Cupressales > Cupressaceae > Sequoia > Sequoia sempervirens. Next base: position 626,521,568 of record VDFB02270651.1, read on the forward strand.
AGTTAGAGTCATCAGTATAGGGTCACAACAAGTTTGTAATGTCTCAACGACTCAGAGTGGATAAAGCATTTCGGTATGACTCATGTGCATCGAAGAAAGGTCTTGGCGAGCGACCTTCGGCCTCGCCAATGGAACAAAAAAGGACTTTGTCGGCATAGGATCTGACTTGTCTCAGTGACATAGAAGATGGTTGGTGACTTTCGGTATGACTCAAGCTTTCTACAAGAGGTCTCCCCGATGACGGTGTGCTATAGCGACACTCATAAGGTAGAAGGATGCATTGGCAAGAGAATTATAATGTCACAACGACACACAAGGGATAAAGTCTTTCGGTGAAACTTAATGTAATCTACGAAACGTCTTCTCGAAAGTAGAATGTCACTGCGACAAACAGAGGGATGACTGATGGAGATAAAGTTGCCTTTGGCATAGGTATTGAATTGTCATGGCAACATGTTTGATCATGAGGGCTCTCAGCAAAACAAAGACTTGTCTACAAGATGTCTTTCCAATTTCAAAAGGTTACAACGACAGTGAATGAAACAAAAAGGGCATCTCGGTGAGAAACTTGCTTATGTCTCAGTGATTGGAAAGAACTTAACACATGGCTCTCGATGTGACATAATGTATTCGTTATGTCTTCTTCCAGTCTCTGATGGATCATGGCGAAAGTGATAACTAAGAGGAATGTTTGGCGATGCAATTTCCTTCAGCATAACTATCTGGATGTCTCAGTGAATGGTTAACGAAGACTCAAAACATTGTGGTTGACATCATGGATTGGCATCGAATCTTAGAACTGTTACATGGCAGAATATTCTTTGAGTTTCCTTGTTGAGCAGTTGCGTTTTTGAAATAATGGATGATTTGCAGCTCTTTGGATAAGTGTTACTCTTGATTTTTACCATCATCTACAGTCTGTCATTATTCAGCTTCATATTCAAAAATCAGCAAGATAATTTCATAATCTTGTGAAAAATGCTTTTTGAAGATTTCTTCATAATAGACATACTTGAAATGTAAATAAATACCAGTGTTGAAAACTATAAAATCTCTCTGATTGTAATTCGGGAATATTGGTCTTTGGTTGTATAAAAAATGTATTAGGTAGATGAGGAAAATAGAGAGTTATGAGCTTGACTGAAAATAGAGAGATCCTCTGAGATATTTTTTGTTCAGATGCATAATTAGAGGGATTGGTACTCCTTGAGATAGATATCTCTAAATGAGGGGTTGGTGCTCCTTGAGTGGGTGCTCAAAAATCTACCTATAAGGCATTGTGAACTTTTTTTAAAAAGATTAATCCTAGAAGGCATTTCGGGAGTGGTTTTTATACCCCAAGAGCATTTTCCACTCAGTAAAATCTTGAGTCTCCTTGTTCTTCTGAGTTCTCTCTGCTTTATGTGTTGTTATTTTAGTTCACTATTTGGTTATTACTTTTCTCAATTCTATTTATGAATGATTACATTCAACTCATGAATACATTAATTAGAGTATATTGAGATCATATTTGAGCTATGGTTTTTGAATTTGTGAAAATTGGTCAAATCTGTTAAGACACTGATTCACCCCCCCTCTCAATGTCATTTTAACTCCAACAGTACCTTGCAACAACCTTTGTCCCTTTCTGGATTGAAGAAGTTCACTGTGGAGTTAACTCTAGTACCTTCAGTACCTGATAATGTGACTAATTTTCAAGTATTTGAAGATGACAAGCATATCTTGGATTTGATCAGAAGTTTAGATGTCTTTACTTCACAGATCATTGATGAAGATAAACCCTAAGAAGTAGAGATGGACTTAGAAGGGGTCATCAATTTGAAGACTAATACTATTCTGAGGGGAATGGTGTAGTTAGAGAGAATTTTTGATCTCGATAGGGTCAGAGATCAAGAGAAAGATGCTAAGGAGTCCATCAGTAGTCAATGTGAAACCTACAATATGGGGACTCAAGATGATATCAAGAATGTCTTTATTAGCAAAGTGTGTACTCCAGAGGAGAGGAAAGGAATCATTGATGCCCTACATACATATATGTTGGCATAACAAGGAAAGACAATTGAGAGGGAGGGTGACTTAGTTGTCATAGAAATTTAAACTTTTTCTAATTTAACTTATCCTTAATCTTAGATTTGATGAATAAGCAATTAACCATAAGCAATCAACACATCAAAGAGACAAATAACACCAAGAGTTTTTGCATGGAAACCTTGTTAGGGGAAAAACCACGATGGATGTTAGTCCACAAGATTATACTCTGTTAGAAGTATAATAAGAAATAATAAAGGGAATGCACATGCATTCAGGCACACTACCTAGAGCTCACTACTCAATTACAAAGGAGGACTCACTGTCCAACAATAGGGTCTTGATTAAAACCATCCAAGATGTGAACTAAGAAAATAGCTTCTTCAAAAGCCTGATTACAATTCCAATTAAGCTCAACACTTCTTCACACTTCACACAATCTTCTTCACACTTTGTTCAGTAATGATATTCTCACATACGCACATAGGAGAACACAAAGCATGCATTCCATCAATCACACGATCGCTCTTATATATCCGCTACAAGAGATTCCAACACAACTTCATCAACCAAATAATAATAATTTTTTTTTGCAATGTTGGCCCAATTTTACAAATAAACTTTTAATGTGTATCCCCCAAGGTTGGCCACAACATAGTGGAGAGCCAAATTAACATCTCCAATACAAAAAGACTTTAATTAATTTCACCTTGAAGATCCACAACACATTATCACCAACATGTCGGCCAGCAACATGAAAAAATGAACATGCGCACAAAAATCTTCAACTATGAGCTCACCGAGTAATGTGGACGTACCACAAAGATAGAGAATGAACTAGAGACATCAAAGAACACTAAGAAATAACTGAGAAGCATCTGTAACAACTAAGATAACCAAAACTATATAATATTCATTCAAGAACACTGATAGAGTGCAGCAAAAAACTGTCAGACCACAACATACTCAAAACTTTACGCAGACCTCTAAAACTTCCGATAGATGATCTAGAAACATTCAAAAATAAACCCTTTAAACCACATCAGTTAATCTTTTACATATAGAACAAAACGCCTTCATGACCTGCATAGTTCCACTAGGAACTTGGAATACTATTTCTTATAATTTTTTCAATATCGTCGACATATACAACAATAGATACACCAAATGCTACTAGTGTTGACATCAATGAAAACCACATATCAGCAACACATCCACAACATCCAACAATCTCCCAACAATATCAAGATGTGATAGCTTGGAGTTACGAATCTACCTGAAGACATATGACACCTCAATTATTACACACACCATTCCATTCAAGCCAGGAGCAAGACCTTTCATACAAAGGAAAAGATCAATTAATTCCTTGTTGGAGCTAGTCATTCAATAGGAGGTGCAGAAACTGCTTTCAACTCATATCATATTCCCAGAAAGACATTCAACGTGGGTTACAAATTTAGTTCCAGTGAGAAAGAAAAATGGAGAGATCAGACTGTGTATTGATTTTAGGAACCTGAATAGGGCATCAAAAAAGGATAATTATCCAATCCCTTCATTGGATGAAGTGCTTCAGATTGTCAATGGATCTCAAATGATGTCTTTTCTAGATGGGTACTCTGGATATAACCAGGTTATGGTGCAATATGAGGATAGGCATTAAACTACCTTTACTACAAAATGGGGAACTTTTGCTTACAGGAGAATGCCCTTTGGGCTGATCAATGTTGGAGCCACATTCTAGAGAGCTATGGATATCGACTTTAAGGACATCATTGGTAAGTGCATAATTATTTATATGGATGATTTTATAGTCTTTTCCAAAAGATGAGGTGATCATATAGCAGATTTATGCAAAGTGTTTCAAAGGTGTAGAGAATTTGGCATCTCCATAAATCCAAAGAAGTGCATCTTTGGAGTTACTGAAGGAAAACTGCTGGGACACATTATCTCGGAGAGAGGAATTTCTATTGAACCTGAACAAGTGGACGCCATACTCAAGATTCAACCACCTACAATGTTGAAGGAAGAAGCTAAAGTTGAATGGAGTGTAGAAGCAAAAGAAGCATTTGCAGAAATTAAGAGGGCCATTGTTGAAGCTCCAATATTGGTAAGTCTTGACTATGCCAAGCCTTTTTACATATATTCATTAGCTTCCGACCACTCCTGTGCTAGTATGTTGACCCATAAGTCTGATCAAGGGAATGAACATCCCATAGAATTTATGAGTGCTCCTTTAAAGGATGCAGAGTTAAGGTACCCAAGTGTGGAAAAGAAAGCCTATGCCTTTGTTAGAGCTGTAAAGAAGTTCAAACATTATATTCTAAGGAATAAAGTCTTTGCAATAGTTCTTGATCCCGCAGTCAAGATGTTGTTGATGCAAAATGAACTGGGAGAACGCAGAGATAAGTGGGTAACCATGTTGTAGGAATATGATATCGAGATTCAGCCCATGAAGTTGGTGAGAGGACAAGGGATAACCAAAAAAATGGCTGAAATGGGTCCTATTATGCCTTGCATAGCCACCCCATTTTAAATTTGATTAAACTAGTTTCCTCTTTTGCTTTCGCTCTTTTTGTTTTTCCCCCTTCAATTTTGAGGTTTTGCTTTGCCTTGGCATGTGCTTAATATGTTTATCTTGCTTGCCCAAGTGTTTTCCCCAAGTTGCATATTGAAAAACTTAAGTTTTGGGCCAAGTTTGGATTTTTACCTTGGTTTTGGATTTTCCAGTCCGTCTGTATTTTCCCGGTTTTCTTTCAAACTACGGTTTCAATGCTGTTGTTCGAGTTTTTGACCCAGTTCAAAAATCTGCCCGTCGGATTTTCCCGGTTTGTCCACCCCGTTCGGATTTTCTCGGATTGCACTCGAAGTCCGGCTCGGCCTGTTTTACACTATAGTTCAGAGATTTTTGGACTCTGCGAAATTCCGCATGGTCTGGATTTTTTCGGATTCCCTTTCACTATTGGGTTCCTGAATATCTCCATCCCATCTTGTATGTGCCATTAGTGCACCTGGGTAAGATTTCTGAGGTTGAATTTAAAGGGATTTTGGATATCTTGGTCTCATCTTTGTTGTGCATTTTTTCTTACATTTGGGATTGCATGAGTTGAAGCTTGAATTTATTGATTTGCTTGTTGGTGCGTAGATTTTTGGTGTTTCAAGTTGATTTGGCCGCTAGGGCATCATAGTTGGTAGCTCATTACATTTGTGGTTGAATTTGATATATTCATGGTATGTGGTTTCGGTCCTGACTCTCAAGTTGCTATTGATTTTTGGTGCTTTATGGTTTAAATCCATTTGGGAGCTAGACTCTGCATGATTGATGATTGAATATGTTAAACTAGGGTTGTGTTTAGGGTTGGAGGATTCTCAATGCTTATATGGTATTTTTCCCTAGTTCATTCATTCAAAACCTTCAACTGTATCGCATGTCGGTGAGACACTAAATCGTGTCTCCCCGATGCGAAGGTGTCCGATCACAAAACCCATTGGCAAGACAAACGCTATCGGCGGGAATCACTCCAAACTCACTCGTCTCATTGATGACTTCCAAACATTCCATCGGTGAGACATCTACCATCGTCATGAGATATAGGTTTCACTCCGAAAATCAAAAGGTCACGCCGATTTCTGGGTTTTTTCCTAACTTTGGGATTTTCCTGCCTGGCCGGATTTTCCTAAAAATGTGCTGAAACTTCAAAAATTTACCCTTTTTCGTGGAAATCCAGTTCGTCCGGATTTTTCTAGATTTTCTGGGAGGCGCTATGGAACGAGGAAATTTGGTGAAGTGGATGATTCTAATGATAAATTATCATGTTTCCATGCTTTAATTTGGTAAATTGTACAATGATTATGCATTATTTATTCATTTTAATAATCTATTGTTGACATTGGTTCCTCATCAGGAGAATCCACCTGGTTCGGAATTTTTCAAAATTCCTCCCAAGCTGGTTTTCCTTCGTTAGCTTGAAATTCTGAACTTTTTAGTGTTGATGCTTAAGGGTTGATTTAATAGTTTTATCATGATTTTTAGCTAACACTTTGATGAAATGTTGTCAACAATTGGATTCTCACATTGGTGTTTGATGAATGCAGGCTGGGTCTAGCAAGGCAGCGACTGGAAAGGCTAAGAGAGAGACAAAGCAATTGTCCATCTTTGAAGTAGAAGCAAGAATGAAGTTGTACGTAAAGAGTAGGATTCTTGAGGGCGGGATAGCATCAGTATGGTTCGAGGTTTCAGATTCGAATATGAACACCCTATTGCGAAGGACTAAGGCTATCATGGGATACGATAGTTGGGCACCAATTGGATGATGCAGCGACCTACAATACAGTCAATAATGAATATCAATCCAACAAGAGAGACTAGGACAATACGATGGGACAAATCTAAAGAATAATATTAATGCTATTGAATGGCGAAGTAGGGTTTCACCTATGCCACTTGCAAATGGTTTGCAGAGGACGTTGTTGATGACAAAGACTGGAATGGAGCAAGGTATGGGTGAGGTGGAGGAAGTAGTTAATGCAAAGCTACATCAAAAGTCATGCTTCCTCATCGTTTCACTTTGCCTCTTCTTCACACGTTTTGGTCTAAGTTATGTGGCAAATCCTGGGCCGATCTGGTTGGTGCCCTTGCATTTAATGAATGTTTGACTTTGTTTCAAATTATTCTAGGGCCGACTTGTTTTGTGACCGACTTATTGTAAACCCTAAATTGGGCTGACGCATCTGACACGTTATGATATAAATGGCGTTTTGCCTCTTTGTAAGGGATAGACAGGTTAGAAGAGTTAGAAAATTTAGGGTTTTAAGTAAGTTAGACATTTTTTTGTAGTTCGATAGGAAGAGGATGGTGATGTATCTTCTTGATTTTCTTAGCATAGATGGAGATAGTTTAAAGACATGGGTTTCTGTACACTAGTGATCTTGCCAGATTTGTAAATGTTGCTTATCTATTTCATTAACAGTAGGAGCAACCAGATTTAAACCTACTTTATATTATGCTCTATAATGGTATTTATTTTGGGTTAATCATTTGATTTGAAAAGATTTCAAGGAATGAAATTTTATCTTATGTTTTGTTTGAATGATGATTTGCAATCTACTGTTAAAGTTTGCACTGTGAATGAATGAAACTTTGTATCAATTACAAGTTAATTTTATTCTGTAGTTCTAGTTTAGGAATTCCTTGGAAGGTAACAAGTCTGATTAGTTGAATGAATCAACGTTCTTCTCAGTTTGAAGACCTTGATCTATCTTTTTCTATTTATTTAAAACCACTGGTTAAAGTAGGTTTAGATAGATGCTTGATCTTGCAACAATCCAGAAGCTCAAAACCAATAGGCCCCTTGAACGTTACAACCATATTGACCACTTTGTGAAACAACAATGTTGTGAACCAACATCAAAGACCTTGGGAGGTGATTAGTTTTATTACTGGTTGTCCCTTTCACAAGAGGTGAGATACTGTTACTCTTATCTTACCTACATGTTGTGTGTCAATTTGACACATCAACAGGACTGGCGTTAGAAGGAGGGCCAGAAGAGAAAACTAGATAACATTGGGTCTTTCTCACTAGAGAGGTCCCATAGAGCTTTTTAGCTCTAAAAAATGCAGGCAAGATGCCTCAAGAGGTTGCCAAACTCTTGATACGCTTTAGGGTAACATACAAGGTCAAGAGAACTCAACCTTCTACTCTTTAGGTACTGCTAAACCTGGGTGGGTGTACCTCTCTGAATAGTGCAGACTTAACTTGTGATTATCTCCTTAAAGCAATTTGTTCACAATGGCAATTGGAGGTGAACAAATGAAATCCAACTTGAAAACAGTAACAATATTATGATCTAAATCCTAAAATGCTTAATTAATAGATATAAAGAAACTAAATGAGTTCAAAATGATGCAGTGCAGAGACCAGTGCCTTGTTGGGTATGCGGAGTCAAATGAGATTAGGATGAGAAACACTTCTCTGGAGAAAACTCAAATCATCTGGCATATATTCTATTTACAACTTGTATAAACATGCAATTCTATAACTACTAAGCTCTACTTTAATAATCCAAATGAAATTCTCTGATTACTGTGATCAACTAAAAGGATTTAATCTTTTCTTGAAAGAACCAATTAACTAATCACACAGATACAACAAATGTGCATTGATAAACTGAACATAAACTTGTTATGTCAATTTAAACAACTAGAAAGAATCAATCTTGGAGATAGCAGTATTTTATTTAATTCAATAGACAATTGACACCAGAAAAATGCAGCAACATCAATTGATTTTCATAAATACCTCCATTCTAGAATCATGCAACAACAGTCTCTGATCTGATAATTTTATTTAACTGTTCCTACTTGTTTTGTATCGAATATCTAGTAACTGGTGTCATTTTACAATTACAAAATGCCAATTTATACACTAGCATCAAGAAAATAAATCAAATTGAAAATCCATGTCGGCCCTTCATAGAATTCGTGCTCCAATTATGTCAGCCTGCAATGGTTATTTTAGCAATTTACATGTCAGCCACAGTATTTGAATTTATGCTTTTCACCAGTGAAATAGTCAGCGAGACAACCAATAGGTATGCCGAAGGAAATTCAATCGTTTATCACTATCTGCCCGTGTTCCCCTGTTCTTTGTGTTATTCGCTTTTTCCGTGACCATCTGTTCGCTATACCGAAGTCAAGAAGAATCCAATTGTCCTCTTTATGTTTCACTATAACTCTGTGATATCGGAGAGACCCTATGTCGATCGCTTTGAGTTTCACCGCGAATCTTCATCTATTATGTATATCGCCATGACATAAGCACACTCACGTTGAAATGTATCCTTCAATTGCTTTCGCCAAGACAAAACAACATCGGGGAGAAGTCCCACAAAATTCATCAGGTTATACCGAAAGCCCTTTACTCATCTATGTGTCGCTGTGACTTAATAATATCGGGGAGACCTCATGGAGACAATATCATGTCATACCAAAGCATCCTTTGTTATATTCATCTTCGCCAAGACCCTCAAATTTTATCACTGAAAGAGCGCCCGTGTGTATTATCGGCAAGACAAATTAATGTCGGGGAGACCTCTTATAGAATGCTCATTGCTTTACTAAAAGTCACCTCGAGATAACTTTTGATCACCAAGAGAAAACAAAACTTACACCGAAAACCACTTGAATAAACCTTTATGTACCATCGGTGAGACACACCTTACTTTTCCATGACTCTTCATCAAAACCACCATAGTCTCGCCAAAATTTTATTCGAAGAAAATCCATGTGTAAGGTTGGCAAGACTGAAGGTCACTCGCCAAGACCTTACAACGATAGCTATGACTCCCCCCGATATGCATCCCCCACTTGCCGGTTGGCGTGACAAAACAAAATCATCATGACATCACACTGATGAACCTCCATATACTTAGTCGGGGAGACATAATGAAATCGGCAAGACACTACCTCGACAGCCAAAACTTATGCCGAAAGGTGCCTCCACGGTCGCCAAAACAACTGAAAACCCACCACCTTTGATAGAACTTAAGACCCCAACGAGACACAAGATTCATAGGGCAACCATTCCATAGTCTCGCCAAAATTTTATTCGAAGAAAATCCATGTGTAAGGTTGGCAAGACTGGAGGCTTTCATGATATTCCTAAGAATCACCCAAATACATTCATGGTGAATCAAGGAGTGCTGAGGAGCACATACTTTTTAAGGATGCTTGTACCAGAGCCCAAATAGCTCACCATGATGTGGTTTGTAGGTTGTTCCCTTATTCCTTAGGGGATATGGCGTACAACTGGTACCTAAATCTTCCACAAGGTTCTATTATGAGTTGGACAGATTTGGAGAATGCTTTCATCAATCAGTTTAGAGTTTATGTGGATCCAACCATTTTGTTCCATGAATTTTCCACCATTAGGAAGGAGCCACATGAATCACTACCCTTGTTTAATACAAGGTTTCAACGAATGTATAGAAGATTGCAGGACCCCTATCTAGTTGTTGAGAATAGTGCCATTCAGGCATATTTCAGAGTTATAGACCCTTTGCTTGGCTTGTTGCTACAAAGGACTTATCAGCCAACAAATATTGATTCTCTGTCTAAAGTCTATCATCTGGCCATCAAGCTGCAACAACAAACTAGCTCTCAACAAGGGAACTTATACTATCAGTAATCGGGGATGATTATGGACCTATAATGAAATCGGCAAGACACTACCTCGACAGCCAAAACTTATGCCGAAAGGTGCCTCCACGGTCGCCAAAACAACTGAAAACCCACCACCTTTGATAGAACTTAAGACCCCAACGAGACACAAGATTCATAGGGCAACCATTCTACCACCCTTGTCAGCTCCACTCACTCCACCAGGATTTTCACCAATACCCCAGATGATACCCGTGAATCCACCACCAAATCCACCTCGATTGCCATTACAGCCAGTTCAACCCATCCAATAGCTGGCTCAACCTCCACGACCACCACCAATGGAATTTTTTGTGAATAATCCCTCTCCACTAGGGACTATTCCTGGAGGCTTTCATGATATTCCTAAGAATCCTGAGATATTTTGTCCCAAATACATTCATGGTGAATCAAGGAGTGCTGAGGAGCACATACAATCTTTTAAGGATGCTTGTACCAGAGCCCAAATAGCTCACCATGATGTGGTTTGTAGGTTGTTCCCTTATTCCTTAGGGGATATGGCGTACAACTGGTACCTAAATCTTCCACAAGGTTCTATTATGAGTTGGACAGATTTGGAGAATGCTTTCATCAATCAGTTTAGAGTTTATGTGGATCCAACCATTTTGTTCCATGAATTTTCCACCATTAGGAAGGAGCCACATGAATCACTACCCTTGTTTAATACAAGGTTTCAACGAATGTATAGAAGATTGCAGGACCCCTATCTAGTTGTTGAGAATAGTGCCATTCAGGCATATTTCAGAGTTATAGACCCTTTGCTTGGCTTGTTGCTACAAAGGACTTATCAGCCAACAAATATTGATTCTCTGTCTAAAGTCTATCATCTGGCCATCAAGCTGCAACAACAAACTAGCTCTCAACAAGGGAACTTAGGAGGAGGTTTTCCTTCTACGGGGTATCAAATGCCTAATCCAATCCCTTTATTCAATATTGTCCCAGGGATGTCTCCTTCCCATTATGGACCTATGTCTAAGTTGAAAACTAAATCTCTTGTTCCATTCTTTGCCAATGGAGCTCTTGACTTCTCTCAACAATCACAGGCTCATCATAGTCCACATGGTCATCATAATCAAGTTGGAATACCAAATCTTGTCAGTCAGCCACCTGTTGCTAAGAATGTTGAGAGTGAAAGGACAGTTCAACTCACAAGCGAGGTGGAGACCCTAAAGAAAACTTTGTCTCAAGTCACAAATGACATGGCTCAGCTTAAACTGAACCCCTCTCAGAACCAAGGTAATTATGATAATCAAGGTAATTACCCTAATCATAATAATAATAATAAGGGTAATTATCAGAACAACAACAATCATAGCCAGAGGAATTATCAAGGCCAAAACTTCCCTAACCAAGGCTATCAAAATCATAATAAAGGATATAACCAGAGGCCTAATAACAACAGACAATGGAACACAAGGCCAAACAATGATGGGGTTTCTCACAATTATCGAGCTAATGAGGACAAGCCACATACTACAAATGTGGTTGACCTCAATTTTATGACTAACTGGTGCAGGCTGCATGATACTGCAACTCATTCTGAGGTGAACTATCCCGAAATGGAGAAGGTTGTGAAAATGGCATAGGAAGATGCCCAAATGCTCCAAGGGAATTCAAATAAAGGAGGTGGCTCAGTGGATACAACAATGGCTTATGACCTCTTTGAGGAAGAACCTTCATTCCCAATGCAGAATGAGAATGAACCATAGGAAGATGTGTATGATGCCCAAGCCTTTCAGACAAAGGGAGGACACTTCTTAAGAAACTAGAATAAGGGTCTGTTCACTACATTAGCACCACCTAACCACATGGTGCCTCTAATCAGAGTGTTGATGACAACCCTCCTCCACTGAAGGGTCCGCCTGACTTCCCTCACAAAGGCAATTCATCTGGTGTTTTTAAACATAATGCAAGTTATAACACATAATTTGATATTGTTTCTGAGATGCAGAAATAAAAAACCTCTTTATCATACTTTGACATCCTAAAATGGTGCCCTTCCCAATGAGATATAGTGTTGAAAGCTTTGGAAGAAGCTGATAAATCAAAAGGGAAAACCAAGGTGGAACCCACCGCGGACATGAATGCAGCTTTGTTCAAAAACAAGGTAGGGACCCCACCATTTCTTTTAAGTTTGAGAATCTGTGGGAAGAATCTGGAAATTTTTTTGCTAGATTTAGGGGCTTCTGGTAATGTTATGCCGTTTTCTGTATGCAAGAAATTGGGATTGAATCCTGTCCAAACAAACAAGGTCATCCAACTTGATAAAACAGAGGTTAATGTCATTGGAGAATTGAGAAATATACATGTGCAAGTAGGGTCTGACCCTAGGATTCAAACCAATATGGATATTCAAGTAGTAGACATTCCTGAGACTTACAATATGCTTTTGAGCAGAGATCTAATGAAGAGTATAGGGGGATATCTCTCCCTCAACTTTTCACATATGTGGCTACCATGGAGGGGAATGCCTACACAGATTAGGATTGAGAGTGAACCTTGCCTCAAACATATCATCACTGAGTATGACTGTCCCAATGAGGTAGCTTATTTTGAAACCGAGATAGGGGTTTATAAAAGAGAAAAAATTCTCACTTTTTCGGTTCTTGATTCTAATGATTTGTCAATGAAAGAATTCTCTAATCTCATGATTAGTGTAAATCAACAGGTATTGATTAGGAAGTTTCAATAGGATCAGCTGGTCTTAGAGGAAGATATCAATTTTTGGAGTCTTCTACTCCCAAATTGGTGTAGGGTACACTACCAAAATCATTCAGAATTGACCTGCCAACCATGCATCAGTGTTCTAAATCATGTTTGTCAAACTAAAGAAACTAGCCCAAGTCACCTTGAGACTGTTTCAGATCACTTCTCATTTGAAGCCAAAAATGCAATAATGTTAACCAGGGATAATTACCTTCAGAGGAAGTCCCTCCTCAAACTGAACTTACCCCGGTCACAATACTGGACCAACATAGTTATGTTGAACAACTCTAGGGTTTGTTTGATACCCCAGCACCCACAACAAGCTCAAAGAGATCAACCCCAACTCATAATCAGCTAGGGACCCTCACATTTGATGGATCCAAATCTAAAACAAGGTGTGGTGCTGGAATTGAGTTAACCAACCCAAAAGGGAAATTTTTTTTTGCTTCTTACAGGTTATAGTTTGGATGCACTAACAATATAGTGGAATATGAAGCATTAGCTTAGGGACTGATGTTCGCACATCAGAAGAAATTTACTGTCTTGATGGTTAAAGGAGATTCAAAAGTGATTATCAAGCAAGTACGCAACCAGTACACATGTCACAATAAGAGGTTGGAAGCTTATAGAAATTGGGTGTGGAACCTGATTGAAGACTTTAATGCTTTTGGGATTAGTTTAATCCCTAAAGAGGAGAATCAAATAGTTGATTCGTTAGCTATTGCCGCAAGTACCTTGGAGCCCATGCAAGGCTCCAAGCTCAAGAGATTCTCAGTAGAATTGATATCCACCCCGGCTGTCCCTGATAATGTCAGGAACTTTCAAGTCTTCGATGATGATCGACATATCCTCACTTTTCTAGCAAGCTCAGATGTTTTCGAAGGATAGATCATCGATGAGTCTGATAGGGATCAAGGAGACTGGAACCCTTCAAATTGTGATACGGAAGGTGTCCTCAACTTAAAAAGTAATAGCATTCCCAAGGGAATGGTGGCCTTAGAAAGAATTTTTGATTCAGATCCAAGGGCTTGGGAAAAGGTATCAACCGAAGATAAGGGGGGTGAATATGAAACTATTAACTTAGCTGACTTTGGCCCTAAAAGGAATGTTTACATAGGGAAAGTCTGCCCTAAAGAAATTAGAGAAGATATATTGAGGGCACTGAAGAAAGACTTTGTTGCAATAGCTTGGGGGTATGAAGATCTAAAAACATTTGATACTTCTGTGATAACTCATACTATTCCTTTGAAGCCTGAAGCTAGGCTATTTCAGAAGAAACAACGTCTTGTCAATTCCCTAATTAAACCACTGATCTTTAAGGACGTTCAGAAATACCTTTCTACAAGAATAATCTTCCCTGTATGACATTCAATGTGGGTGGATAACTTGGTTCCAATTCGTAAAAAGAACGGGGAGATCAGGCTGTGTAGATTTCAGGTATCTGAATAGAGCTTTGGAAAAAGAAAACTACCCACTCCCTTCTCTGGACAAAGTCTTGCAAACTGTCAATGGGTCTCAAATGATGTCGTTCTTGGATGGTTATTCTGGGTACAATCAAGTGATTGTTAATTATGAAGACAGAATGAAGAAAACCTTCGCTACTAAGTGGGGAACGTTTGCTTACAGGAGGATGCCATTTGGTTTGATAAACTCTGGAGCAACCTTTCAACATGCAATGGATGTAGTATTCAAAGATTTAATTGGTAAGTGCATCATCATTTATATGGATGACTTGACAGTATTCTCTAAAGATAGACTAAACCATGTTGTAGACTTGGCTAAAGTTCTTGAAAGATGTATCCAATATGGTGTTTCTCTGAATCCTAAAAAGTGTGTTTGGGGTTTCTAAAGGGAAAATTTTGGGACACATAATCTCAGAAAGAGGGATATTGATAGATCCAGACTGAGTTGAGTTTATTCTAGAGTTAACCATGCCAGGGAGTAAGGAGATGAGATCTTTCTTCAAAAAGATCAACTTTGTGAGGAAGTTTATCACAAGTTTTGCAGAAATTGTTAAAACTTTGAACGAAATGGTGAAGAAAGATGATAGAATAGAATGGAGTAATGAGGAAAAGGCTACTTTTTCTCAGATTAAGCAATCCATTTCGGAGGCACCAATCCTCACCAGTCCTAACTACTTGAAGCCATTTTATATTTATTCATTTGCTTCTGAACACTCATGTGCAACTGTCCTAACACAACGAAGAGAGGAGGGGGATGAAAGGCCAATTGCCTTCATGAGCTCTTCGTTTAAGAATGCTGAAGTCAAGTACCCACGTCTTGAGAAACAAGATTTTGCATTGGTTAGAGCTATCAAGAAGTTCAAGAATTATATCCTTCGAAGTTAGATCATTGATGTGGTTCCTGATGCTGCTGTGAAGTCTCTACTTATGCAGAGCGAGTTGGGAGAACGAAGGGGGAAATTGATGGCTATTTTGCAGGATTTCAATCTTGAGATGCACCCTATGAAACTTATCCAAGGTCAAGGCCTGTCTAAAGCAATGGTGGATGCTGGTAAGAACATTACTTGTCAGCAGTACACAACACAGTCCTTTTCTAATGACTCTTGGTATGCCGATATTATTTATTTCATGCTCAATAATCGGTGCCCAGATGAAATGAATACAACTCAAAGGAGAGCATTGAGAATGAAAAGCTCCCATTATATGCTCAAAGGAGGATTTTTATATAGAAAGAATTTTGAGGGGTTTATCTACGATTCCTTGATCAACAAGAAGCTAAACACACAATTGCTGAATTTCATGGGAAACATGGCACGGGTCATGGTTTTGCGGATTCTTTAGCACATCAGATCCTCGGATCTGGTTATTATTGGCCATGTGTGTTTAAGGATTCCCACCAACATGTAAGGACATGTCATATATGTCAAACTTCTGTATCAACAGAGCGTCATCCAATAATGCCATTGCAGCCTGTTTATGAGGTAAGGCATTTGCCCAATGGGTACTTGATTTTATTGGGGTAATTAATCCAAATTCTTCTGCAGGACATAAATTTATTTTAACTACCACATATTACTGCACGAGATGGACTGAAGCTATACCTTGCAAGAATAGCACAATGAAGGTAGTAATCAAGTTCCTCACTGAATGAATCACAACCAGGTTTGGAGTACCCTTTGCACTGGTATGTGACAATGGCCCTGCCTTTTCTTCTACCGAGTTCATTTCATGGGCTTATGATCATAGGATTGTTTTAAAGTATTCTTCAAACTATTATTTGTAAGGAAATGGAGTTGCAGAATCAACTAATAAGAATCTACTAGGAGTAATAAAAAAATTGTTAGAGAACAATCCTAGAGACTGGCATACCCAGTTAAGATTTACGTTATGGACAGATAGGACTAGGATCAAGGTTGCGTTGAAGACTTCACCATTTAAGCTAGTATATGGCCAAGATCCTGTGTTCCCTATTCACTTGCAAATACCTATCCTAAAATTTATGCAGGAATTTTACTCCAGTGATGATAGGATTGAAGTAAGGTTAGCTGGCTTGCTGAAATTAGAAGAGCAGAGAGATGTTGCTTTGCAACAATTCTTTAGGAACTAGGTTGTTGTCAAACATTGGTTTGACAAAAGAGCCAAAGTCAAGGCTTTCAGGATATCAGACCTTGTTTTACTGTGGGATAAAGCCAATGAAAAGAAGGGTGACCACCAGAGGTTTGATAAGCTTTGGTTGGGTCCCTATCAAATTGTTGAAATCCTAGGAGAAAATGATTTCTGGCTGAGTAGTTTAACAGGAGAACCTATTCCATTTCCTATCAATGGGTAGTTTCTCAAACATTATTTTGGGTCATAAAAGGTCTGGTATTTTTTGGGATTGTATATATGTAAATAGTTTGTTGTTCCGTTGGTTTTGTCTTTTCTTTGTGTTTCATCTTTTTTGTTGTGGGGGCCTTCATTTTATTCAATTGAATAAGGGGATTGTTATCTAAAGTATACTTTGGTTACTGGGAGAGAAGTTGGTTTAGATATTTTCAGGTTTTCTGATTGGATTATTTTGTCCTAAATTCATTTTTTTATGTCCATTGTCAAGGAGAGTTGTGGAAAGTCATTAAGAACAAGGTGTAAAGTAAGCGATCTTCACTAACTACGATTGAATCTATCACAAATCATCAGAAACATCTCCTTTTGTAATGGTATATTTGTCTTAGGACGATGGTGTTGCAGGATTTGAGTGAAAAATCTGATTCCCCGGATACTGTTATGAGGTCCATGGTAGTTTTCAACCTAGTACAGATGTTGGACATCTGGCATATTGAGAAGGAATTGAATGAAGGAACTGCAAGAGAAAAAAGAGAAAAGAGAACTATCTAAGAAAAGAAAACTCAATATTGAATGGGTGATTCCATTATCTCTACTGGGGCTACGGATGCCTAACTGGCAGTAGAGCAATGTTGTGAGAAAACTAGATGTATCTCTGTTGGAGCTATGGATACTTGATTGGCATGGGAGCAATGCCTAGGATATCATTGCAAAACAGTTAAAGGGAATCAACTCATGTAGTTCAAATCTTGCACATCATTGTTCAAAAGATGAGGAAAACTTTGTAAAAGGGTGATGCACCATCAAGCACACACATAGATTCAAGGGTAGCTAGTGTTGATTTACATTTGAGATTCTAGCTCAACCTTGTTTACTAAAACTGACCTAACTGGAATTGCGATGTCCATAAACTAGGAGTTTTGGGTAATTGAATCCCTTAGTTTCCTGAAAATGGTTAAACCATTTTCCCAGCCAACTCGCCAATTGTTATGCCTTCCATAACCACCCCATTTTGAATTTGATTAAAATGGGGCCCTCTTTTTCTTTCACTCTTTGTGATTTTCCCCCTTTGATTTTGAGGTTTTTGTTTGCCTTGGCATGTGCTTAATATGTTTATCTTGCTTGCCCAAGTGTTTTCCCCAAGTTGCATATTGAAAAACTTAAGTTTTGGGCCAAGTTCGGGTTTTTACCCTGGTTTGGGATTTTCTGGTCCGTCTAGATTTTCCTGGTTTTCTTTCAAACTCCGATTTCAACTCTGTTGTTCAGGTTTTTGACCTAGTTTGAAAATCTGCCCCAGTCAGATTTTCTTGGTTTGTCTGCCCCGTTCTGATTTTCCCGGATTGCGCTCAAAGTTCGGCTCAACCTATTTTACATTGCAGTTCAGAGATTTATGGACTCCATAAAATTTTTCCTGGTCCGGATTTTTCTGGATTCCATTTCATCGACGAGTTCCTGAATTTCTCCATCATGTCTTGTTTGCACCATTAGTGCACTTGGGTAGGATTTATGAGGTCGAATTTAAAGGGATTTGGGATATCTTGCTCTCATCTTTGTTGTGCATTTGTTCTTACATCTGGGATTGCATGAGTTGAAGCTTTAATTTCTTGATTTTCTTGCTGGTGCATGGATTTCTGGTGTTTCAAGTTGATTTGGCCGCTAGGGCATCAGAATTGGCAGCTCATTACGTTTGTGGTTGAATTTGTCATATTCATGGTATGTGGTTGTGGTCTTGACTCTCAAGTTGCTATTGATTTTTTGTGCTTTATGGTTTAAATCTATCTGGGAGCTAGACTCTGCATGATTGACGATTGGATATGTTAAACTAGGGTTGCATTTAGGGTTCAAGGATTCTCAATGCTTATCTGGTATTTCGCCCTAGTTCGTTCGGTCAAAACCTTTAATTGTATCGCATGTCAGTGAGACACTAAATCGTGTCTCCCCAATGCCAAGGTGTCTGATCATAAAACTCATCAGCAAGACAAACACTATCGTCGGGGATCACTCCAAACTCACTCGTCTCACCGATGACTTCCAAACATTCCATCAGCAGGAGTCATGACTATATGCATGTAGAATATCTCCATCAGTGAGACATCTACCGTCACTGTGAGATATAGGTTTCATTCTGAAAATCCAAAGGTCACACCAATTTCCAAGTTTTTGCCTAACTTTGGGATTTTCTTGCCCAGCCGGATTTTCCTGGATCCCTTCATATTTTTACTAGAAATGTGCTGAAACTTCGGAAGTTTACCCTTTTTCGCGGAAATCTAGTTCGGCCAGATTTTTCCAGATTTTCTAGGAGGCGTTGCGGAACGAGGAAATTTGGTGAAGTGGATGATTCTAATGATAAATTCTCATGTTTCCATGATTTAATTTGGTAAATTGCATAGTGATTATGCATTATTTATTCATTTTAATAATCTATTTTTGACATTGGTGCCTCATCGGGAGAATCCGTCTGGTTCGGAATTTTCCAAAATTCCTCCCAGGTTGGTTTTCCCCGGTTAGCTCGAAATCCTGAACTTTTCAATGTTGATGCTTAAAGGTTGATTTAATAGTTTTATCATGATTTTGAGCTAACACTTTGATGAATTTTTTTCAAAAATTGGATTATCACATTGGTGTTTGATGAATGTAGGCTGGGTCTAGCAAGGCAGCGACTAGAAAGGCTAAGAGAGACACAAAGCGATCATCCATCTCTGAAGTAGAAGAAAGAATGAAGTTGTACGTAAAGAGTAGGATTCCTGAGGGCAGGATAGCATCAGTCTGGTTCGAGGTTTTAGATCTGAATATGAACACCCTGCTGCAAAGGACTAAGGCTATCATGGGATACGGTAGCTAGGCACTAGCTGGATGATGCAGCAACCTACATTATAGTCATTAATGAATATCAATCGAACAAGAGAGATTGGGACAATACGATGGGACAGATCTGAAGAATAATATTAATGCTATTGAATGGAGAACTAGGGTTTCACCTATGCCACTTGTGAATGGCTTACAGAGGATTTTCTTGATGAAAAAGGGTAGAATGGAGCAAGGTATGGGCGAGGTGGAGGAAGCAGTTAATGCAAAGTTGCATCGAAAGTCATGCTTCCTCATCGTTTCGCTTTGCCTCTTCTTCACACATTTTGGTCTGAGTTATGTGGCAAATCCTGGGTCGATCTGGTCGGCACCCTTGCATTTAATGAATGTTTGACTTTGTTTCAAATTATTCTAGGGCCAACTTGTTTTGTGACCGACTTATTGTAAACCCTAAACTGGGCCGATGCATCTAACACATTTTGATATATATGGTGTTTCGCCTCTTTGTAAGGGATAGACAGGTTAGAAGAGTTAGAAAAGTTATGGTTTTAAGTAAGTTAGACATTTTTTTGTAGTTCGATAGGAAGAGGATGGTGATGTATCTTCTTGATTTTCTTAGCATAGATGGAGATAGTTTAAAGACATGGGTTTCTGTACACTGGTGATCTTGCCAGATTTGTAAATGTTGCTTATCTGTTTCATTAACAGTAGGAGCAACTAGATTTAAACCTACTTTATATTATGCTCTAGAATGGTATTCATTTTGGGTTAATCATTTGATTTGAAAAGCTTTCAAGGAATGAAATTTTATCTTATGTTTTGTTTGAATGATGATTTGCAATCTACTGTTAAAGTTTGCACTGTGAATGAATGAAACTTTGTATCAATTACAAGTTAATTTTATTCTATAGTTCTAGTTTAGGAATTCCTTGGAGGGTAACAAGTCTGATTAGTTGAATGAATCAACGTTCTTCTTAGTTTGAAAACCTTGATCTATCTTTTTCTATTTATATAAAACCACCGGTTAAAGTAGGTTTAGATAGATGTTTGATCTTGCAACAATCCAGAAGCTCAAAACCAGCATGCCCCTTGAACATTACATCCATATTTACCACTTCGTGAAACAACAACATTGTGAACCAACATCAAAGACCTTGGGAGGTGATTAGTTTGATTACTGATTGTCTCTTTCAAGAGAGGTGAGATACTTTTACTTTCATCTTACCTACATGTCATGGGTCAATTTGGCACATCAATAGGTCCTAACCTCACAGCTCAGTACTACCACCTCTAGGATGTGTCCCTAGGAGACTGGTATGATGATATTATCTATTATCTCTTGAACCAACAATGTCATGAACATATTAACTTAGTACAAAGGAGAGCTTTGTGTTTGAAGAGTGACAATTTTATGATGAAGGGAGCTATTTTATACAAGAAAAATCATGAGGGTGTCTACTTGAGATGCTTAGGAAAGGAAGAGGTTGAAAGAGTAATGGAAGAGTTTCTTGATAGATACAATACAAGCCATGGATCCGTACCCTCCACTGCAAATTAGATTCTGAGGGCTAGTTATTATTGGCCCACATTGTTCAAAGATGCACACAACCACATTAGAACCTGTCATGTGTGTTAGACTGCAACAAGTAGAGATAAGTATGCAAATCTTCCACTCCAACTAATCATAGAGGTAAAACAGTTTGCATAGTGGGAGATTGGACTTCATAGGTCCAATCAATCCACCTTCTTTTGTAGGCCATAGGTATATTTGTACTATCACTGATTATTTTACAAGGTGGACTGAAGCTCTTGCGTTCAAACAATGTACTTCTGAAGTGGTAATCAATTTCGTCAAATCAGGTATTATCAATCGCTTTGGGTGTCCATTGGCTTCAGTGTGTGATAATGGTCTTGCATTTGCATCACTGAAATTTTCCAATTGGGCCTTTGATCATGGAATTATAATTAAGTTTCATCTAATTATTACCCACAAGGCAATGGTTTGGATGAGTCTTTCAATAAGAACCTTTTAACAGTCATCTGTAAGCTATTAGAGAAGAATCCAAAGGATTGGCACACTCAACTTAGATTTTCTCTTTGGGAAGACCATACGAGACATAAGAAATCCATAAGAACCTCTCCCTACCACCTTGTGTATGGTTTGGAACCTGTATTTCCCATCCAGTTAAAGATCCCCACTTTGCAGTTCATTAATGAATATTATGATGAAAGGGACAAGCGTGAAGCCCGCTTGGATGAACTATTGCACCTTGAAGAAAAAAGGGATGAAGCTTTAGAAAAAATTTCCAAACATCAAGGTGTAGTGAAGAGATGGTTTGATAGAAGAGCCAAGGTGAAATCCTTTAGAATCTTTGACTTGGTTCTCTACTGGGATAAAGCACATGACTGGAAAGGGGAGCATGGAAAATTTCACAAACTTTGGCTCAACCCTTACTAGATTTCAGAGATTCTAGGAGATAATTATTTTTGCTTGAAAACTCTCACTGGAGAGGATATCCCACTACCTATCAATAGGCATTATTTGAAGAATTACTTCCAATCTTGAGCTTTTTACAACTCTTTCCTTGTAAATAGTTATATTAGGTTTCCTTTCTTTGTTCTACTTTTGCTTTGGTTAGGATAGGTTTTCTTTTTTCTTTGCTTTGTTTTATTTTTTTTCTGCTTCTGGTTAGTTTAGGTTTGCTTTGGTTAGGGTAGGTTTTCTTTTTGCTTTTCTCTTGCTTTTGGTTTTCTTGTTTTCCTTTGGGCTTGTTGCATTTGCATGACAACCATTATTACCTAGGATTGTTCTAAATATTTCCTTTACAAACTTTAATCATCTTTCCTTATTCAGTTGATGGAAGTTCTTTATTTTAGTGTCACGTATGCTTGGAATAGATGGGTCACTGGATTAAGTTAAATTTGGAATGTATTTGGGTTTCACATCTCTAAACATATCTTAAAGATTGTAAGGTTGTATGCAGTCCTTAGTCTAGTCAAGTGAAAAATATTATATTTTGCTTCAGCACCACTATGGTTCTTAGCCCTAAGTGTGAGCTTC
This sequence comes from Sequoia sempervirens, assembly GCA_007258455.2. Lineage (NCBI taxonomy): Eukaryota > Viridiplantae > Streptophyta > Pinopsida > Cupressales > Cupressaceae > Sequoia > Sequoia sempervirens. The sequence goes on from VDFB02270651.1 coordinate 626,544,171, forward strand.
AATGCTTACAAGGTGAAAGGGAAAGTTTAAAAGATCTTATCAGAATATCAAAAGAGAAAATTAAAAAAGGAAAAGAAATAAGGATCTTGAAAATCAAAAGAAATATTCACCTTATTAGGAGTATCCTAGTATCTCTAACGGGGCTATGGATGCCTAGTTGGCAGTAGAGCTATGCTTGGGAGGACCACAATGATAACCTCGTTGGGGCTATGGATGCCTGACTGGCAGCAAGGCTCTATCTAGGATGCTTTTGGAGTCAGAATCCTTACGTAACTTGATTAGACTATGTTTTTTTCTTACTGCAACTAAGGAAAGGGCAATGAATACATAATGAACACACTTAGACCCTAGTACAAGAAAGGTTTGCTTGCCTGTGCACTTCAAACTCTGTTTATAGGTGACCTATTGTAAGGATTGAAACCAGAGATTTTGGGTTCTTGATTCCAGTTTTTCATTGAAATGCTTTGGAGCATTTCCCTAGCAGGAGTCGCCATTTGTTGTGCAGTTTTCACACACACGCCCCACTAAAAGTAGGGACCCTCTTTCTTGGTCTTTTGGGTGTTTTCTACTGTCCTTCCTCTTGGATTGGTCTTTGGTTTTTGGTGCTTGTAACCCTCTGATTGTGAAGGTTTTTTCTCTTTGAAACATGCTTGAATGCTTATCTTGCTTGGGCGAGTGATCTCTTGAGGTAGTTCATTGAAAATCCTAAGTTAAAGGGGAATTTCAGGTTTTTCCTGAGTCTCGGGTATTTCCTCCTTGGGTAGAAATCTCCAATTTTTGTTAGTGTCTCAGATGTCTAAAGGTTATTGCTTAATGTTACATTCCAAATATTTTAGCTCTTCACGAAATTCTATATCTGGTAGAATTCTCTGAACTTCTTTGAGTCCTTAGATCCCCAACTTCTGTCACTCCCTCGGATCCACAAAGTACATATTCAGCCGTCATTTCACTTCATTTATGCCTATCGTACAAATCTTGCAGATTGCATTTAATGGAATTTTGAGAAATTATATTGGTGAATTGTTGATTATTTGTCTCACATCAAATTTAAGAGCGCTTGGTTCTAGGAGTTGTGCATGAACTTGATTGTTGGAGCTGCGAATTGCTAGCTTTGGTGATGTTTCTTGGCCATGTTTGCATCTACGGAGAACTTGAAGCATGCTTCCATTTGTTTTTCTCCTGAGTTTTGCTCCATCCATGGTATGTGCATGATACCTTTTCTTTTGATTGAAGAATATATGTAGTTTTGTGGTATTATGTGTGTTGGAATTGTAAAATTTTGAAAATTTTATAGTTTTTTATATTCATGAGTTTCCAAAGAAGCCCATACCATCCGCTTTGCATATCATGTTTGCCCATGTTTTAGTTTGTTTTCATCATGTGGTCCCATAGAATTCACCTGTCCTTGAGTATTTGGATGTATAAACCATATCGATGTAACATGTTGCAAGTCTCACCGATCCCAAAAAAATCATTTTATACTAACACATGTCTTTTTTCAGCATATCGGCAAGAGGCCAGAAATTTTTCAGTGACTAGAGGATACACATCGGCATGATGCAGTTTCCAGTCTCAGTGACACATGGTACACATCAGCATGATGCAGTTTCCAGTCTCAAGGACACAGGGATCCTATCAACAAGACAATGGTCATTGGTATAAGTCATAATGAGCTTATTTGTGTCTTACTGATCGAAGCATAAAGAGATGTGTCGGTGAGACTTGAGTCATCGTAGTAGCATCCTGCAGAATTCATTCAGTTTTGCCGATAAAGTAGAGGTAGATCTTGTCAGTATTATAATGTCATCAAGGTGAGTTCGAGGAAGTCTTACCAACCTACCATATCACTATAATGGAATTACATCGGTAGGTGGACTTAGCGATATTCATGGTCTCACCGATAATGAAATTCATCAGCCAGACTGAAGCCATTGAAGTGAAGTCTTGTAGCATTCATTTGGTCTTGCCAACAAAATAGAGGAGGATTTTTTCGTTGTTATCGATATGAAGTCATGAAGTTTCGCCAATTCCCTATGTCACACAGACAAGATTGCGTTGGTAGAAGACTTGGAGAGACTTGAAACATCAGTACGACTGCAAGACGTCTCAGCGGGTGTTTAGCGAACATTGGTAAAGGCCCAAAAAAATGGATCATTACAGATGTGAATACGAATGGATGTGACTTTTCATGTGGCCAATATATAAATACCCATTTCTGAAAGAGAAGTAGGGAGTGAGTAAAAAATATAGTAGGATACAAAATGTTTACAATTTTGAGACTATGATGCATGTTTGAAACAGTGGAGATTTCAATTGAATTCATTTGATTTGGTGGCATTTTTCTGGTTTCAATTGTTTGTTGTGTTAATTGAAAGTATTGCTGAAGTTGTCTCCAAGGTTGATGTTTTCTAATTATTTAAATCAACATATCAAAGATATTTTTCAATTTATTAGTGCACACTTGTTGTATCTATATGGTTGGATTAATTGGGTCTTTCAAGGAAAGATTAAATCCTTTAAATCAATCATAGTAATTAGGGAATCTCATTTGGATCATTAAGAACTCAATAGTCACATCCTTGCATGTTTATACCAGTTATAAACTTAAAATGGTATGCCAAACAATATGAGTATCTGCCAGAAAGAAGTTACTCATTCCAGATTATCATTTGACTCCGTACACCCAATAAGGCACTAGTCTCAACTATTTCATTGTTTAATTTCATTCATTTTTACATATGAACACATTAGAATTTTTCCTTGATATTCCTTATACAATTTATACCAAAATAAAACTCATTTATCCACTCCCGTTTGCTATTGTGGGTAAATTGCTTTAGGAAATGAACAAAGGTCAAGTCTACTTTATTCAAATAGGTATACCCGCCTAGGTATAGCAGCAACTAAAGAGAAGAAGGTTCAAATCATGTGGCCTTTTCTGTTACCATAAAACGTTGTGAGAGCTTGGCAACCTCTCGTGGTTCAAAATTATGTTTTGAGAGCTAACAAATTGGTGACTTTGCTAGGGATTATTGCAGAATATCTAGTTGAAGATTATCATATAGAGTCATTGAAGAAAAATTCATAATTTGAGAAGTTTCAAAAAAGGTGATTTCGTTGGGGGATAAAATCAAGAATAGTTTCATTTTTCTCACTTTTCACAAAGTGAGTGGAAAATCTAACAAAAATATTGCATCAATTCAACATGAATGGTAGAAGATCGCAATACAAAGGAAGTCCTAGTGGCAACAGTAAGTGGACACATAAAGATGATAAGGATTATAAGGGTAAGAAGAAAGAGGATGACATGTGCATAACAAACAAAGACAAAGCATCAAGACCACATTGTGAGACATATGACCGTTATGATACATGGAGAGATAATTCAAGTGGAGAACCTTGTACTCTTGAAGAACAAAGAAATCCTTTTTATAATCCTCAGAGACAGGTGGAATTTGAGGCTAAACTTGAGGCTAAAAGAGTCATGTATCAACAGGAAAATGATCAAAGAATGGAGGGTAATCAAAATGATCCTATTGATCATGTAATTCCTCAAGGGAATTTTGAGTTCTTCACTAGAAAAGAATTAGATGTACAACTGGAATTTAATAGACAAGAGGTAGAACGAGCAAAAGTAGAATTGGAACAACAAAGGCTCCAAAAGATGAAGGAACTCCAAGACTTGAAATTGTAGGAACTCCAAATTAAGGATCAGACAGCTAATCTTCCAAAATATAAACCACCTCATAAGCAAGGAAACAATTATGCAGGGCCTTCATATCAGCCAAAGGTTCCTCAGAATAAGATGGGAAATCAATACAAATAGCCAAACTATCCACTGTATACTGCATCACAACATACAGATGCGCAACCACCTCATGGTCAACAATATGTGCCATATCTTCATACATAATACAACAATCCAATGTACTAGTATCAACACGTGCATAACCCTCTCCCTGAGCAATACACGACAATGATAAGACAATTTGATTTGACAGGGTTTCAATTATACCCTTACCCTATGGATAGCAGTTGGAGAAGTCTTGTTCCTAAGTTTACAGGGAGTAGTACAATTACTGCTGAAGATCATTTGAGGAATTTTAATGCTTTTATTCAGGACTTGGATATAGCATATGAAGATTTACATATGAGGTTGTTAATGATGTCACTCACTGAAGAAGCTAGGAATTGGTTTAATAGCCTGCTAACAGCTTCTGTTGATTCTATCCAAGAATTTCAAGATCGATTTCTTGAACAGTATGGAAATCTATGTGCACCAGATGCTGCTTTACATGAATTAGTATGGATTCAAAAAAATTAGAATGAGTCATTTTTTTATTTTAACTGAAGATTCAGCAAACTACAGAATAAGATACCACCTGGGTCAAAGTTTCTAGACTCTGCAGCATTGAGTATTTATTTGAATGTATTTGATCCAAAAATAGGGTATGAACTAAGAAACAGGTTTCCAAGAGATTTGGATGAAGCCCAAAAGATAGCACTGACCATTGAAAACAATAGGAAAGCTGTTGGGATGATCAATATAAGAGACAATCCTAGGGTTCCTCAGCAAGTCAATAATTACTAGTACAAACATAACACATAAAAAATGAGAGGCCTCAGTTACATGACATGCCCTACAATACAAATTGGAAGGATGGAAAACCTATAATAGATAGACTTAGGAATAAAGAAACACCTATCCATTAAGGAAGAAGGGAGCGTATATGGTCAATAGTAATCTTTGGTGTGAAGGTTGTAATGGGCCACATTCCCCAGACCACTGTGTTGTAGCCCAAGAAATGCAAGAAGAAGGGATGCTAGCAGGTAGCAGTGGAGAAGATCACTCAATGTTTTTGACTTCAAATAATTTTCATCCTATTCAGGAGGAATATTTATCTTCAGAAGATGAAGGTTGTGAGTACGATGTTTCAAATCAAAGGTGCAATGTCCACATGGCTGAACAACAAGTTTTTTCCAATTCTAAAGAAAGTTATGCAGAACAATACTTTGTTGAGGTGCCTACTCAATGCAATATAAGGAGACCCACTGATGAGGAAATAAAGAGGTTAACCATTGCTGCAGTTGAACAAGCAAAGAGCAAGTATTGGTTAAGAAATAAGATAGTGAATGAAAAAGAAGGTGTTCCCAAGGGAATATTTATGAAAGATAGAGAAGTAACACTAGGAGTTTTCAAGAAAACAAAAAATAAACATCATGATAAGAATGAACAGAAGCTGGTCCAAAAGGAGGAGAACAAAGAGTTATACAAAGAAAAGAAAAAGTCTGTCCAAAAGGAAGAAAACAATTAAGGCAGAGGGTCCTTCTTTTGACTTCTCTCAGGCTTTATCCCAGGTAAAAATGTTTGTCCCACTACTCGAGATGATGAGAATTAAGGAGTATAGGGATAGTGCAATTCAATTGATATCAAATGGAAATGAGAAAAGAACAAGTTCTGAAAATTAGATGGCCACTAAAATGGTTAACAAGCAAGAGAAAGTGATTGTCCCTGAAGTGTGTTTAAATGATGTATGGGTAAGTTCCCCATAGGTGGATCCTTTTTTCACCACACTACTTATAAATAACAAATTGGTGAGGAATTGCATGATAGACTCTGGCGCTGCAATCAATATCATGCCAGTTGGAGTTAGGAAACAACTTGGTATGTGGGTAGAGACTAATGAAGGGAAGTGCTATGCAATAGATAGTAAGCCTGTTCCAGTAGTAGGTGTTATGAAAGATGTTGAAGTCAAACTAGTTGCTTATCCTCAGGTGGCCTACAATATAGATATAACTATAATTGATACCCCTCCTCAGTCTAGGATGCTTTTATCAAGACAATGGACAACAACAGTTGGGAGAAACGTCCAATTTGGTTTATCTTATGCAACAATTCTAGTGAATGGCCATAAAGTTAAGTTGTACAAGGAGCTGAGGATGAACCAAATTGTATATTGTGTGCCTCAAAATCAAGTCAATTGCTTTTGTGATGTGGACCTTGGGAATTTTAAGATAGAACCAGCTCAGCCAGAATTAGTCAATGTTGATCCAATTGATAAGCATGTTGCAAAAAACTGTGATGGCATGTGGAAAATGTACCTTCATGGAGCTTGTAGCCAAGAAGGTAATGGAGCAGGAATAGTGTTTGTTTCCCCTGAATGAGTTACTTTTAAATATTCATTTTTTCTGGCATTTGAATGTATGAACAATATAGCAGAATATGAAGCTTTGCTAACAGGTTTGAATATGGATGTAAAATATAAGATTAAGCTGTTAACTATTCTAGGGGATTTAGAGCTAGTTGTTTCTCAAGTTAAATCAAAATATGCAACAAAACAAAAGAGGCTAAAGCAATATAGGAATTCTATATGGGATACAATTGAAGTGTTTGATGCTTTCTCAATTGAGTGGATTGATAGGTCGAAGAACATAATGGAAAATTTTTTAGCCAATGTAGCACCAAGAAGAGATGGCATCGCATTGGCTGGAGTGTCTCAAATCAAGTTCAAAGCAAGACCCGTTGTGCTTGATAATATATACAGTTGGCAGGTTTTTAATAACGAAACTGACCTCTTGAAATTTCTTCACTGTATAGATCAATATGAAGCCCAAGAAATTGACTTCAATGCATTTGTAGAAGAGGTAGATGGAAAGTAGATAGTATTTGAGAAGGAGGTCTTACAACTTAGAACTAATAAGCTTCCAAAAAGGCTAGTAGCATTGGAAAGGGTATATGATGGAAATGATTGGTCCCTCATGAAGTAGATACCAGTCAAGAGAGAGGATATTGAAGAGGTCAATTTAGGGACTGAACTGGCACCAAAAAGGGTATACATTGGAAAGAAAATAAGCTCGACAATTTGAAGAATGTTGATTGCACTATTGAGAAAATTTAAACATGTGTTTGCATGGTCTTATGAAGATCTCAAAGCATATAGGGAAGATTTGTTTCAACATGAAATCTTGTTGAAGCCAGATGCAAAGCCATTTAGGAAAAGACAAAGACCTATCAACCCAACATTGGAACCAAAAATGCAGGAGGAATAGGTAAAGCTTAGAGATGGGGGTATTATCAAACCAATTAGGCATTCAACATGGGTTTCGAACATGGTTCTTGTGAGGAAGAAGAACGGGGATATGAGATTATGTGTGAACTTTGGAGATCTAAACGTGGAATCTCTCAAGGATAATTATCCTCTACCTAATATGGAGGCTGTACTACATAAAGTAACAGGGTGTGAGTTGATATCTATGATGGATGGGTTCTCTGGTTACAATTAGGTCAAAGTCAAAGAATCTGAGCAGTATAAGACATCTTTTACAACCCCATGGGGAACGTATGTTTATGTGAGAATGCCATTCGGTCTCACAAATGCAGGTGCAACCTTTCAAAGAGCTATGGACGTAGCATTTGCAGACTTGATTAATGCTATCAATGCTAGTATATCAAGATGACCTTACTGCTTATTCAAAAAGGGTTGAAGATCATGTAGAACATCTGGAAAAGGTATTTATTAAAGCTTTAGAATATGGTATTAGTCTGAACCCTAAAAAATGTCATTTTGTAGTCACAAAAGGTAAACTATTAGGATATATTGTGTCAAAGGAGGGGATTAGAATAGATCCTGAGAGGGTTGAGGCCATAGATAAAATCCCTATTCCTAAGACCATCAAGGCTATGCAATCATTTTTTAGACAGATCAATTTTGTTAGGAGATTTGTCTCTAATTTTTCTAAAATTATTAAGCCCATATCAAAGATGTTAAGGAAGGGACAAAAGATAGAATGGACCGTAGAGGAATTGGAAGCTTTCATATCCATCAAAAGGGCCATCAAAGAAGCCCCTATCCTTAAACCTTCAGATTTTGCAAAACCTTTTCAAATATTTTCATTTGCTTTGTTGCATACTATTGTTGATATTATGTTGCAGAAGAATGAGGATGGTCATGAGCAACCTATGTCATTTTTCAGCAAGTCATTGCAGGGGTTAGAATTGAAATATGATATAATGGAGAAACAAGCGTTTGCATTGGTGAAAGCCATAAAAGCTTTTAGACCATATCTTGTTGGAGCCAGAGTGATAGATTATGTCCCTCATGCAGCTGTTAAAGATATTTTGACACAGTCAGAGGTAACTGGAAAGAGATGTAGATGGATTAATAAAATTCAATAATTTGATATGGAAATAAAAATCACCAAATTAGTAAGAGGTCAAGGTTTGGCCAAGTTAATGGCAGAAACAAATATTGAAGCAAATCAAATTTGTAATGTAGAAGATGAAGGAAATGCAATTGCAAGTATTGAGCATACTCCTTGGTATACAGACATCATGTATTACCTTAGATACATGAAGTGTCCTGAATGATTAAGTGATAATCAAAGAAGAACCTTGAAGTTGCAAGCATCAAAATATGTGTTTATAGAAGGTGATTTATTTTGGGAAAATAGGGACAGGATGTTGTTGCTTTGTCTTGATGAGTCATAGGCCAATCGTGTTTTGAGAGAGATGCATGAAGGGGTCTGTGGAGGCCATTATTCTTTAAAGACAACTACACATAAGATTCTCAGGGCGGGTTATTACTGGCCAAAAGTTTTTAATGATTCCTTTGCATATGTAAGAAGATGTGAAGCGTGCCAAAAGTTCTCAGGGAAAATTAAGTATCAGGGAGCTTTACCACTCAGACCTTTGTAGGTTGAAGCCCCTTTTCATCAGTGGGGAATTGATTTTATTGGGGATATACAAGAGAAATCAAGTGGAGGACATAAGTGGATCCTGGTAGCTACTGATTACTTCACCAAATGGGTAGAGGCAGTCCCAACCAAGCAAGCAACAAGTAAAGTTGTGATCAATTTTTTAATGGATAACATTATTATTGGATTTGATACACCATTAAGATTGATTACAGATAATGGGATGTGTTTGAGATCTGACGAGTTTAAATATTTTTGCAGTATATATGGTATCACTGTGTCTTATGCAGATCCTTACCATCCGCAAGCAAATGGTCAAGCATAATCCTGCAACAAAAGTCTTCTGAAGATCATAAGGATGATGCTAGGTGGGAACAAAAAGGCTTGGGATTCAAAATTGAGGTTCGTTGTGTGGGATGATAGATAACTGTAAAAAAGGAAATTGGAAAATCCCCATTTGAATTGGTATATAGAACACAAATTGGGATGCCTTTACAAAATTTGTTACCAGTTTACAAATTTTTCCTTCAAGAAGATGTAGATATTCCAGAACTAATGGAGGAAAGAATGGAACAACTGGCAGAGCTTGATGAATTAAGAAGAGTAGCTCAAAACCAAAATGTGAAATTGCAAGCACAAATGAAGCATTTATTTGATAAAAGGGAAAAAGATAGAAAATTTGAAGAAAATGATCTGGTGTTGATGTGGAATGCAAGGTGTCAGGAGAAGGGAAAACATGGGAAATTTGAAGCTTTATGGCTAGGAACCTTTGTTGTTGTTGGCAAGAAAGGTGAAGATTCATATTACTTGCAAAATATGACTGGTGAAGAACAGGAGTTGCCTGTACATGGGCAATTCTTGAAGCACTTTTTCTCTTGAACAATATTGAGGATTAAGGGTTGCCAGTGCATGGACAACTCTTGACAATCATCTCAAAAATTTCTTTTCCATGCAAAGTAGTCTAGGAAATAAAAGGAACAAGAATTGCTAGTACATGGAAAAGCCTGAGATTCCTTCTTTCAAAATAAATCTTTCCATGTACAGTAGTAGAGGGTCATGTTCATCTCCATTTCCATTCATTCCATCCTACTCATTGGTCCATCACCTTGAAATTTTGGTCTGCTCACCCAGAAATCTGGATCCTTGCAATGATCTCTCGATCATTCATCCCCAAATGGAGCCACTATTGGAACTGTAAAATTTTGAAAATTATATAGTTGTTTATATTCATGAGTTTCTAAAGAAGCCCATACCATCTACTTTGCATATCATTTTTTCCCATGTTTTAGTTTGTTTTCATCATGTGGTCCCATAGAATTCACCTGTCCCTGAGCATTTGTATGTATAAACCATATCAGCATAACATGTTGCGGGTCTCACTGATCCCAAAAAAATCATTTTATACTAACGCATGTCTTTTTTCAGCATATCGGCAAGAGGTCGGAAATGTTTCAGCGACCAGAGGATACACATCGGCATGATGCAATTTGTAGTCTCAGCGACACAAGGATCCTATCAACAAGACAATGGTCATTGGTATAATTCATAACGAGCTTATTTGTGTCTTACCGATCGAAGCATAAAGAGATGTGTTGGTGAGACTTGAGTCATCGGAGTAGCGTCCTGCAACAATCATTCAATCTCGCTGATAAAGCAGAGGTAGATCCTGTCAGTAGTATAATTTCATTAGGGTGAGTTCGAGGAAGTCTTTCCGACCTACCATATTGCTATAACAAAATTACATCGGTAGGTGGACTTAGCAATATTCATGGTCTCACCAATAATGAAATTCATCAGCCAGACTAAAGCCATCAAAGTGAAGTCTCGTAGCATTCATTTGGTCTTGCTGACAAAATAGAGGAGGATTTTGTCATTGTTATCGATATGAAGTCGTGAAGTTTCGCCGATTCCCTACGTCACATCGACGGGATTGCGTTGGTAGAAGACTTGGCGATACTTTTTTTTTATCGGCGAGAGCTAGGAGACTTATACTGAGTGTTGTTTCATTGGAAGGAAAGTTGTTATATCTCGACAAGACACAAAGTAAGTTGTGGAACGTCTACCCGACTCACAAAGTCATAGTGATACACTTGAGACTGAAAGGATAACTGTCGGTGAGACTTGAAACATCGATATGACTGTAGGACGTCTCAGCGGGTGTTTAGCGAATGTTGGTAAAGGCCCGAACAAATGGATCGCTCCAGATGTGAATATGAATGGATGTGAATTTTCATGTGTCCAATATATAAATACAAATGGATCAGCCAGACTGAAGCCATTGAAGTGAAGTCTTGTAGCATTCATTTGGTCTTGCCAACAAAATAGAGGAGGATTTTTTCGTTGTTATCGATATGAAGTCATGAAGTTTCGCCAATTCCCTATGTCACACAGACAGGATTGCGTTGGTAGAAGACTTGGAGAGACTTGAAACATCAGTACGACTGCAAGACGTCTCAGCGGGTGTTTAGCGAACATTGGTAAAGGCCCAAAAAAATGGATCATTACAGATGTGAATACGAATGGATGTGACTTTTCATGTGGCCAATATATAAATACCCATTTCTGAAAGAGAAGTAGGGAGTGAGTAAAAAATATAGTAGGATACAAAATGTTTACAATTTTGAGACTATGATGCATGTTTGAAACAGTGGAGATTTCAATTGAATTCATTTGATTTGGTGGCATTTTTTTGGTTTCAATTGTTTGTTGTGATAATTGAAAGTATTGTTGAAGTTGTCTCCAAGGTTGATGTTTTATAATTATTTAAACTAACATATCAAGGATATTTTTCAGTTTATCAGTGAACACTTGTTGTATCTATATGGTTGGGTTGATTGGGTCTTTCAAGGAAAGATTAAGTCCTTTAAATCAATCATAGTAATTAGGGAATATCATTTGGATCATTAAGAAGAACTCAGTAGTCACATCCTTGCATGTTTATACCAGTTATAAACTTAAAATTGTATGCCAAACAATTTGAGTATCTGCCAGAAAGAAGTTATTCATTCCAGATTATCATTTGAATCCGTACACCCAATAAGGCACTAGTCTCAACTATTTCATTGTTTAATTTCATTCATTTTTACATATGAACACATTAGATTTTTTCCTTGATATTGCTTATACAATTTATACCAAAATAAAACTCATTTATCCACTCTCATTTTCCAGTGTGGGTAAATTTCTTTAGGAAATCAACAAAGGTCAAGTCTACTTTATTCAAATAGGTATACCCACCTAGGTCTAGCAGCACCTAAAGAGAAGAAGGTTCAAATCATTTGGCCTTGTCTGTTACCCTTAAACGTTGTGAGAGCTTGGCAACCTCTCATGGTTCAAACCTGCATTTTTGAGAGCTAACAATGTGCATTCTTTGCTTGGGTTTATGTGTATCTAGAGGTCTGTGCTTAAACTAGGGCTGCCCCTGCTTCATTTCAATGCCTCCCTTGAGTGTTAATGTTGCAGCCTTCCATTGAATTGATGATTTAAATCCTTGCTAGGCTTAGCCTTTGAATTTAGTGTTGTGCATGATGGTGATGTGCTTCGATTGATCTAGGGTTCCTTGTGTTTCACGAATTGATGATTTGGATATCAGTTTGAGCTATTGATTTCCCATTTGCATCTGATCGTCACTTATTTTTGATATTTTTTAACAGTTGATGTTGATTTGATTGAATAAGTGAGTGAATCGAGGCCTGAGCTAGAGATTCATGGAAGAACCCTAGGGTTTCAATTTCTGAATTCCTTGCTAATATCAATCGAACTGTGCTTGAATGAGTTATAGGTTTAGGCCATCAATGAAAGATTTGAAATGAATAAAATTTGAGCCCAAATCCCAAATTTGTGATCATTCGATCAATTTGGGCGATACTGTGAAGAAATTGATACTTTCGGAGATTTTGGTGCCTCATGGAATTCCTTTGCCCTCAAAAATCTTTGAAATTTCCATCGCCCTATCATTTACCCAGGCATGCATATAAATGTGAAAGTTATTTTAATTTTTCCAATTTTCGTTTCGGATGGAAATCCCCAAACTTTCTGAAAATGAGAATTGTGGAAATGGGTGAATTGACATTGCATGATTTTGGTATTTTATGATTGGTTTGAGTAATTGAAGGTTGGATATTTCCATTTATTTGAGCTATAATGTTGATTAAATGACTTTTTGGGTGATAGATTTTCTTTCCTCCCTGATTTCTGCCTAGCCATGAAATCCCCAAAATTTCCTCCCTGGCTTTATTTCTGCGAAGGAGTGAAAATCCTGAGATTTTTAAGGAATCATGTTTGTAAGATTTTAAGGGATTTTGATCATTGTTTGGGCTTATTTGGATGATGAATATGCTATTTATAATGGGCTAACCTTAACTCTTATGTTGTAATGGATAGTGATTGTGATTTTTGTTGAGTGCAGGCTGAATCAAGCAAGGTTGTTGCTAGCAAGGGTAGGAATAAGGAAATGGACCCTGATGTTGAGTGAGCTCCCATATTAGAGGCTGAAAGGATTAAGTTGGATACAATGAGAAAGGCTCCTGATAGTAAAATTACTTCCATTTGGTCAAAGGTAATTGACAATAATGTGGGAAGGTTAGACTATGAAAAATTCAAGGCAAGGATGGCATCGAGTGACCCTTCTATGTTGGTGAGGAGAATGAGAGACTCTGGGTTGGATCATGCGGCCAGTTTCCCTTCCACAGTGCAGTGCTATGAGCCTGTTTTGGAATGTGCTAGACACTATGATTAGGGTACATAGAGAGTGATCAGTCCACAAGGCAGAGTACTTGTAAACTTTTCCCCTGTCTTAGTTTCCCAAACGTTTGACATAACAGACAGATCTCATGTAGTGCAATTTGATATTGATATAGCTAAGAAGTATTATGAGCAAGATACAAAAAAGGCTCTGGAGATTATCAATACTTGGCTAGAGAAACCTCAGGCAAACATTTCTAGATTCCAAAACAGTTTTTCAGAGCTAAGCTCAAATCAAACTACTATGATGCAATCACCCTTCTCAATAGAGTGATGGGTCTTAAGAGTTCAAGAATATTTGAGAATTAGATGTTTTATTTGATAGTGATAATGGAACAAGGTACAGGCTACCATTGGGTAGGAATAATCAATAGGATGATTCATGAGCAATTGTGTAACATTCTGCAAACCAAGACTTTCACCATGACGTCTTATTTGGTCTATGCCTTGGTAAGGTTCCGTCCATATAAGGGGCTGAGCACTCGAGGGGTCTTTGGCCAAGATGTGATCGATGAAATCTACCCCCAGTTGCATTTGGATAGGTCTAGCTATAGAAGGGTAAATGATGCATTTAACATGTACATCACAAGATTACTCTAGGGTGCAGAGCATGTTAGGATTTCTAATGTTGCCAAGGAATTGATTCAGAAGTATGGGGAATGGTTTATATAGTTTCCCACACTTTCCTACATCAGGATTGATGGTTGTTAGAGAGCTCCATACAAATTCCCCAGGTATCCTATTGATCACACCATTCTTTTGGGGGTTACAAGGAAATTCTTTTCCTTTGATGCAATTGTGAAGAGGGATATGCACAAAATTGGTTTTGGCAATCAGTTCCCATTAAGGATTGGAGGTCATGAGGCTTGCCCTTCCTTGGCCGCAACACAATTTTCTAAAGAAGAGATGGGAAACTTTAGCTTATCGTTGCATACTGAGAGGCCTAGATTTGATAGAACAGGTGGGGCACAAAAGAAATCTAGCAGAGATTTTATACATAAGGATGATCTTGAAGATTATTGGGCCAATTGCAAAGATGAATTTGATGTTTTGAGGAAGAAGTTTTCCAGTTTGCATGATTTAATCAGATGTATAGTATCAAGGCCATCCCAAATCAAATTGATGATGATGGAGAGGTTATACAAAACCATGACTATGAACCAGTTAAAAATAAGCCAATAGGTGAAATTGATTGGACGGAAGAGGAAAAAATAATTGGAGAAAATCAATCCCCCTCTTATCAAATATGCCAAGTTGTGGATCAAGCACAAGATTTTGGAGTTAGATATTAAAGGGAAATAGTATACTTATGACCTTATGGGAAGCTTGGAGTCTCAGTCTACTTCTGAGGAGGAGAAGGATCCAAAAGGAAGGGAAAAGGTGGGCTCCCCTTTTAAAATTAAGAGCAAAAGTGGTCAAACTGAGATTGGAGAAGAAAAGAAAAGAAAACATGTCAAAGAAGAGAAAGACCCTTCAAGGATAAATATTCTCAAGAGGAGGAACATGCAAAAGAAGGAATGAAGGGTGATTCCCTTGTGCTCCAAAGGAGAAGAGTAACGAGAACATCAAGGAAGCAAAATGAGCCTCCAAGTGGAAAGGATGAGACATGACCAGAGCTTGTTAATGTTGAGAGTTCTGGAGAGAAAACATAGGTTTATACTTAGAGATCAATAACTCCTTCCCCTAAGAAGGTTTGGTAAAATTTTCTTGATTCCCTCTATTACATAGCAACAAAAGGATACTTCTGCCTCTCCTCCTATTCAAGAAGTGGATAGTGAAGAAAAAGAGCTGACATACAACTGTTCAAGATACCCCTCAAGGTGAGGACACATAAGAATTCAAGGGTGGGGATCTTCACAATGTATAAGATTCTACAATCTTCTTTGGTTACACATGAAGATGCCCCAGTCAAGGATACATGAGACAAATCCCTCGAGAAAGAAAAGATTCAGGAAAGAACTCCCTCTCCAACTCATCAGGCAAAGATGCATGACAAGGAAGAGAATGAAAATATAGGGGAGGATAAGGAGGAAGATGAAGAAAAGGAAGATAAAGGTGAAGAATTTCCTATTGCATGATTCAAATATTGACTCCTTCGTTGATCAACTAGAAAAGGATAAACAAGGTGAGAAATAGTCCTACATTTGGATCAATGAGGAATTCAAAAGCAAGCAAATAGTCATAGATGATACTCCTCCAAACTAGGATGATTTACTAACTAATATTGGAAAAGGTAAGACAAAAAGGAAGGCCAAAATTATTTCTAGAATCACTAGAAATTATTCTAATAATAGGGTGATTCATGTTGCTACTCCTCCATCTGATGAATTCAAGGATGAAGTCAGAGCTTCTGATTATAGAGTGCAGACTATTGATTGGGGCCTGTCAGCAAAGATCAAGAGAAGGAATAATTCCAACAATCCTCTTAGATGAGGAGATTAGATAGAGAAATAGAGGAAAAGGAGAAGTTGCAAAAGCAATGAATGATGTGTGAAAGTATGTACAACATCTATGAGACCTTTGCAAGCAATGGGAAGTGAAGGAATAGCCCCTGAGGATTATTGCCTAAAGAGGCAGTCAATGAGCTTGAAAGGATGAAAACCTCTAGACAGGTTACACATGAATGGATACAAGGAGTAGGGCTTAGAGGAGACAACATGATTAATGAAATTCTTTCGACTTGTGGAGATGCACATAGGTCATTTGAGTAGACTTTATTGGCACAAGATAAAGAGGATGTTCTTCTCCTGCAGAAAACAAAGACGATTATGGATTATACTAAGGGCATATTAATAAGTGATGGAATCTTGCCTTCCTCAAAGGTGGCCTTGGGAGTGGTATGAGGCCCTGTAGATCAGATAGAGAGTTCTAAAGAAAATCCATAAACTGGTTAGGTGGGAAATACATTGAATGAAATTTATAATAAATGCATATCATTCTTTGAGGTAATGACTGGGAGGAAGAAATTTGCACCAAAACACCTGAACCTCGAACAATTAAGAAAATGGTGGCATGAAGTTTATGCTCCAGTTGAGATTTCACTGCCCAGTTAGATATTTCAATAACTCAAGGTAGAGTGGGATAAGGTCATCAAGGAATCGAGGGAGGAGATTAAATCAATTGTTTAAAGTATTGATCACACCACCACTGGCCGACTTAGAGAAGAATATTTTTCTTTAGGTGTAGGGTAAATTGGGTTAGGCTAAGGACAAGGGGCTAGTTAATTAATGACTGCATTGAGATTTGTGCTTCCCATTTATCCA
Organism: Sequoia sempervirens; assembly: GCA_007258455.2. Lineage (NCBI taxonomy): Eukaryota > Viridiplantae > Streptophyta > Pinopsida > Cupressales > Cupressaceae > Sequoia > Sequoia sempervirens. Next base: position 626,560,871 of record VDFB02270651.1, read on the forward strand.
TGATTTTTATGTGCTTCTTCTTCCATCTTCATGCATTGGAGATGGTTGCATTAGAGAACCCAGGATGACCTGGAAAAAGTCTCAAGCATAAAATGCAAAAATATTATTTTATTCTAGAAACTTTTTAGGCCGACCTCATGGTCGGCCATCTTTGTAAACCTATTTGGGCTGACATGGCATAAATTTCTATAAATAGGGTATTTTACCTCATTTGTGGGGCTAGAAAATTTAGATTTTGGAATGAATTAAGTGATAGAGAAAGAGTTAGAGCTAGGAGTTATTTTATTTTGATGCAAGTGCTATAATACAAAATACTAGAATTGTTGCAATATTTGGGTGATTCAATATAAGTTAAGACAACTTTGGTGATGTTTCTTGTGTTGATTTATCTTGCATGGTTCTTGTTATTATCTCTTTTGAGATTGCTTGGAAAACATTGGATATATGTTAGATTTAGAGTTAGATATGATTCAATGGTGTTTATTGTTTGATGTTTGAAGTGTTTGTAGCAATCCTTGGTCCATACTTTTAGTAGCTTGATGATTGTAAGTTGTGTAAAGTTAGCCTGGACATTATATTTATGTGCTTAGTTCAATTGTGACTATTTATTTATTTCAATTGCAAAATAGGGTTGGTTTGAATGAATGTTTCATGATCTGAAAATCTTTAGTTCTTAGAAGATTGCACTATTTCTATAAGATTGCAGATTAAATCTGGGTTAAGTAGGAATTAGTTTTGAGGGATTGGTCCATTTCAAATATTTTATCATTTGCATTGTTAATCTTTGGATTTCTCTGAACTGTTATCTTTTGCTATTTCTTTTAAGTTTGGGTTAGATTTAGGAATTCAAGTATCATCCTATTGCAAAATCTGATAAATTTAAGACTTCCAGCATTTGTTTTGTAAGGTCCCTTTGTGATTACCAACATTTTCACATTATCATTGAGTTGTTTATGCATTGTAATGACTTGGCATTAGAGACCTTGGGGTTATCTCTTGAGGCTTGCTGATAGAGATTTACCTTTTAAGAGAGATAGGATTTCCATATTTTGTCTAAGTTGTTGCGCACACAACAGTATCAACAGATTGGTGCTAGAAGGAGGGCTTGAATAAGCAAGTTGGATCAATTATTGTCTGCCATTTCTCTTGAAATATTTTGAAGAACTTGTCTACACCAAGAGAAGAAGAGTTTCAAGAGTTGCAAGCTCCTACCAGGTCAAGAAGGACCAAAAGGAGAATCATCGTCCACCCAGCCACTTCCATCATCTCCTTCATCCTCATCTTCATCCTTCAAAATATAAAATTGACACCATCCTTCAAAATATGACATGTGTTAGCTCTCCCATCATAAATTCAGTGTCTATCAAATTTCCATGGTCTTCCAAGGAGTAAATGGCAACAACTCATTGGTAAAATATCAAAAAGAATTTTATCCCTATATTCACCAATTTGAAATTCAAGTAGTGCTTTCTCCTTAACAAGAATAGATTGATCATCACTCACCCATGAATCTTTGTATGGTGTTTCAATAGCGATCTTTTCTAACTGTAACTTGTCAACCATTTCACAAGACACTATATTATCTGTAGATCCTGAACCTATCACAATTTTACACACCTTACCTTTGCATTTGCATTTGCATTTTTTCTTGAACAATTGCCTTCTTTGAGCCATCTCCATCTCCTAGGATGCTTGAAACAAAGTTCTTCTCAACATAAAACTTTCACCAACTTCAGGTGTAGTACATAGAGTATTTGAATTTGAACTTTCACACTCATCTTCTTGGACAATTTGAGCTCTTCTTTCATTCTTCTTTTCTCCACCAGAAGATGAAGCACCAAATTTTTTAGGGCATTTCCAAGCAGGATGACCATAGTCATTATAGTTTTAGCACCTTCTTAAGAATATATTTGCATTCCTACCACCTCCAAATCTACCTCTTGATCCCTTGAATCCACCTCTAAAATCTGCATCTGGTTCTTGTCCTTTATGTGCATCACCTTGGCTTTCATTGACTTTTCTTGAAGAAGAAAATGTGCCTTTGCCACTTGAAGTGCTGCCCCTTCCTCTTGTTGACTTTTATTGTCACCTTTTAACCTTTTCTTCTTCCCTTATTTCCATCAATGGTTTTTGGATTATGCAAACGTATTTCATCTTGGATGTTAAATCTCAATCCACTAAGGTACTTGGCCCCTTTCTCAACATCATCTACCATATATCTTGCCCTTATGCTTAGTTTATAAAACTTATTAGTATAGGTTTTCACATCCATCTCTCTTTCCTTTAAATCTTGAAGTTTCTTTGATATTTGGATAGCATAATCATTTGGAAAAAAATTACCATTTAACTTAGCTACCATCCTATCCCATGAAACAATTTTAGACTTACCTCTTCTTCTCCTCTCTGCTTGTTCATAATCCCACCAAACTAATGCATGACCCTTAAATTTAGTCTTTGGATATCTTAATTTTTTCCTCATCAAATACATCTTCACATTCAAAGAACATGTCTAAAGCAGAAATCCAATCTAACAATGTTTCTTCATCTAAAATACCATTTGTATGATAGTAAAATTGCACCCCCTGCAATTTCACACACATTCTTGCACCCACTTTAGTGTCCATTCCTTTAGCATCTTTAGTAGGCTCATTTTAGCCTCTACATTATCCTTTTTTCCGTCTCAAGATGCTCTAGCACCCCTTTTCAGTAGCTACCCTTCGTGCATTAGCTTTCCATCGAACTTTGGGCTTTTCCTGTTCTCTTCATTTTGTAGTGTGACGTGTCTAGACACTAGTGTGCCACGCAGATGTCTACATTTCATGCCGCATCCCATGATGTTTCAATGCTCAGACGACCATTTTCAAGCATGTTTTCCACTTGTCAGCTAAGTTTGTCAATGGAAACAGCTCAGGATTCCCTGTAATTGCCCGGTAAGCTTCTTTTCTTCCTTTTTAATCCATTCTTTCAATTCATTTGGATCTTCTAATTTCTTCCAACTTCTCCTAGCTCCACTCTTCCATTTCTAGCTTGTCTCTTGCTTTGGCTCCAACTTTCTTCCATCTTGCCCCTACTTGCATAGTTCAACATAGCTTGTTATAACAGCTTCAAGCTCTCTTAGCTTCTCTTCTTGCAACTTCATTTCCCTTATTGCATGCTTGTGAGCATCTTGGGACTTCACATCTTCTTTTGCATCTACACTTTGTGATACGGGTTCTCCTCCTTGAGCGGGGTTTTCTTTTATCACCTCTTTTGTGATACGGGTTCTCCTCCTTGAGTGAGCTTTTCTTTTATTACTCCTACTTGATGGTGTGGGTTCCACTCTTGAGCGGGTTTATCTTTCACCACACGCTTCTTCCATTTCAGTTCATCTCTCTCTTTCCATCTGGCTGTCCGTGGAGGTGGGAACACCAAAACGAGGGTTTGACTGAGGAAAACCCCTATATAGCCCCAACACTTTATTCAGATATCTTACAGACACAATTTTTGAAGAAATTTGCATACAGGAGGCTTCATCACTTGCATGGTTGTGAGAACTTTCTTTCTCCTCTTCATCTTTATCATTTACCTTGCTTTATTTTCATTTCTATCACTTTCTATTACTTCATCACATTTTGTACTTTCTCAACAATTAGAGTAGAAGTAGTCATTTAGGCATTTATGTGATAAATTCATTCTTTGGTCTATATGAGACGCTAGTGCACCTCTAGGATGCCAGTGTGTCGTGTTGTCATCTATATTCTTCTCTTTCGTCCTTTGGTTGATAGCTTGTCAGTTTGTCTAGAAAATCTTTGTGACCTGCTTTTTTTTATTCTAAAACTCTCGCCACTATTCCTTGAGGTAGTTGAGGGTAGTTCACTCAGTGAGGCTCTCTAAATGAAGAGAACTCATGAGTAGCGAATCCCCCTCTTCTACATTTTGGTGAACCTGACGTGAAGAGAAAATCTTTCAAAAAAACTAGGAATTTATTTACCCCTACTTGTTGGGGTCATAACTTTTGACTCGATGCTCGGAATTCAAAACTGTTTGCACCGTTGGAAAGGTCTTCTAGAGAAATAGTTCAGCCGAATTTTAGGGATTGACACAAGTTATAACCTCAAATTCTTCTCTGAAGACCTCCAAAAATGTGAATTACTAGAACATAGAAAATACTAAAAAAATCGTAATGAATTTAATATCTTCTTTTATTAGTTCAGTATCTAATTTTGTTCAAAATTTTAATGATATTCCATTTCATGCATGTGATGGTGACTTGGTTTTTCCCATGTCACTTGGTATATTTGATCCTTCTCATGAAAGTCCTTTTGCTTCAGAGAATATTTTTTTGCAAGAAGATGAAATCATTGATACCTTTCTTAAAATTACACTACCTTCCCTTCATTCCAATGCACTCTCTTCTAGAGATGATGTGTTTGTGAATGACAACTCCCTTCCTTATTCCAATGCACTCTCTTCTAGAGACGTTACATTTTTGAATGATGAAATTCTTATCTATTCCAATGCACTCTCCTCTAGAGATGATGCATTAGAAAATCATGAACCTCCTTCCACATATGATTCTCTATGGATTGATGTTGAGAATGTTTCTTTGAATAATTATTCCACATTTGATCCTATTTGGATTGATGTCGAGAATATGTCTTCAAATAATTATTCTACTAGTTGTGATGATTATGTAAATGTAATCTATGTCTTTGCTACCCCTCAAAGGCCTAAGAGACCAGGCATTTACGTGACTACAACTAGTCCTTCTCCTAAAAGGATTTGTTCTATTGATGGTGTTCCATTTGATGGTGGTTCTCCTGACCTTTCTAAGGCTCCCTTTTATAGAGCGGTAGCCCATACTTATGAAAATAAAATGAACAAACAACCAAGTCTTCCTTCAACACCTAAACCTATGACTAAAGCACCCAGTGATTATGATCTTGTCAAGCAACTTCAAGTTACTTTGGATAAGATCTCACTGTGGAACTTGCTTTAGTTTGCTTCAATTTATCAAGGTATGCTTCAGGAAGCTTTGCAAAAGATCCTCTTTCCTTCTTTTGCTAGGCTGGCAGATGTTGATGCGTTGATGGCGAATATAATTTTGGATTCACCGAATATTACATTTTATCCAAGGAACTCCAACCTTCGGAAGTGTAGAAGCAAGTAGATCCTCTAATGATTATAGTCAACATTAATAAAATTGGCATTAGATGTACTCTTGTTGATGTCGGTTCGGTGCTCAATGTATGTAGCATCGATTTATTTCCTAAGATTAATATCGATCCATCTTCTCTTAATACTTCTTGTGTTGTCATCTGTGGGTTCAATAATGTTGGTTGACAAGCCCTAGGCATGATAGTCTTGCCTTTGAGGTTGGGACCCGTTACCATAACTACCATTATATATGCTATGTTAGAAAAGTTACCTTATAACCTCCTTCTTGGTAGACCATGGATTCATGCTATGGGTGTAGTCTCGTCTACCTTGCATAAATCTATTAAGTCCATTTGTAACAATAAAGTGGTCACAATCAACGATGACCCTGAGGCTATGCACTTATGTGAGATGGCAGCTGTTGGTCGAGCTTTGGTTCTGCCTACTCTTATTCCTTCAATATCTTCTAGTGCCTCGATGTTTACTCTAGTAGTACCTACTACAAAGGATACTCTTAAGGTAAATGTCCCTAAGGAAGATCCTTCTAAAGCAAGAAATCTTAAGTCTATTATTTCTAGTTCTTCTCAAAAGAATGCATCTCTAGGTGATGATTTGGGTTCTTTAGACTTTACAAATTCCTCTAGGGGGGAACATAAGGTCAACCCAATCCACTTAAACCTTCCAATAACATCATCCAAACCCGCTATCGAAGATAATCACCCTTCTATATCGCAGGGTAAGATGAATGAAAATTGTAATGTTCTTGGTGTTGATCCTCCTTCTAAAGAAGATGATCACACTTTTGTTAAAGAGGTTAACTTTGGTAGTCCTATTAAGAAGGTTGATAGTGATCCTATAGAAGAGTGTGATCCCCCTTGCTAGAATAACACTCTCTATGGAGATCCTCCTCCTTTGTCTTCTATCTTCATGCCTTCTTCTTCTTCTTGTGAGAAGTCAAAATTTTCTCCACAAGAGAAAGGCTTGCTTCCAACTCCTCATCCTTTGTTTGAGCAAGAGCATATTTTTTGGCAGCTTCTAAAAGCTTGCTTAATCACTCTTCCTTCTCCTACACGCAAGAAATCTCATGAACATGATAAACATTATTTATGTGCATACCATCGAGTGCCTAGCCATTCCACTAGTGAATGTAAGGCCTTGAGGGATAAAATACAACTTCATGATTCAAGTGTCATCCAACTCCCGTTTGATTGATGCACCCACCTTTCTTCGCATGACAAGTGATATCGAGGTCTACCTCTATCCTGCATGTTCAAACAATGTTACATAGTTCTCCTCCCCTATATGTTGGCGATAGTGATAACTCATTTTGGAAGATGTGTGTCCTTCTTAAGGACCCCCTCTCTTCTTTACACACTTTCAAATGAAGCGTCCATTGAGTGGACCCCCTTTCTTTTGAAGGGTTCTCGAGGGACCCCCTTTGAAAGATTATATCTTGAATGAATTATTCGCGTCTAGCTTGGGGGCAGCCTAACTAGACCTATTTCATATCTTCGTGTCTAGCTTGGGGGTAGCCTAACTAGACCTATTTCATATAGTTGCGTCTAGCTTGGGGTCAGCCTGACTAGAGTTCACATCTCAAACAACGCATCTACAGAGTCCGCTTTCCTAGGTTTCCTCCATGTGAAAGATCTTGGGGGATACCTCTCTACAAGACCGAGAACCTGTAGAGCTCCTTTACATCCTTATTTGGTGATATAGGTTCTCCTCCTTGAGTGAGAATTTCTTTTATCACCTATATTTGGTGATGCGGGGATTGCTTTTATCACCTATCTTTTATGATATGGGTTTTCCTCCTTGAGCAGGGATTGCTTTTATCACCTATCTTTGGTGATACGGGTTTTCCTCCTTGAGCAGGGATTGCTTTTATCACCTATCTTTGGTGATACAAGTTTTCCTCCTTGAGCGGAGACTACTTTTATCACCTATCTTTGGTGATAGTGGTTTTCCTCCTTGAGCGGGGATTTCTTTTATCACCTATCTTTGGTGATACGGGATTTCCTCCTTGAGCAGGGATTGCTTTTATCACTCTTGCATTTATTTCATTTTTATCTCTCTCTTCTCAACTTGTGTATACCAGATCATAGATCTACATCTTCTTCATTCTGAGTATATGCCCTTCCTCTCTTCACTTTAGAATTCTTCTATGCATTAGTGTTCTTAAATTTAGGGATGGCACATAGTACTAAGACAACCTTCTACATTAAGGTCTCTTTACTTTGCTGACTTGAATCCTTTAGCTTTTTATGTTTGAACACTATTGTCTGGTGTAGGTTTTTTTTGTCTAATGCATCTTTTTTGCAGGTCTTCAGCCTGGGGGCATGCTTCCATGGTTCTTGGAGTTATTTTCTTTCTCTATAGTATTTGTTGATGCCAAAAATTGACGAGGTAATAGAGTCTTATGGGAAACTCAGTTTAAGGGGGACCTTTTGCGCTAAACTGAGTAACCTCCATATTTTTAGAGAAGTTGGCTTCTTCTATAATGGGGTTTGGAAAGGGAAAAGGAAGCAGATATAATAAAGTAAAGTCTAACCTAAGGCGATGCAACAATATTTAATGATGGACATAATAAATCATATATTTAAGAGCCTGAATGGTGTTGTGTTCCAGAACATTAGAGACTTAAGATTATAGCATAGACAATTCATTTATTGACATAAAATAATATTGCATATATTCTTACTACTAAGAAGAGTCCTTAGACATGATCTAGGTAAGAAAACTGGCATTCAACATATATAAAAGTTTTCAAATGAAGTGTCAAGACAATATAAAGCACAGTTAACAGTTTGATCAAATAGCATGAAAAATAGAAAGGCCGAACAATTGGCACAGTCTGAGAGTTTTGCAATTAAATAAAACAGTAATAAAGGCCTGGCGTATTTTACTAAAACTAATGTTATAGTTCCAAATTTTGGACCATTTCTCATCAACAGAGAAAGTATATATAGCAGGAAGACCTCCCACCGCCTCAGAGAATAGTAACAGAAAAGATCTCGCAATCTTCTACAATGATGCCTGAATTAGAATATTCCCAAGGTTGTTACAACAGGATCGAGCCAGAACATAGCATCTAGTCATCCTGGGCATAGGTGCATCCTCTGCAATGATGGTGGTGGTCCTGGTTAGACAAGTGTCATCCATTAGTGCGAATGATTATGATAAGCAGCGACCAATAGCATTATTTGGTTCATCCAGTTCATTGCTTGCAAAACAGATCCGCTACTTAAACATGTGGCAGGCTTTCGCTGCCCATATGAACCTTTCTCCCATCGCTGTAGAGGATTTGTGAAAATGCAACATGTGTCCAATGGGTCGAGTACCTTATCTTGGCAGAGAGAACGTTCATCAGCCAGGCATAAAAGACGCGTGGTAGCATTTCGCTGCCTGCGATTTTTATTTCATCCCCGCATTGAAAGATTTGTGAATGGTTGACAAGTAACAAGAGTCCACTATAGCTAGAAATTTTCGGACCCACCAGCACCTTTTAGGAACGAGGTCTTCGTGGTAGCATCTCGTAGCCCGATGAGGCATCAACAAAACAAGAAACAAAAGCAACCTGCAGCCACGACACGTGGAAGCACAGCGGAGATTTCTAGGATCCGAAGGGAATGCTGATACTCGATGCTGTGAAGAGTAGATGTGTGGAGCGGCAGATCAAATCTTTGATAAAAGGCCGAGCAGACTTGGCGATGCATAGGCCAGCACACAAAAAATAAACCTGAAGGGAGCTAGTTAAATATTCATTAACAACTTTTGGCAACTATCAGGGGTGTTTCGATTAAGGAACGAAGAACCCAAAATTTCTCTAGTTCTGTAGACCAGAGCCTTATCCATTGGGATAATAGAGTCAGAGATTGGAGAGAGCCACCTGCAAAGGCGACCATTCATCCTCAGACGGCTTCACTATGTTGCACAAATTCTCCTGTGCTCCACTTAGATCAATAGTTTCTTTGTGAGGCAGTATATTGGGTAAACCGACCCCTGCTTGTATATGAAATAGTAGCTGTGAGAGTGGATGAATGACTCCCTCAATGTCTGTTGCTGTGGGAGGATGGCTAAACTCTTTGAAAGGCTCCTATTCGTTTTCCTTCTCTTCTATAATTTCTGCAATCTGTGCAGTCATGGCGATAGAGCCATCCTTGAGGAACGGGGATGACAGTCCCATCTTTCCTAACTCAGAGAAACTTCCCCATATGCTATCCAGTGTCTTACTTAGAATAGACATGGCTTCCTTAGTGCGTTGGAAGGAGGAGTGGCAATGGATGAATTTTTTCCCATTTGAGCAACAACATCCCAATCCTCAATACCCTCTCTGACTAGGCTCTCATCAGAGACTGAGTATAGCTTGGTGAGCAGATCTTTTGCCTCAAGAACACTCTCCAAGATGAATCATGGGAACTGCTCAATCGTATCATGGCCCTCCTAGCTAAGCTTTGATGCCTTGTCGATAAATCAGAGGGTAGGCTATAGTGTTAGGAAAAAGGTTTTAATTTTCTCCCAGTGAGAAATGTATAATTGCCTAACCAGCGGAATGATATCAGGTTGTGTAGGGGGAGGTAGGAGAGAGGCTTTAAGTGAAGTAATCTCTGCGTCTCTTGAAATAATGGCCTCAGCCAACTCTTCCTTTTTCCTTTCCTCGGACACAAGCTGTTCTGTAGAGCTGCTCATTTCTTTATTTCAATTCTTTTCGGCTCGGGAGTGATTTGCTAAGTGCTCTTCTAGAGAAGTCTTTGTCTCTTGGAGCTCTTTCTCCATTTGAGCCTTTAGGCCTTTAAATTCGGCCTCTTTCTCTTGTATTCTTTGCTCATATTGAGCTTGTTGGCATTCCAACTCTTCTTTTTTCTCTGCCATCCCCTGACTATGCTCAAGGTGGAGGCGCTCTAGCTCTTCATCTTTCAGTTGTAGATTTTGCTCTGCCTCCTGGTTCTTGCTTTGTAGCTCTTTTATTATGCCAGGGTCGGCAACCTAAGTCTTCACAATTTTTCCTTGAAGTTTGTTCTCATCCTTTGCTGCTAGCGCCCTTTCAGTCATGCGGGCAATATCTGCCTCTAAGGATTTTTTTTTCCTCTCCAGAAAACTAACCCTTTCCCTAGTTGTTTTGAGTTGCTCATCCTTCTTCTTTAGCTGGCGACCAGTTTTAAGGAAGTCAGAAGTGACTACCCGTTGCGTTTCCTCCATGATTTCAAATTTATCTTGCAGTCAGGCTACCTTTATGTCGATTCCTACTGCATATATCTCATAGTCTTCTAATTGCATTTCTCCCTAAGGCTTGCTTACCCTTGAGTACATGGTTGCGAACTTCAATTCTTGTCGGGCCTCATCGTAAAGAGCTTGTACTCTTGACTCAGTAGAAACACTGTCATCTTTTGCCTTGCATTTCCTCATTCTATTCATGCGTGCCTCCTTTCTGCAATCTATCTATGCTATGAATTCAACTGGTGATGAAACTAATCCACCTGCGAAAGGAGCACCAGAAGGCAGGGCATAGGGATAGGTAACCTTCATAGGTGAGGGAATTTGTTTCTTCTAGAGAGTGATAATTTGTGGAGAGAAGTGGGGCATGTTCCATAGTTTGGTTTGAGAACCACCAATAGGGCTAGTTATTTGAAATGACTGAACTGGAGAATCAGCCATAAGGCTCATTGCCTGGGACTGTGGAGGAGTTGTTAATCGGGTGTCAGTCTGCTGTAATGGAAGAGGATCTGTAATAATAGTGGAAACAGGAGGAGCATTCTCAAGGGGAAAACCTTTTGAAAGTGAGGCGAGGAAGGTCTGAGCGGCAGCGGTGGGCATTTGCAAATGCGGAGGAGTAATTATGAGTGGGGTTGCATGCAAAAAATGGGTGAACCCTACTGAATAAGTCAGACTAAAAGCAGAAGGCAGAGGGCTAGTACCTATGGTAGGGATCACCAGTGAGGGAGGGGCAGATAATAAGGAATGAGATGCAAGAGAAGAAGGAGTGAATTGTACTTGTTGACTGGTTGATGGCGGCTCTAGAATCATCAGCGACTTTTCTTTAGCCTCAGGTTCTTGGCTAGGAGTGAGTACTTTTCCTCCAGCGGGTTCTTGAAAATCCTCACCAATAATACTCTCCATGCATTGTCGTTTCACAGGTGGAGTCTCTCTAGCTTCGGCAGTCATCTCTGTTTGCTACAGTGATAGCCTGGCTAGTTTAGCAGCCCAAGTGAGTGTATGTGAGCCCCTTGATATATTAAAGCACATGTTCGTGGCCACATAGGAGGACTATCCGGGGCCTTTTTCTTTTTGCACAGACGAGGCCGATGTTGCAACTTCCTCCTCCTGCTCCTCAGATTCTTCCTCCAGGTCCCCGCTCCTGTTAATGCTAGAGCTCAGGCTGGGATGGCCTTCCTTACACCACCTTTCAAATTCTTGGTTATCCTTTAGTTTATTGTATGGAGCATGCAACTGTGCTATTTCTTGGCGATACTTCTAGAAAGCCACTATTTTATCCTCACTCATTTCCCCATATTTCTTTAACCTATTGTACATGTTGCACTCCATTGGGACATTATTCTAGGCCACCACCACATCAAAGTAGAACTTGTGCGATGGACCTCTAGTGTCATGCGTAGGGATACGCACCAATTCCAAAAAATTATCATCTTTGTCTATCTGCAGGTTATGTTGCTTCTCCCAGTATGGTCCGGGAACATGGGTAACCCTCATATGTGGCTCTGGAAAGTCGTCGAAAGGGTTGTATTCCCATTTATCATCTACCAGTACCAACCCTAGATAGGCCAGATTACCCTCTAACAATTGGTCTGATTGTTTCTTTATTAGAGTCACCGACTTGAAATGCTTCAGACAAGAGAAGAATCCCTTCTTAACCTTTTCGCTGCTACAGAAAGTAAAATCAATGATACATACCTGTCAGAACATTTCCAGTGTGAGCATTCTATCTGTGACGCAGGTTGGAAGTAGGAAAGGTTTATCAGTAAAGCCCCGCATTCAGAGGATCGTAAAATCTTTGCCTAAGAACCAGTCACAAGCAGGGGTGAAACTCTGCATAAATCCAGTCTGCTCCTTATCGAGCCGGATTATAACACCTTAAAAGATCAAATCATGCAAAACCAGAGCTATAAAATAGTCCGAAAATGCATAATAGTCATATGATGCGGAAAGAAAAGGCGTCCATATGGACACTAGCTTCCTTTTATTTTTCTCATAAAAAATTGATAGTGGAAAATACCGGGCAAAGAAATTTGGGTTCTGATGCAGAAACATGTGGACTAGGAAAGAAAGAAACCTAAATTTTTTCTTCGCCTGATAATTCTCAATTTTTCATATCATTTCTTCAACTATAAACTCAGCAAAATCATACCAAAAGAGTTCATGCTACTTGCGAAATTGCATTGCCAGTCCCAGTTGAAAGGTTTCTATCTTCTCATCAGAGTCTCAGCCGCACACAAAGGTTAGCATGGACATGGCATCCTAAAGATCATTTTGAAATGCACCGCACGACAACAGAATACTTGGCACTTTAGCGGTTGGGATGCCTTTCCTACTAGTCTCCTCCAACAAGAACTTTCAGCTCTTTCTCATCTTCTTCCATATTTTCTCTCCTTTGCTCAAACGAAAAGGCTCGATATTCTCTTTTCTTTTACTTGGGTCTGGGGTGCATAACATGTGCCAGATGGCCTGTGGAGTGATGTGCACCCTTAAGCTGCGGCCTTCAATGTAGTGGGTATCAGGATTATAACACTGGACATCAACATCAACTACCTCCGGGCAATAGTGCACAAGTGGGACCATGTATTGAGGGAGACCACTGTACCAAACTCTCTGCGCCATAGATTGGTCTACCTTTGGTGTTGATAACCTTGCATAGGTTGCCTCTCTGAGGGGATTAGGTTTTTTCGCAAGCCTTGGGTAGTAGATATTATCCCATTTTTCTTCAACCCTTTTCTAGTTTCTGCAATTCTTGGGCCTATTCAATTCTTCTGTATGGGCCCTGTTGGAACTGTAAAAATCTGATATTTTTACATGAGTTTTCATTCATAAATTTTTTGATTTGGTCCTACCGTATGCATTTTTTATTTATTGTTTGCCATATTTTCCCATTGAATCAATCGAGTTATTCATTTTTCATGTCTGGATCCATATCGGCATAGGTTCATTCATGTCTCCCCGATCAATTTTGCGTTTTCCGCTTACATGAGTCTATGTTGCCTATCGGCAAGACTCATTTAATGTCACATCGATTGAAGTTTGTTTGCAGGTGGCGTTCAGTAGGACCTTTGTTTTGTCACAACGATTGGTATTTCTTCGTGGTTGGTTGTCGGCATAACGTTCATCTTGTGTTGGCGACAACGGAGACATCTATCGGCATATGTTATGGCTATCAGGGTAGGGTCTCACCGAATTCAACATGTCTCCCTGACTTATGCATTGGGGAGTCTATTGACGCAGCTAGGCGGTATCAGCATTATGTCTCAGTGAGGTCTTCTTGTCTCGCCGATTGGGGGAACATAATACATCATATTGGCATGAGTTTGTGTTTTCATGAGGATGTCATGGCGATATCCATATGTCTCACCAACGATGCAAGAGCTTTCTTCTGAATGACTTTCGGTGGGAGATAAAATTATCGGTGTATGGTCATAGCAAAAGGGTTGGGTCTTGCTGACAATATTCAATGTGGACTCCTCTCGGTGCGTGAATGGCTTTCAGCAAGAGTTTTGATTTCTCTTGGTGATCTTGGTGTGCTCGACTTTCGGTATAACAACTTTCTCTTCAAGACATCTCGCCGAAGGTTGGAAGTTGTGGCGACAGTGGATCGTTGTCAGCATAGGTGTTGAAATGACTCGGCGACTGAGAAATAACGTGATGGAAACCTTCGGTATAGGTTGGGGCGATCACCGTAAGGTCTCGATGAGTGACCTTCGGTCTCGCTGATGGAAAACATGAGGATCTTTGTTGGCGTAGGAACTGCCATGTCTCGATGAATGGAAAGCAAATGGGGCCTTGCGGTATAACAAAGTGAAGTCTACAAGAGGTCTCCCCGATAGATGAAAGCTACAACAACATGTATGAGAAGTATGGACTCGTCGGCGAGAAATTATTTAAGTCACAACGACTTGGGGTGCTCCTTGTCTTCGGTATAACAAGCAGGAAGTCACAGCGACATTCAAGATGGATAGGGATTTTTGGTGAAGCAATGTTGAGTCTGCGAGAGGTCTTCCCGATGTCAGAGAGCTATGGTGACAGTAAATGGGACAAAAGGAGCGTATCGGTAAGAAACTATTTGTGTCTCGACGATTGAAAAGTGTATTGGGGAACCCCTCTCGTCAAAACTAAGACTAGTCTGTGTGATATCTCCCCGATGGTCGACAATCTTGGCGAAAGAAAAATACAAGTGTGCAGGATGATTAACGATTGACATTATTTTGCCTTTGACATACCTTCTATTGTGTCTCGCCAACTATTCGTGGGTGATAACAAAATTTTAAAACATCAAGGCCGACATGTATCTGCTTGGAGGACCATTGCTTGCCAGCTCGATTAGAGCCCAAATTTTGTGTTGGGCCGACATGTGATCTCAATATAATATTTTCTTCAAATGCTTGTGTATAAATAAGCATTTTGGCAATTGTAATAAACACTAAGTTATGAATTATTCGATACAGTAGGCAAATTGTATGGATACAGAACAATAAATTTATCAAAACACAGACTATGATGCATGTTCTGAAATGGAGGTATTTATGAATGTCAATTGATGTTGCTGCACATGTCTGGTATCAGTTATCTGTTGAATTAAATAAAAGAATTGCTAAGTTGTCTCCAAGATGGATTCTTTCTGATTGTTTAAATTGATATGACAAGTTTGTATTCAGTTTATCAATGCACATTTGTTGCACTTGTGTGATCGATTGATTGGTTCTTTCAAGTAAAGACTAAATCATTTTAGTTAATCATAGTAATCAGAGAGATTCAGTTGGATTATTCAAGTAGAGCTTAGTAGTCACATTATTGCATGTTTATACAAGTTGTAAACATAATATATGCCAGATAATTTGAATCTTCTCAGAGAAGTGTTGCTCATCTTGATCTCATTTGACTCCGCATACCCAATAAGGCACTGGTCTCTGCACTTCACCATTTGAACTTATTCAGTTTTTGTTACATTTGTTAATTGAGTATTTAGTTTAGGATTCAGATCAGAATATTGTTACTGTTTTCAAGTTGGATTTCATTTGTTCACCTCCAATTGCCATTGTGGAAAAATTGTTTTTTTTTAGAAGATTATCACAAATTAAGTCTGCACCATTCAGAGAGGTACACCCACCTAGGTTTTGCAGCACCTAAAGCGTAGAAGGTCGAATTCTTTTGATCTTGTCTATTACCCTAAAGCATATCAAGAGATTGGCAGCCTCTTGAGGCATTCAGCCTACGTTTTTGAGAGCTAACAAATTGGTGACTCTGCTAGGGAACAATTAGAATCAAGGCCTTAATCATAGAGTTAGAAATCTTGCATAGACTCCACTGGGAATAAAAAGTATCAAACCTTTTCTCATTTTTTTGATAAAAGTGAGTGGCGACTCTTACAGAAATTTTGTAGTTGTTCATCATGAATGGAAGAAGATCTCAGTATAGGGGAGGCCATACTAGAGCCCCTGCTGATAGCAGTAAGTGGACACACAAGGATGATAGAGCTGATAAAGGAAAGAGGATCAATGAGGACATGTGCATAACAAACAAAGGTAGAGCACCAAGAGCACAGGATGAAACATATAATTGCTTTGATACGTGGAGAGATGATTCAAGTGCAGAACTTTGTACCCCTGATGATCAAAGAAATCCTTTTCCTTTTCACGATTCTCATAAACAGGCTGAGCTTGAAGCTAAGAAACAGGCTGAGTTGAAGCTAGACTTGAGCCTGAATGACTCAGAATTCAACATGAATATGATCAAAGGATGAAGGGCAATCATGAAACTCCTAAAGGAAACCATGAGCTCTCGATTCCTGATGAAGTAAAAGCACAGTTGGAACTGAAAGAGAAGAAGATAAAGGAACTAGAGGCTAAATTGTAGAAAGCCCAAATTACTGATCAGACGGCTGGTGGCCCAAAGTATGTCCCACCTCACAAGCAGGGTGATCCTGGCGCAGGGCCCTCCAATCAACAAAATGCTCCTCAAAATCAGATAGGGAATCATTACAAGCAGCCAAATCATCCACCTCACATTCCTACACAACATACAGGTATGTAGCCACCTCCTGGTCAAAATTATATCCCACATCATAATGCACAGTACAATAATCGCATGCCTCAGTATCAACATCTGCCTATTCCTCCCCCTCACCAGCATGCAACCACGATCAGATAGTTTGATTTAGCTGGTTTTCAGTTTTATCCTTACCCTATGGATGGTAGTTGGAGGAATATGGTGCCCAAATTTACAAGGAGTAATGCAATCATAGCTGAAGAACATTTAAGGATTTTTAATGTTTTCATTCAGGATATAGATATGCCTTATGAATATTTACACATGAAGCTATTCATGATGTCACTTCTTGAAGATGTCAGCGATTGGTTCAACAGCCTACCGACATTCTTAATTAATTTTCTCCAGGAATTTCAAGACAAACTCTTAGAGCAATATGGGAATCAAAATGCTCCAGATGCAGCTCTTCATGAATTAATAAGAATTCAGAAAAATCAAAATGATTCAATTTATGATTTCAACTGAAAATTCAACAAGTTGCATACTAAAGTACCTCCTGGATCAAGGTTGCCTAATTCTGTTGCATTGAGTGTGTATTTAAATGCATTTGATCCTAAGATAGGGTATGAACTGAGAAGTAGATCCCCAAGAGATTTGGCTGAAGCACAGAAGATAGCACTGACAATTGAAAACAATAGGAAGGCTGCTAGTATAACTAATAAAAGAGACAATCTGAGGCCTCCTCAGCAAAATAATAATTATCAATACAGACAAGAAAATACATACAGAAATGAGAACAGAAATGAAAGGCCAAGGTTGCATGATATGCCTTACAATATAGATTGGAAAGATGGGAAACCTATAGCAACCAGGCCCAGAAGTAAAGAGACACATGATCCATTGAGCAAGAAAGGTACTTACATGGTGAGTAATAATTACTTTTGTGAAGTTTGTAATCAACCACATTCTCCAAACTATTGTGTTGTAGCTCAAAGGATGCAAGAACAAGGAATGCTGATGGATGGAGAGGATCACACGGTGTATTTGACTTCAAATATTTTTCACCATGTCGAGGAAAGAAGTTTATCTTAAGAGGATGAAGGCTATGAATATGATGTTTCCAATTAGAAGTATAATGTCCATATGGCCGAACAGCAGATCTTTTATGATTCTGATGAAGATTACACAGAGCCACATCCTGCTGAGGTGCCTGCTCAGTGTAATGTAAGGAGACTCACCGAAGATGAAATAGAAAGAATAACCGTTGTTGCAGTTGAGAAAGCCAAAAGTCAATATTGGTTGAGAAACAAAAAAGTAAATGAGCAAGATGGAGTTCCTGGGGGAATTTTTATAAAAGATCAAAAGGCAACACAAGAAACTGTAAAGAAGCCAGAAAACAAGAAGCATGATAAAATTGAATAGAAGCTAGCCCAAAAGGAGGAAGTGAAGGAATTAAATAAAGATGTACAGACGCCTGGCCAACTTAATAAAAAAGAAAAAGAAGAAAACAAAGGAGATGTGCCAGAGCTGAAGAAGACTGTTAAGATGGAGAGCTCCTCTTTTGATTTCACACAAGCATTATCCCAGGTAAAAATGTATGTTCCACTACTTGAATTAATGAAAATTAAGGAGTACAGAGATAATGTTGTTCAATTGATTATGAATGGAAATGAAAAATATATGAATTATGAAGAAGTCAATAGGCAGGAAAAGTTAAATAAATCTAAAGTCTGTTTGGGTGATGTTTTAACAACTTCCCCACATGTGGATCCATTCTTTGCCACATTGCTTATAAATAATAAATTGTTGAGGAACTGCATGATAGATTTTGGTGCTGCTATAAATATTATGCCAGTAGGTGTTATGAAGCAGCTGGGCTTGTGTGTTGATACATATGAAGGGAAGTGCTATGCAATGGATAACAGACCTATACCTGTGGTAGGCATTATGAGAGGTGTTGAAGTCAAATTAACTACTTATCCACAAGTGGCTTATAACATAGATATAACAGTCATTGATACTCCTCCTCAATTCGGGATGCTTTTGTCAAGGCAGTGGACAGTAGCTGTTGGTGGAAATGTTCAATTTGATCTGTCTTATGCTACAATACCAGTGAATGGTGAGGAAGTCAAGTTGTATAGAGAGCCAAGAATGAACCAGCTTGTTGATTATGTGCCTCAAGATCAGATCAATTGTTTCTGTGATGTTGATCTTGGAAGTTTTAAAATAGAACCAGCTCAACCAAAATTAACTAATAGTGATCCAATTGAAAAACATGTTGCACAGAATTGCAATGGCGTATGGAAGATGTATTTTGATGGAGCTTGGAGTCAAGAGGGTAATGGAGCTAGGATTGTATTTGTTTCACTTGGAAGTATTACTTTTAAATATTCTTTTCTATTAGCATTTGAATGTACAAACAATGTGGCAAAGTATGAAGCTTTATTGACAGGCTTGAACATAGCTGTGAAACACAAGATTAAGTTGCTAGCTGTTTTGGGCGATTCTGAGTTGGTTGTTTCACAGATCAAATCAAAATATGCAGCAAAACACAAAAGATTAAAACAGTATAGGAATGTTGTATGGGATACCATTGAATTATTTGATGCATTTTCAATTGAGTGGACTGACAGGTCAAAGAATATAATGGCTAATTTTTTAGCAAATGTGGCGCTGAAAAGAGATGATATCACATTGGCTGGGGTATCACAAATTGAGTTCAAGACAAGGCCTGTTGTTCTTAATAATGTTTATAGTTGGCAGGTCTTCAATGATGATACTGACCTTTTGAAATTCCTCAATTGTATAGATCAGTATGAGGCTCAGGAAATTGATTTCAATGCTTTTGTTGAAGAAGTGGATGGGAAGAAAACTGTGTTTGGCAAGGAGATATTGCAGCTCAAAACAAATAAACTACCCAAGGGTCTAGTGGCATTGGAGAGGTTGTATGATGGAAATGATAGATCTCTAATGAAACAAATGCCAGTCAGAAGAGAAGATATTGAAGAAATCAACTTGGGGACTGAGATAGCACCAAGAAAGGTATACATTGGAAAGAAGATCAGCCCTACAATTAGAAGAATGTTGATTGAGTTGCTAAGAAAGTACAAGCATTTTTTTGCTTGGTCTTATGAAGATCCGAAAGCATACAGGGAAGATTTATTTCAGCATGAAATACCACTGAAGCTAGACACCAAGCCTTTCAGACAAAAGCAAAGACCCATAAATCCAACGCTGGAACCTAAAATGCAAGAAGAATTGACAAAGCTTAGGGATGGAGGAATTATCAAACCAATCAGACATTCAACATGGGTTTCTAATTTGGTCCCTATAAGAAAGAAGAATGGTGATATCAGATTGTGTGTGGACTTCAAAAATTTGAACATGGCATCTCTCAAAGATAATTATCCTCTACCCAACATGGAGGCCATATTGCATAAGGTGACAAGCTGTGAGCTATTATCTATGATGGATGGGTTTTCTGGATACAATCAGGTTAAAGTCAAGGAATCTGAGCAATACAAGACAACATTCACTACTCCTTGGGGAACATATGTATACATAAGAATTCCATTTGGTCTCCTAATGCTGGAGCGACATTCCAAAGAGCCATAGATGTAGTATTTGCTGATTTGATTAATGTTATCATGGTGGTGTATCAAGATGACTTGACTGCTTATTTGAAGAAGGTTGAAGATCATGTGCAACATCTTGAAAAGGTATTTATTAAAGCTCTTGAATATGGTATTAGTTTAAATCCAAAGAAATGTCATTTTGCAGTCATAGAGGGTAAGCTCTTGGGGCATATTGTTTCAAAAGAGGGAATTAGAATAGATCCTGAGAGGGTGGAAGCTATTGATAAGACTCCTATTCCCAAAATTGTCAAGGCAATACAATCTTTCTTTGGAAAAATTAATTTTGTCAGAAGATTCATTTCTAACTTTGCTGAGATCATCAAGCCCATATCTAAAATGTTGAAGAAAGGAAAAAAAATGGATTGGACTGCTGAATCTTTGGATGCTTTTATGTCTATCAAAAGGGCTATCAAAGAGGCTCCCGTTCTTAAGTCTCCAGATTTTACGAAGCCTTTTCAGATTTTTTCATTTGCATCAATGCATACTATTGTTGTTGTTATGTTACAGAAGAATGAAGGTGGTTATGAACAACCTGTGTCTTTCTTTAGTAAATCATTACAAGGGTCTGAATTGAAGTATGACATAATGGAAAAATAGGCATTTGCATTAGTAAAGGCCAAAAAAGCATTCAGACCGTATCTTGTTGGAGAAAAGGTGATTGCTTATGTCCCTCATGTAGCTGTCAAAGACATTTTAACACAATCTGAAGTTATAGGGAAAATATGCAGATGGATCAGCAAGATTCAAGAATTTGACATGGAGATACAGATTACTAAGCTGGTAAGAGGCCAAGGCTTGGCTAAGCTGATGGCAGAATCAAATATTGAAGCAAGTCAAGTATGTAATGTAGAAGAAGGAACTGCAATTGCAAGAATTGAGCACACTCCTTGGTATACTGATGTTATGCATTATCTTAAATATATGAAGTGTCCAGATGGATTAAGTGATAGCCAAAAGAGAACTTTGAAGTTACAGGCATCCAAATATGTTTTTATGGATGGTGATCTATTTTGGAAAAACGGGGATGGCATATTGTTGTTATGTTTGGATGAGTCACAGGCTAAACGTGTTTTGAAGGAAATGCATGAAGGAGTTTGTGGAGGTCATTATTCAGTAAAGACAACTGCACACAAAATTCTTAGGGCTGGGTATTTTTGGCCAAAGGTTTTTAATGATTCTTTTACACATGTGAGAAAATGTGAAGCTTGCCAAAAGTTTTCTGGAAGATTGAAGTATCAGGGTGCTTTGCCACTTCGACCTATGCAGGTTGATGTCCCTTTTCATCAATGGGGAATTGATTTCATTGGAGAGATACAGGAGAAGTCAAGTGGAGGACATAGATGGATATTAGTTGCCACTGATTATTTTACAAAGTGGGTAGAGGCAATCCCAACTAAGGAAGCAACAAGCAGGGTAGTGACTAATTTCCTGATGGACAACATTATTACCAGATTTGGTACACCATTGAGGATAATCGCAGACAATGGGATGTGCTTTAGGTCGGATGAATTCAAAAGCTTTTGTGATAAGTATGGCATTACTATTTCTTATGCAGCCCCTTATCATCCACAAGCCAATGGTCAAGCAAAGTCTAGCAATAAAAGTCTTTTGAAGATTATAAGGAGAATGCTAAGGCAAAACAAGAAGGCTTGGGATTCAAAATTGAAAATGGCTGTGTGGGCTGATAGGATCACTGTGAAAAAGGAAATTTGAAAATCTCCATTTGAATTAGTGTATGGAGTACAGGCTAGGATGCCTCTGCAGAATTTGTTACCAGTCTACAAGTTTGTCTTACAGGAAGATTTGGAAGTTCTTGAACCCATGGAAGACAGAATGGAGCAACTTGTTGAACTTGATGAAGTAAGGAGAGAGGCCCAAAGTCAGAACATGAAGTTACAGGCACAAATGAAGTATCTATTTGAAAAGAAGGCAAAGAATAGAAAATTTGAAGAAAATGATTTGGTGTTGATGTGGAATGCAAGGTGTCAGGAGAAATGCAAGCATGGTAAATTTGAAGCTCTCTAGCTGGGACCTTTTGTTGTTGTTGGAAAGAAGGGTGAGGACTCATATTATCTATAGAACATGGTTGGTGAAGATCAGGAATTGCCTGTTCATGGGCAATTCTTGAAGCTTTTCTTCTCTTGAGCAGCACAGAGGATTAAGGGTTTCCAGTGCATGGTCAACTCTTGTGTATCCTCTTTAAAATTATTTTTCATGCACAGTAGTCTAGGATTATGTCATTTTCCATTCACCTCTATCTTGCATTCACTTTGCATTCACTCCCACTTTGCATTCATTTCCATTACCATTCATTCTATTACTACTCACCGGTTCTTCATTTTATGCCTGGCCTGCTCACCCATGATTCTGGATCCTTGCAATGATCTTACTATCATTTATCCCCAGACGGAGCCACTGTTGGAACTGTAAAAATATAATATTTTTACATGAGTTTTCATTCATAATTTTTTTGATTTGGTCCTCCTGTATGCATTTTTCATTTATTGTTTGCCATATTGTCCCATTGAATCGATCGAGTTATGCATTTTTCATGTCTGGATCCATATCGGCATAGGTTCATTCCTGTCTCCCTAATCAATTTTTTGTTTTCCGCTTGCATGATATCTCCCTGATGGTCAACAGTCTTGGTGAAAGCAAAATACAAGCGCGCGGGATGATTAACGATTGACGTTATTTTGCCTTCGGCATACCTTCTATTGTGTCTCGCAAACTGTTCGTGGGTGATAATAGAATTTTAAAACATCAGGGCCAACATGTATCTGCTTGGAGGATAGTTGCTTGCCAGCTCGATTGGAGCCCGAATTTTGTGTTGGGCCGACATGTGATCTCAATATAATATTTTCTTCAAATGCTTGTGTATAAATAAGCATTTTGGAAATTGTAATAAACACCGAGTTATAAATTATTCGATACAGTAGGCAAATTTTATGGATACAGAATAGTAAATTTATCAAAATAGAGGCTATGATGCATGTTCTGAAATGGAGGTATTTATGAATGTCAATTGATGTTGCTGCACATGTCTGGTATCAGTTATCTATTGAATTAAATAAAAGAATTGCTAAGTTGTCTCCAAGATGGATTCTTTCTGATTGTTTAAATTGATATGACAAGTTTGTATTCAGTTTATCAGTGCACATTTGTTGCACTTGTGTGATCGATTGATTGGTTCTTTCAAGTAAAGACTAAATCATTTTAGTTAATCACAGTAATTAGAGAGATTCAATTGGATTATTCAAGTAGAGCTTAGTAGTCACATTCTTGCATGTTTATACAAGTTGTAAACATAATATATGCCAGATAATTTGAATCTTCTCAGAGAAGTGTTGCTCATCTTGATCTCATTTGACTCTGCATACCCAATAAGGCACTGGTCTCTGCACTTCACCATTTGAACTTATTCAGTTTTTGTTACATTTGTTAATTGAGTATTTATTTTAGGATTCAGATCAGAATATTGTTACTATTTTCAAGTTGGATTTCATTTGTTCACCTCCAATTGCCATTGTGGAAAAATTGTTTTTTTTTAGAAGATTATCACAAATTAAGTCTGCACCATTCAGAGAGGTACACCCACCTAGGTTTTGCAGCACCTAAAGCGTAGAAGGTTGAATTCTTTCGATCTTGTCTATTACCCTAAAGCATATCAAGAGATTGGCAGCCTCTTGAGGCATTCAGCCTATGTTTTTGAGAGCTAACAGGCCCTCCTTGGCCTGCTGGGTATACTAGCATAGTGTACGCCACATCTTCATAGATATATACCTCCTCTAAAGAACGTATAGCCATAAAAAACTCCTGGCTAATTTCTTCCTGCATTGGCTGAGATGAAGTTTCTAACATTTTTCTCTTTGAAGATTTCTACAAGCTCCTGGTTTTGCAATTCCCCTTAGTTCTGGATACGCAAAAGAAGAAATTTTCACTTTAGCTCTTTGGCGTTTATGAAAATACTTTGAAACATTAGACCTTTTCATGCAATATTTGGAAATCTTTCCTCAAGGTGGTAGGCGAAAGCAAGCCTTTTGCATTTAATTTGACATGTATCGTTAATTTTGCAATTTGTGCAAAATGGACTGCTTGTTATTTCGAGGTGGTCGGAGTTCATTATTGCGTTTGGCGATCATGTGATAAGCTGTGATCTCCTTGGAACTTGATCCGGAAATTTTCTTGCTAACCTTGCGTTAGTATGCACTAGCAATTAATATCCCAGCCAGAATGATTACGCCAAGCAAACGATCACGACCTAGAAAGATATGAATATCACCTTGGGCTCTGGTACACGTTTGAGAGATGACACAATAGCCTACGGCCATACGTCTCACTACCAACGAGTGCCACCTTTTTAAAGCTAATTAATTAGCTCCTATTAATCAAGCACGTAATGAGTCGTGCTATCACAGATGCAACTAGCCCGAAAATGTGAGCAAATGCAGGCACACCTTTCAAGTTAGCAACTAGCTTAATATCATATTTTTTCAAAGAGGATTAGCATGGGTCTTGTCATTTTTCTATAAATAGGCCAGTAAGTAGTGAGGAAAACATACTTAGCATTTGAGTAGTGATAGGTCAGTAGTAAAGTCTTAAGCAGACCTTCTCATAGGTTAGGTGATAGATAAATTTCGGCATTAGCTCAAAAGCCTAGGGATAGTGTCAGAGTTATGGATACTCCAATTCGCTTAACCTCGTATAAGTCACAAACGACATTCCTAGGGGAGGTTTCAACTAGGAGGCTGAAACAGATGACCAAGAATAAGCATTATTTGGTCTTGGTAGCCATAAAGTGGGTTTTAGGCAAATACTATATATAGTATGAGGACAAGTATCAGGTGAACATTGACATATGCTCCCACTTCGTAGCATTCATGCTAGACATCAACATCCCCCGGCCACTTATCCTGAAGCTTGTTAAATAAATCTTCCTGAAAAAGTACCTGAATGGTCTCGACGAGGTTGTTGCTCATGCTGCCTATGGGGTAGGCCTGCTATCAGCCAGCGACCTGCGTCGCTTTATTGAGGAAGAAGTTGTTGTCGTTTGGCTGTCGTTCCTTAGTGGATTTTGCTACAGATCCACGACCAGCACCAGCCGAGGGTTACTTAGGCCCTACACTTCCTGTTCTGCAGCTACAATGTAATACCCTTCTACGACGTAGATTGGTATACTGACTTCAGGAACCTGGTATTCCCCCCGCCAATGGTGGTTGTGCCGAATGATGCTGCTAGTGCTGTCGAAGAACTCATGGATGAGGAAGAAGTGGATGCTACAGTTAATGTGTCAATTGCTGCCAGCCATGCCTTTGGATGAAAACCCCCTTGCTTGCTCAACAAATGTCTCCCTGCCTACTGCTTAGAATACCTGCCCATAGCTGTATATAAGCCTGAAAAGGGCTATCGTATACATAATAGTTCAGATACTTGTTAAATTTTGGATTATGGCTTCCCAACCACTTTTGTAATGTAAAGAACATATATGAATAGATATATATCTTTTTAAAGAAAATCCATTCTCTTCCCTTCATTCTGTATTTTAGTTTTATGGGCTCTCGACTTTCATTCTGTTATTTCTCCACACATGAGTGTGTTCTGTGTAAAGCAATTCTGGTATTCCACCTGCCAATAATAATGGGTTAATTCACAGAAGCACAAACTAATCGCAAAAGACCGGCCAAAGAAACGAAAACCAAATAAAAGCACTATTTACATATGTACAAAAAAAACTCAATGCCTAATGGAATAACTTAAGATGAATCCCATTGATTGGGATTCCTGAGGGTTCCTGTTCCATATTTTCCAGCTCAAAAGTGTTGTGTTCTTTGCACCGAATAATTTTAAAGAGACCCTCCCATAGGCTATCAAATTTACCATGTTGACCTAGCTTAGCAGCCCTTTTATCATACTTCAGCACTAAGTCTCTGCATTTTAGACCTTGGTCAGAAGCTTTCTTGTTAAACGATCGCTTGACTATCTGTTGATGGCTTGTCATAGCTATTAAGGAATTCTCCCTTTTTCCCTGTACTTCCAATAGTTTGGTGAGCCACACCTCCATGGATTCATTTTATTCTATCTCAAGAGATTTCAACAACTGTATTGCCAGAATCTCCATGGAGATAGATAACAACACCTCTTTTCCGTATACAAACTCATAAGGCGAAGTCTTAAGGACTTGCTTAGGAGTTATGTGGTTTGCCCAGAGCGTTGTTCGGAGGTTTTTATGCCATTCTCTTTGGTGTTCTGAGCCAATCCTTTTAAGGATTCGAACTAAGCTTTTATTCGTTGACTCCGCTAGACTATTTCCCTGTGGGTAATAGTTTGATGATGTCTTAAGGAATATGCCATTCTTTAATGCAAAGTGACATACCTTTGTGCCTAGGAAAGCTCTAGCATTATCTAAAATGATAGTTTTTAGAGGGCCAAACTTTGTCACCAATTCTTTGAGGAAATCTACAATCTTCATTTTTGTTGCGCTTTTAAGGGGAATAGCCTCCGTCCACCTTGTGAAGTAATTTGTGGCAATCAGAATCCACTTGTGTCCATCGCTAGAAACTGGGTTGATCATTCTGATGAAGTCTAGGCCCCATTGTGCAAACGGTTCGTGCGCCACTATAGGTTTGAGGGGCATTGCAAAATTATTCCTTCTGTCAGCGAAGAACTGGCATTTTTTGCAACCCTTCACCAAAGAGTGGGAGTCATTAAAAAGTGTAGGCCAATAATAGCCAACACGCATGATTTTAATGGTGGTGGTTTTGGCAGAGAAATGTCCACCCGCAACACTATTGTGGAATGCATCGAGGATCTTCTTCACCTGCTCTGAAGTGACGCATCGCAAGAGAACTCCATTGAAATTCCTTTTGAAAAGGACTCCTTCTATTAACGTATATCCGCAATTCTAAAGCTAGTAATACCTCCTTTTTTGGGATGAGATGCTTGGTGGATACTTTTCGGTTTGCATGAACCTCATTCTATCAGTCAGCCAACCTCCTTTCGATTCCAATTTATTTATCAAAATGAGCTCTGGTTGCTCCTCTATGACAGGTACCTCCTCGTTCTGTGCCATGTACTCACACAGTCCTCTTCCTTTAATAGTTTTAGTACGCTTGACTTCACTGTCATATTCAAGGATCTTGGTAATCCAATTAGCCCTTTTTTCTATGATCTCCTCTTCCATGATATATTCATGCACATTGGAATGTGTGACATACACTAGCACCTTGTTGTAGGAAATTAGATGGGGGAACTTTTTAAGTCCCTTTACTATTGCAAAGGCCTATCTTTTAACAAAATTATAATTCGCCTCATATTCCTTTAGGGCCCTGGAGTAGAAAGCCACTAGATGTTCCCCCTTTTCTTTGTCATCCTTTTGGGTTAGGACAGTAGCAATACTAGACTTGCTACTGAAAGCATACATTATAAAGTCCTTGGATTGATCTAGATTAACCAACACTGGAGCTGTGGAAATAGCTTCCTTGACCTTTTCAAAAGCTTCTCGAGCTTCTATTGTCCACTTGAATGTTTGATCTTTCTTCAGCATTAGGGTGATTGGCCTAATCATTCCCGCGAAATCAAAAATAAACTTGTTGAAAAAACTTACTTTGCCCAGGAAAGACTGAACACCTTTCTTATTTACCGGAAGGGGAAGTTATTTGATATCCTTTACTCATTTGGGGTCAACTGAAACACCTTCTCTAGACACAACATGTCCCAACAGCTTACCCTGTGGCACTCCGAATACACATTTCTTCAGGTTTAAGGAAACTCTGAACTCTTGAAACTTTTGAAAAACTAATTCCAAATGATCAAAATTATCATCCTTAGATTTAGAGAACACGGTAAGGTCATCCAAAATAGATTAGAATAAACTTATTGATTAGTTCACTGAATGCGATGTCCATCGCTCCGCTAGAATGTTGCCCCTACATTGGATAAACCAAAAGGAATTTTAGCATATACAAATGTTCCCCACTTTGTGGTCAATGTAGTCTTGTGCTGATCCCCTTCTTTAACTCGGATTTGATTGTAGCTGGAGAAACCATCCAGCAGAGAAAACATTTTCGATCCTGCGACAGTTTGTAGGATTGACTCCATAGAAGGCAATAGATAGTGGTCTTTCAGAGATGCTTTGTTTACGTCTCGAAAGTCCACACACAAGTAGATATCTCCATTCTACTTTCAGAATGGGACCAGATTCGATACCCAAGTCCTATGTTTGATTGGGAAGGCAATGCATGACTCAATGAGCTTAGTTAGCTCCTATGCCATTAGGGCTTCAATTTTAGGGTTGACTGGCCTCTGTTTCTGTCAGACTGGTTTTGCACCTTCTGTTAGCTCAATAGTGTGTTAAATGATGCCAGGATCGTATCCCTCTAGATTATCGTAGGACCAGGCCACAACTCCATATTTTTCATAGAAATTGATGAGCCTTTCCTTATCATGGTGTGGGACATTTTTTCCAACTCGGAGATTCCTACCATTGGAGACCCAAAGGTCCTTATAATCAATTTTGTCCACCACGAACTTTTGCTTATGATTTCGGGCATCATCGCAATCGAAATTTTTTTTGAGAGTAACCAATCCTTTCGAAAGTTTATTAGATTTGAGTTGCACAATTTATCCTTCATAAGCCTCGTCAATCTTTGGTTGAAGTTGATCGACGAACTCCCCTAAGTGTTGGATAAACAAGGCGATGTGTTCATCACTTTCAAAAACCTGCTGACTCTGATCATTTTCGAGGATCACTAGTCGGACTAGTACTCGTACTGAATGTTTTTTTATGAAGCAGGTCAGAGACAGGATCAAATTGAGCGCCAATCACAGCAATGCGATCTGCATCGCTATTTTGTTTCTAGGGAACGGTCTGGATGTTGAAAGCTTCAAAACCATCAATCAGGTCCCAGACTCGATGCCTATAGGATCTCATGTGGACATTCTTTGCTACAGAAATTCCTTGAACTTGGTTAACTACTAGTTCAGAATCTCTGAACATAATTAATTTCTTAATTCCCATTCGTTCCGTAAGGCTTAGGCCTTGAACTAACCCTTCATATTCAGCCTCATTGTTTGAATAGGCGAAATGAAAGTGGAAAGACCTTAACCATTTTTTATTTTTTGGGGATATTAGATATACCCCTGCTCCAGCACCTACTTTTCTTCTTGCTCTGTCAAAGTACAGTGTCCATAGCTCATTTGCTTGGCTACCCTTGGATTCTTTGGCAACCCTCGGAAGCACTTGGTCTTCATCATAAATTATATACATGCCCAACCCTGTAGCATGATAATTGCTGAAAGGATCATTGTTTATGTGTTCACTCAACAGAGCATCTTTTTTATCATTTTGATCTCCGCTCACTTTCTCTTCCTCTAGTAATTCAATGCAATACATTTCTTGCTTGGTGATAGAGGTATGCGCAGCTTCAAAATTAATCAAGGCTTCATCCGCCACATGTTCAAAATGTAGAGCCTCTGATTCTATCTTCATTTTTCTGATGGGTTTGGTCCTAAGTATCAAATGTGACCAATCCAAGGATAGGTATCCGCAGACCTTTGAAGTAAATTCTTGGGATAGGCAGAGACCAAACATAGGAGGGACATCTATGATCACTGTGTCCTGCGGAACTGTGATACTAGGGAAAGCAAATAGGGTTAAAGGAAGCACTTTGATGACACCTACGGTCTCAAATTTATTTCCATCAAGCTACATCACCCCTCTTTTCATAGGTTTGTAGTTGAGTCCCAAAGCTTCAGCTATCTGTTTAGGCATAACCATTGTACTAGCACCAGAATCAATCATAGCGTTGTGCAATAACCTCTTTCCTATAATGAGAGTCAAGAAGAAGGGCTCAGGTTTCGACCTCCTTCTGTCCTCGGCAAGGGATTCCTTTGTATTATTTGCAAGGACCTTAGCTGGCGGTATTTGATAAACAACCTCTGCACTGGCAAATGACTATGTTGATGCTGGGTCAATCTCTTCTTGAAGTGCCTTCTGTAATAGCATCTTTTGTTCTAGGATAGCTAGAATGTCCCATAGAGACACATTAGCGAATGATTTCTTCAATTTCTCTACCACATTAAAAGGTGACAAAATCAGAGGTTTCTACTCCTTGGTTCTTGCTATAATAATTTTCTTTCGTGGTTGAGAAGATGAAGGGACGGTTGAAGCATTGGGAATCTGATCGGAAACGCCTTTGAGTTGTGGGGTGTCTAGATGTAAAATAACTAACTCACTGGTGAATCTCCTCTTTGAGCATGTGTTATAATCATATTGTACTTGCGGTGTTTTGGATATGAATGTCATTGGAAAACACCGTTTCTTCTTCCTCCATCCAAGAGAAGAGCATATGTTCAAGAACAATATTGAATTCTTGTTCTAAAGACATTCCTTGCATTTGCGCGGTAAGGACTGCACTCTCCATTTGTGGTGAGGCATATACATAACCTCCTTTTTTTTTTGTGCCTTGGCTGCGTTGCTCCACCACCTTTTGTTGTAGGTTTCCACGTGGACAATTCTGGGGCATATGCACATCGCTGCAGGGGAAACACCATGGATTGATATCATCAATAAGATTGTTTTGTCCTATGATTAATTCCCTACTCGAGCTTTGCGATGCACTCGTTAGCGGAGTAGGCACCAACACCATTTGGTTTGCCATCGGAGCTGGTGGATTATTGCGAGTCGCACCCTGATATTGATTTTGCTGATAAGAAGACCGCCCGCCTTGATAGTTTTGATAAGCAAGCTTCTGAGGCATTGCTTGGTTCCGCTTAAGAGTGGTTATATCATTTTCCATGGTTCGCAACATATCTTTGAGGTCACTTATTTCATCCTTGGAAGAACTTGATGTAGAAGCCACATTTTCAGGGGCGGCCGCATATGTGTACATTGACTGGGCAGCTGCGGGCACACTAGTTGACGCAACCTCTTGCGTGTAGATCAATATTTTAGGAAATATCAGCATAATAGGTCGAGGAGGCAATTTTCTACAATCTATCAAATGATTCTCAACTTTGATAGTGGTACCATAAGCATCTGGCAGAGTAGCTCCTCCTAAAGACTTGATCATCATAGAAATGTTAGAATTGATGGACTTCAGATAAAATATAAATGCCAACTCGAGAGTCGGGTGTATGGTAAAAGGGATCCTCTGCCAATTTGCATGAAATCGGGAATTAAAGTCCATCAGAGCCTCCTGGGGGGCTCGTTTTATAACAGATAGTTGATAATATAATGAAGAACGATTTCCATCATTCGAGAACCTCTCATAGAATGGATCCCTGAGCTCATCCCAGGTGTGAATTGAATTAGGAGTCAGTGTTCGGTACCAATCCAGAGCCTTGCCTTTAAAATATGCAGTGAAGAGTCTCAAGGCTACATTCTGCATTGTAATACCGTGTACCAGACATACATCCGCCACATCCTGCAAATGTTCTGCGGGTGTTCTTGAGCTGTCTTTGGTAAACTTCAGTATAGCTTTCATGGCTAAAACCCAGATAGTGCCCCACATAGTGGGCACTACCAGGGCTACCAAGGGACTTCCAGCATCCCATGCTACGTAGTTTCTGTTGGCGGCTGACAACATTGTGAGAGGCAATGACAGTGGGAATGGAACGGTTACCAGCTGATTTGTGACCTGGACTATCCCTAGTAGAGTTACTAGTAAACTGGGATTGCCTGCGGTTTGGGATCTAGTTACAGGTTGATGGCTCATACACCCTTCTAAAATGTGATTTCATTTAAACTCAGTCCCACCAGGTGTGCTAGAAAAAGAACAAATTGTTGATGCCAAAAATTGACAAGGTAATAGAGTCTTATGGGAAACTCAGTTTAAGGGGGACCTTTTGCGCTAAATTGAGTAACCTCTAGATTTTTAGAGAAGTCGGCTTCTTCTATAATGGGGTTTGGAAAGGGAAAAGGAAGCGGATATAATAAAGTAAAATCTAACCTAAGATGATGCGCCAAGATTTAATGATGGGCACGATAAATCATAGATTTAAGGGCCTGAATGGTGTTGTGTTCCAGAACATTAGAGACTTAAGATTATAGCATAGAAAATTTATTTATTCACATAAAATAATATTGCATACATTCTTACTACCAACAAGAGTTCTTAGACATGATCTAGATAAACAAACTTGCATTCAACATATATAAAATTTCTCAAATGAAGTGTCAAGACAATATAAACACAGTTAACAGTTTGATCAAATAGCATAAAAAATAGAAAGGCTGAACAATTGGCATAGTCTGAGAGTTTTGCAATTAAATAAAATAGTAATAAAGGCCTGACATATTTTACTAAAACCAATGTTATAGTTCCAAATTCTGGACCATTTCTCATCAATAGAGAAACTATATATAGCAGGAAGACCTCCCACCGCCTCAGAGAACAGTAACATAAAATATCTTACAATCTTCTGCAATGATGCCTAAATCAGAATATTCCCAAGGCCATTACAATAGGATCGAGCTGGAACACAACATCTAGTCATCCTAGGCACAGGTGTATCCTCTGCAATGATGGCGGTGGTCCTGCTTAGATAAGTATCATCCATTGGTGTGAATGATTATGATAAGTAGCAACTAATAGCATTATTTGGTTCATCCGGTTCATCGCCCACAAAACAGATCTGTTGCTTAAACACGTGGCAGGCTTTCGCTGCCTGCATGAACCTTTCTCCCATCGCTGCAGAGGATTTTCAAAAATGCAACACGTGTCAAATGGGCTTGCCAGCACTTTTTAGGAACGAGGGCTTCATGGCAACATCTCGCAGCCTGATGAGGCGTCAAGGAAACAAGAAACAAAAGCAACCCATAGCCGCAACACTTGGAAGCACAACGGAGATTTCCAGGATCCGAAGGGAATGCTGATACTCGATTTTGCGAAGAGTAGATGCGCGGAGCGGTAGATCAGATCTTTGATAAAAGGTCGAGCAAACTTTGCAATGTATAGGCCGGCGCACAAAAAATAAACCCGAAGGGAACTGGTTAAATATTTATTAACAATATCCTTTTGGCATATGATGTTATTTTTGTTCAGTAGATTACCTTTAGCATGCATATTAATGTAGATTCATATGCCCACTAAAGTGGAGGAAAAATGTATGATCATAAAATTGCACCCCCCACAATTTCACACACATTCTTGCACCCACTTTAGTGTCCATTCCCTTAGCATCTTGAGTAGGCTCATTTTAGCCCCTACATCAACCTTTTTCCTTCTCAGGATGCTCCAGCACCCCTTTTCAGTAGCTACCCTTCATCCATCATCTTTACATCAAACTTTGGGCTTTTCCTGTTCTCGTCATTTTGTAGCGTGATGTGTCCGAACACTAGTGTGCCACACAGATTTCTGCACGCTATGCTAGCATCTCGCGACGTGTCAATGCTCAGATGACCGTTTCAGAGCATGTTTTCCACTTGTCAGCTAAGTTTGTCGATGGAAATGGCTTGGGATTCCCTATAACGGCCCAAGAAGCTTCTTTTCTTCCTTTTTAATCCATTCTTTCAATTGATTTGCATCTTCTAAGTTCTTCCAACTTCTCCTAGCTCCACTCTTCCATTTCTAGCTTGTCTCTTGCTTTGGCTCTAACCTTCTTCCATCTTTCCCCTGCTTGCATAGTTCAACATAGCTTGTTATAGCAGCTTCAAGCTCTCTTAGCTTCTCTTCTTGCAACTTCATTTCCCTTATTGCATGCTTGTGAGAATCTTGGGACTTCATATCTCCTTCTTTTGCATCTACACTTTGTGATACGGGTTCTCCTCCTTGAGCAGGATATTCTTTTATCACCTCTTTTGTGATACAGGTTCTCCTCCTTGAGCGGGCTTTGCTTTTATCACTCCTAATTTATGGTGCGGGTTCCACTCCTGAGCGGGTTTTGCTTTCACCACACGCTTCTTCTATTTTGGTTCATCTGTCTCTCTTTCCATCTAGCTATTCGTGGAGGTTGGAACACCAAAACGGGGGTTTGACTGAGGCAAACCCCTATACAGCCCCAATACTTTCTTCAGATATCTTACAGACAGAGGTTTTGAAGACATTCATGTACGAGAGGCTTCATCACTTGCATTGTTGTGAGTACTTTCTTTCTCCTCTTCATCTTTAACATTTACCTTTCTTTATTTTCATCTCTATCACTTTGTATTACTTCATCGCATTTTGTTATTCTCAACAATCAGAGTAGAAGTAGTCATTTAGGCATTTTGTATGATAAACTCATTCTCTAGTCTATACGAGATGCCAGCATGCTGTGCTGTCATCCATATTCTGTGCTTTCATCCTTTGGCTGAGAGATTTTTAGTTTGTACAAAAAATATTTGTGGCTTGCTTCTTTTGATTCTAAAACTCTCACCGATGTTCCTTGAGGTAGTTGAGGGCAGTTTGCCTCGTGAGGATCTCTGAATGAAGAGAACTTGTGACTAGAGAATCCCCCTCTTCTACACCATCATACATTAGTAATTCAACTTTTACCTTATGCTTATTACCTTTCACTCCTTTCAGTAGCTTGGCCATTCTTTGGTCTTCAAGATCTAACTCTTCATCAACATCTTCATATTCTTCCTCTTCTTCATCTTCAGTCTCACTTTCATCTGCCACAGTCATTCCTCTCTTTTGTCCTATCTCAACATTTTCCAAGCTTGTTGCAAATCTCTTTTGGAATTCTTGCAACTTCCTCATCTTCCTTTCAATCTTCTCTTCCATCTCTTGCATCTTTCTTACCAAATTATCTCTTTTTGGAGGCATCTTGACACTTTGACTGTTCAATTTTCTGCTTTCTTCTCTTCAATCAAAAACTTTCAATCTTCAAAAGACCTATTCCCTGTGCTCTGATACCAACTAATGCAGGGATAGATGGATTTCATTTAAAACAACACAATTCAAGTTAGATCAAACAACAAAAGATTCACAGAACTCTCTCAAGTCACCTTTTTAGTATTACTATGCCTTTTGTCTATTAGGTCTGCAAACCCAGTTTCTCCAAATTTTCTTCTCAGAGATCCTTCCCTCACCCAAATCCTTAACATTTTCTGACACCCATCAAAGCCAACTAAAACATATTTAAAACCCTTCATAGGTTCCTTTTGAACAAATCATTCAAAACCAAGAGACTACACTGACCTAGTAAGCTAATTAGGTTTATTTCTCAAAGAAAGTACTCTTGAAATTCTGCACCAATATTGAAAAACCACCTAGACCTTTAAGACAGGTAACAAAAAGCCTCTTTCAACAAATTTTAGGACTCCAAACCCTCATTTTCCACGATTAAAGGGTAGGGTTTATTCAATCTTACGGTTCCCAAACTCATACAACCTTGAAATTTCCTCCAACACTCTTAAAAAAATTCTTTTGAAATCCCTTGTATTTCCTTCCAAGTGAGCTTAAACCTAGTATATTCTTCTAATACCTGGAGTATACTAGCATTCCTTTGCACTTTGTATGTTTCATATCAAGCTATGGTGTTACCACACTGTATTATCTCATCAATGACCTCCTGAGTTAATAACTGAACAAGGTCTCTATTTATCCTTTCAATACATTCCTTGAAGGCTTTAGCTTCTTTACCCTCATAGCCTAGCGTTTGGGGATCACAACCTTGACGTACTAACATTTCAATAAATTCTTGATCTTTATCAAGCAATTTTCTACATTCCATGATGACCTTTTTAAATCCTTCTATACATTGTATCAACATGTCACCTTCCCATTTATATTGTTTCTTCCATTTTTCTAGCAATGGAACTTCTTGCTCTGAAATTATATTTCTTTGTATTAATTCTTGGACATCCATTTGTATGAAAATTTCAACATTTCATCTTTCAGCATCAATCTATTCCTGGCGAACCCTGCATTCACTTTTAAATCCTCTGGATTTCTCAGACCAATGGTATGCTTCATTATACTTCCCTATTGCATCTGTAATAAATTCTTCTCCCTGCCTCACCCAATACTCAATCCATTCTTCAAATACATTCATTTTATGGTGAACTGTTGCAATTGCATCCACCTGTTCTTATGACATTAGTACTAGATGTTAGGGAAATTTAGTTTGTGCTTGACCAGATAGGGTTAATGATTTTAGAAAAATTTCCAAGGTAGAAACCCATTCCTTCAATTCTCTTTTCTTGTTTTTATACTTTTGTACTTTGGCAACAATGGCATAAAGATTCATCTTTTTTTCTTCGAACTCTTGCCTCCAAGATGAGTGTCCAAGATTAATACTTGTTATCTTGTACTCCTTAGATGTTATCTCATGTCTAATTTTTTCAGCTATTGGAGTAGCTATATGGATGGTTTTTTCCCCATCTGCATTTTTCTATATGACATGTTTTTCTTTAGCTCTTCGTGTGGGCTTAGGAGTATCTACTTCCTATATAAAACTGTTAAGATCCAGAGGTAGTATTTCTACTTCCATTGGAGAAGCCAATTCCCTGATCAGCCAATCAGGTGCATCCTCATCACACTCTACCTTTGCAACATTCCTTTGTTCCTACTTTCCACTTGATTCACGAACCTCTTCTCTTACTTCTTCAACTTTATTTGTTACATCCTTCGAAATAAAAATTTCATCAAAAATTTCTAGCATACATTTAGGATTTCTGGGATTTGGAACTATCTCCTCTGTTTGAAGACTTATATTTTTCTGTCTATCCAAATGTTCAACATCACCTTCTTGGATGTCACTTTCTTCATATCCTGCTATACCAAGATTTTCTTCATTTCCAACTCCATCACTTGAAACCTGTGTAGATTCTTCTTTCTCAATTTCAACTTCAACTCAGTCATTTTCTGATTCTTTAAAGACTTGTGGTTGTTCATTATCATTTGGATTATTCCCAAGCGAAGGCTGGGAATCAAAAGTATCTTCAATAGCAATATCATCAATAGGATCTTGTCTTGTAGTCTCCCCTACTTCCATATCAAGAATATTAGGGTTCACTGATTCTTGAGCGAGCGTTCCTTGTATAAATTCTTCTTCTTCAGTATTCGTAGGAGTCGACCCTGTATCTAGAATTTCTACCACTGTTTGTACCATGGGTTCATTTTTAAACTTCTTTTCTTTTACCTTTTCCCGCATGGCACCTCATCTATCCATCTGTTCTTTAATTTTGGCTTCATTTGCCTCAGAAATTTCATCCAAAACAATAGGAGTTCCTCCTAGTCCTTGTTTCACATTAACCATCTTAACAGAGGGAGGAGCAGTAAATAATGTTGTAGCTCTCTAAGATGCAGACCTTGTCTGTGCACCAACATTTTCTGTTACTTATACCTCTTCATCAATGGTAGGTTTAGTCATTGGCTTTGTTGTAAAGGAAGATGCACCTTTAGGTATTACTTTTGATTTATCTTTACTTGATTTTGCATCTTTCTACTTATCACCTTTCTTTAATGAAACTCCCTGACTTGAAGCCTTAGGGTTTTTCTCTTCAATTCTTATACCAGGAGTTGCTTTACTATTTTTTCATTTTCTTCTTAGCAAGTTTCCCACTCTCAAACGTAGTTTCATTTGCTTGTTTTCTTCTCTTATCTTGTCAGAACGTGGGTTCAATTCCTTTTTCTCTTAAATTTTTGCAGAAATCAGTTATCCAGTGTTGAATGTGTAACAAAATTGGTGCACTTGTCAATTGATGTCATTTCTTGACCCTCGTAATCCAAGTTTGGAATAGGTTCATCATACACTCTATCTTCATTATAAGCCTTATTCAACACTTCTCCATCATCGTTTTCCAACTAATCTGGAATATCATGAAGCATAAGAATCTGAGCAGATTTTAGGGACAATATTTCATATTTTCTTTTCCTTACTCTATGCTCATCTTCACAATTAAGCCAATAGTCTTCTAGGTGATGGACATGAGCATGGTAACCAACCCATCATGAGCACGGTAACCAACTATGTTCTTGGAAATATTCCCCTCAATATCATAATACATTCCTTGAATTGGAAAATATTCAAAATTATATGTTTTCAATTCTTCTTCACACAAGTCGGTTGTCTTGATTGCACTGCATTTATAATTCCCTATCACAATAGGAAATTTAAATGAATCCTTCTTACGAGCCTTGATATAAAGAGCTTGAGACGATTTTAATTATCTCACCAATTCTAATAACACAAATTTTTATGTAGGGTACCTGGGCAGCATGAAAGGATGTCCATCAAACCCTTCCACCCTAATTTAGGAGAAAGTGGGGAACTGAATATACCAGCCTCCCATCGGTCTGATAACACTTTGTGCCTCCAACGATAGTCTTTTGGCTTTGTCATCTTCCATTTTTCTAAATAGCTTCATAGAGAACACATCATTAACTCTTTTGTAATGCTCTTTGTATCTGTGGATAGTGATTTGGGGTAAATGAGCATATATTAAACTATTTCCTACTTCTATGCCCATAGTACCAATCTTCTTCAACCCTTGTTTACTTGCCCTTATGGTGCAGGAATAGATCACATATGAGGACATATAAAACATCTAGTTTTGGGAAATGTAGTTATCTATTCATGCAATTTATCACTAATAAACTTTCCCCAATGCATTTGCACGAGATTAATCATCAATCTAGATATTATCACAAACATCTAGGGTTCAAGTTTACTGGCATCTAGCAACCTAGCTATCTTGCTCAACATGGTTATAACATCTTGAACATCTTGGTTGAAAATAGACCTTAGAATTTCTTTCTTTTGTTTTGTAATTGGCTCTTGGTACCATTAGGTATTCATGATTTCTCTATTGCGCTCTTCGATACTCTGATAAGTTTTGACTTTTTCCCTCATATCAATATTATACATTTGGGTGAATATAGAAAGCCCAAATGTGTATATAATTCCTTTATGGGAGAGATCTACATAAGTTCTTCCCTCCTTCTCAATGATTCTTTTATCTGGGTTGTAATGATTTATACATTCCATGAACAATTAACCCTCCTGCTATAACATTTTTGGTACACTGAGAAGCATTCTCCTGCCGTACCTAAGTGTGAATTTCAACATCAAAAGACCACCCCATATGAGTATATGTAACTACCACATCAATTGGTATGGCCTGTGGATTGCAATATTTAAATTCCTCTTTTGCTGTTGCATCTGAAGTACTCATTTTTGCTGGTGTATTCTGCATTTTCAAATGTGTATTATGTGCAAGTTAGGGTTAAATTTACCAAATCTCTTATAATTTCATAAAACTTTCAATTTAACTTTCGGTTAAATTCAAATTAAAAAAAAACAACACTTCAATTTCCAAAGGGAAATACCATTTTTTGAGATTTTATTGCGTGAAAATGATTAAGAAAATATTAGTTATCTGAAACATACCTGGTTCTAGTCGACGATGACAATCTTTTCAAAATGGAGCTCCAAAACCCTTGGTAGCTATTTTCTCAATTTCTCAACATTTACCTTTCCTTGCACGCTAGTATTATTTCGTTCGTTCAATGTCCTTTGCAAATTTGCAACATGCCGCGAAGTGGAGTGTTATGAAATAAATTACATGCTTAAGGTGGTGCCAAGTACGAGAGTAGTTTTCCACCTTCATTAATTACCTGTTATAATGCATTAATTTCTTGAATAAAGGTGCAATCATTATTAATTAGGGTTCAAATTATGAATTCCAAGATTTTTGTGTAGGCTCGCTACTAGAGGAGAAAGATGACACAATGATCTTACGTGGCACTTTGGCGTCACTTTTATTTTTGTGAGGCATAAGCCATTAAGATACATGATCAATTTGTGATCACTGGGATTAAAGCTTCCTGTATGAACTATTGAGAAGAAATAGTGGGAACCGGGCTGCTTACCTCCAAGATTCAAAGAGAACCAAAACAAAAGAAAAGATTGAGAATCGGGTTCAAGAGGTATAAAAAAGAATAGAAATGATTAAAAAATTGCAAAACAAAATCTTTGGTTTATGAGTTTTGAATAAAAACTATCGAACTCTGATACAAGAAAATGGTACTATCGAGATTAAAACTTTCAGTTGATGACTTACCAGACGGGGCTAGGATGAACTGAAGATACAACTCACTTGATACAAGCACACAACTTTGGGATTCTGGTTTCCAGTAAAATATTAAACTTCATGAAAGGACCGAAAGACCGAATTTGGAAAATAATATGGATAAAACAAAGACCAAGCTAATTGAAAATGAAGCCCGCATTTGACCAAACCATAGAGCAATGCCAAAGCAAACAAAAATGAAAGGAAAAAAAGGGGTCCACAGTTTGCCAAGTAGCAAAATGGGGCATGTTGTGAGACCACACAACAACTAGCAACCAACAAAACTAAAAAAAATAATACAAATTCAATTCTAGATCTAACATCAACATACCAAATTTTTTTAGTCTTCTAATTATAAATCATTGGATCCTCATTCCAACATTCAAATTTCACTTCAACTAGCATGTAAGATTAAGTATTACTGAGCTCATGTGTGTGCAATTGGTTATTTCTACCACAATAAACTTAGAATATAACAATTATTTGCATTGACCTACATAATTTGATAATTCCTTCAAATCCAACAAGGGATAGAGCCTTGCTGCCACTCAAGCATCCATGGCCCCGACAAGGTTATCTCTGTAATTCCCCCAAACATAGCTCTACTACTAGCCAAGTGTCTATAGCCCCGGTAGAGATCTTTGGGTAGCCTAAAGAGTTGATTTCTTTCTCTCTCTTTTTTGATATTACAATAATAGCTCATTTTTCTCACTTGATATATCAATGATAGCTCTTTTTTAACTTGCAAGCAATGAAGCCTACTATTAGGTTGGGATTTATAGCGCTGGTAGAGAAGGTAGTCTTATAATTTTTCACTCAATGCAAATAATTGATATCCCAAATTTTAGTAGAATGATTTAAATGTGTGCACTTGTAGCTCAACATCAACTGAATGATTCATGCTAAATAGAGTATAAAGAATTGAACAATTCTCAAAGAATTTATAAGTAAAGGACTACTTTCGGTAAGAACATAGATCAAATTACCATAATTGATGTTCTATTAACCTGTTCAACTTCAAAGGTTGCCAATCATTGTAAAGCCCAATGGCGTGACACCCAAAAAAGAAAAAAAAAAGAAACAAACGACTATTTACAAAACAACAACAAAAACTAACCTAACAAAACTATTTACAAACCCTATTTACAGAAAAAACTATTTACAAAAAAAAACTATTTACAAAAAAAAACTATGTACAAAAACTATTTGCAAAAAAATTATTTATCTATGACTGGAAATAATGCTTTATAAACTTCCCATGGACAGGCAATGGGATATCTTCACCAGTCAAAGAATTCAATCTATAAGTGTTGTCACCCAAGATTTCAAAAACTTGATACGGTCCTGTCCACAACTTGTCAAATTTACCATGTTCACCTTTTTGCTCATGGGCTTTATTCCAGTACAGGACTAAGTCAGATATTCTAAAAGTCTTTAATTTGGCCCTTTTATCAAACCATGTTTTTTCCACAGATTGATGTCTAGCAAAATGGTCTATAGCTAGAATACATTTTTCATCTAGATGCATTAATTGCAATAACCGAGCTTTAGTTTGATCATCTAATCCAATGTATTCTTGGGCGAACTTCCAAGTAGGGATTTTCAAATTTATTGGTAATATAGGATCTACCCCATAAACTAGGTGGTAAGGAGAATTCCGTAACACGACTTTCATCCTATTACGATCTACCCAAAGGGAGAATTTTAGCAAAGAATGTCATTCTCTAGGGTTATTTTCAATCAAATTTTTAATTATATCCAACAAATTTTTATTTGATGATTCAGCTAATCCATTTCCTTGTGGATAATAGTTAGATGAGAATTTTCATGTTATACCATATTTAAATACCCAATTGGAAAATTTTAATGAAGAAAAGGCATGGCCATTATCACATACCAATGTGTATGGTAATCCAAACCTGGTAATGAGATTCTCTTCCAAAAATTTGATTACTAATTTTGTAGTGCATTGTTTGCTAGGGCACACATTTGTCCATTTGGTGCAATAGTCTATAACAGTTAATATAAATCTATGGCTTGTGGATGATGTAGGATTCATAGTTCTGATAAAATATAGTCCCCATTATGAAAAGGGACGCATTTTTTGAAAGGAACAAGACAACTGAGAGGGGGGGTGAATCAGTTGTCACCAAACTCAATCTAAAATCTCAAAA
The DNA here is from genome assembly GCA_007258455.2 of Sequoia sempervirens. Lineage (NCBI taxonomy): Eukaryota > Viridiplantae > Streptophyta > Pinopsida > Cupressales > Cupressaceae > Sequoia > Sequoia sempervirens. The sequence goes on from VDFB02270651.1 coordinate 626,603,023, forward strand.
CAATTATCAACTTCAAATCCACTTAATTTTGTTATTAAGTATGAACATGAAATGCAAGTAACGGAAAGAAATGTCAACACAGAAAACACCAGATTTACGTGGAAAACCCAATGAGGGAAAAACCATGGTGAGGATTAGCTCACAATATAAAGTAATTCACAAACTAATTACAAAGAGGTTCACTGCCAGAGGGCTCACTTCCTAGAAAGGACTTATTATTCAGATACAAGGCTCGCTTCCTATAGAAACAAAAGATAACAAAAAATTCCACCACAACAAGTTACACATGTTCGCAACTTTGATCAGAAGAATTGTAGAAATTGTCAACTCATTGCTTTCAGGAATCTAACACATTAAAGTACTGCTTCCTCAATTCACTTTTGCACACTCTTCTTCTCAAACTTGTGGCATGTTCGATACATTAATTCACAACATCTTGACTTTCTTTTATGCCATCTTCAACCTTAGAAACTTTATCCAAGGTCGACTACACATGCTTCAATTACAAATTCAAATTAGGTCTAAAACTCAACATTCCTGCGATGGAAGAGAATGAGAACGGACCAAACCAACACTTAACCAAGACCCAAAACAACATCTCTGATCAATCACATACTTCCTCAAATTGATACTTAATCCTTTGTATGATGTGTAAACACCAGGTTGGCCAAACCTAATGAAAACACAAATGAACTTTGAAGTACACACTTCTGCAACAAGAAGATAACATGTGGACCACATAACATGCTTCACCATACACTGGAACACATCTTAGATGCCTTCAGATACATCCGTAGAAAATGCAACAACCTTCATACACAAAACTTTTCTCACCAATCCACCCGAACTACACAGACACAGATAGGAAGTCTAAATCTCAACTTCCAGAGCACCGGACCATGAAAACATTTGTCAAAACAAAGATAAACCCTTAACAAGACTTTTACCAGATCCACAAGATCTAAAATAAACCAATAGAGGACTACAAAGTAGAAACATTTCTCCTAGTCACAGATAAATAACTCTACCAAACCAGTTCACACACTAATGAACACGTCTTTCATTCCTCAACTAACTAGAAGCTACAAACAAGAATATATCACCAACAGATTCCCATAAATGACACTTCAGATCTACACAAGCATAGGATCAACACAAAATAAACATGGAGTGCAAACTGGAGAACATTCTAAACACACACAACTCTGTCTTCACAATTTTCTCAAAAAAAATTGGCAACTCATCATATCAGCACTCCTACAACACCATAAAGATAGCTCCATGTACCCACAACATCTCATTAGCATCTCAACTATACATGCACAACCTGCAATAACCTATACTATGTTGACATCAATGACAACATCAATGACAACACAACCAAAATTACTCATACTTGTGACAATCTCCCCCTTTGTCATTGATGGCAACACATGATGTGAAAAATCACCAAAGACAACACTCTCCTTTATTTTCTAGATTAGACAACCTACACAACATTCCTGCACTCTCAATACTCTCTCTCCCTTTCAACTTCTTTTTTTTCTCTCCCCCTTTTACTATTTTTCACATGACTCTCTCTGCCCCTTTGAAATCAATGGAAAAGAACATAGCTTCTAATAACTCCCCCTTAGGAGTGCACCCACACAAATCATACTGAAAAAATGAAACTTTCTACTCCCCTTGCAGAGTAGACCCATTCATGAGTCCAGAAAAATTAAGAATTTGTAGATCCACTAGACTGATGCACCTCCATGTGCACCTAGTTCAAAGGAGGTACAATGACCCCCAACTTCTCCCTAAGATACTCAAAAGTATCCTTTCAAAGAGCCTTAGTAAATATATCTGCAATTTGATCCTTTGTAGTCACATACTCCAGTTTGACTTCATTCTTCAACACTTTTTCCCTCAAGAAATAATATCTAATAGATATATGTTTTGTCCTTGAATGCATTACGAGATTCTTGGAAATGTTTATAGCACATGTATTATCACAAAAGATAGGTATAGGGTCATCACATATCACTCATATGTCCTTCAATGTTTGCTTCATCCATAAAACCTGTGTACAACAAGATGTTGCAACAATATACTCTACTTCTACAATGGATAAAGAAACTGAATCTTGTTTCTTGCTTAACCATGAAACCAATATTCCACCAAGAAAGAATGCACCACCACTTGTACTCTCCTGGTCATCCACACAACCAGCCTAATTTGCATCATTGTAAGCACTCAAGGTAAAACTAGTATCCTTAGGATACCATAGGTCATAATCTAGAGTGCCCTTAAGATATCTAAATATCCTCTTCACAGCTGTAACATGTGCTTTTTTAGGTTATGCTTGAAATTTGGAAACCAAACATACTACATGCATGATATTCGGTCTTGTAGCAGTAAGATACAACAGTCCACCAATCATAGATCTATACATGCTTTGATCAACTTTAAAAGATTCATCATTTTAAGTCAGCTTGCATCTAGTAACCATAGGGGTACTAACCAGTTTGGAGTCATCCATTCCAAAAAAATTCAACAATTCTTTGACATACTTTGATTGTGAAATGAATATCCCCTTATTAGTTTGATTCACTTGCAGTCCAAGGAAGAAATTCAACTCACCAATCATAGACATTTCAAATTATTTTTGCATCTCCTTTGCTAATCTTTTGCACATACCTTCATTTCCTCCAAAGATGATATCATCAACATACACTACCACTATCAACATTCTATTTCCTTCAACTTTGAAATAAAGATTGATGTCTGCAAAGCCCTTGCTAAATCCTTGTTGTGAAAAATATATGTCCAATCTTGCATACCATGCTCTAGGATCCTGTTTGAGTCCATACAATTCCTTTTTCAATTTATAGACCATATCCGATTTATCTGATAACGGAAATCCTTCTAGTTGTTCCATGTACACCTCTTCTTCCAATTCTCCATTCAAGAATGCAAACTTGACATCCATCTGATATACCTTGAAATATTTATGAGTAGAAAAATCCAAGAACATCCTAATAGCTTCCATTCTTTCTACCAAGGAAAATGTCTCTTCAAATTTTATGCCTTCATATTGTGAATATCCTTTGCATAAAAGTATTGCTTTGTTTCTCACAACTTCACTATTCTCATTCAACTTATTCTTGAATACCCACTTTGAACCAATTACATTCTTATTCATAGGTCTAGGAACCAGTTCCCATGTCTGATTCTTCTCTATTTGTTGCAACTCTTCCTTCATTGATCTTACCCAACTCTCATCTTTGCATGCTTCACACACATACTTAGGTTCTATCTTTGAAAGTAAGCATAGATTTACCTCACCTGCTATCACTTTACTTCGTGTCTTCACACCTTCACTCTTATCTCCAATTATTTGTTCTTCTAGATGGTTCTTCTTTACATACTTAGGAGTCTTAGGAGTAGGTTCCATAATTTATTCTTCTTCCTCTTTAATCTCTTCTGGTACTAGTCTTCAGATAGGCTCATCTAGTTCAACTTCACTTATCTCAACTGGTCTGTGCATATCTTCATCAACCTTCATATTAACACTTTCAACAATATTCCTCAATCTTTTATTAAAGCATCTATAAGCTTTGCTACTAGTTGAATACCCAAGGAAAATACCTTCATCACATCTAGCATCAAACTTTCCAAGGTTCTCATCATCTCTTTTAACGTAACATTTTCTTCCAAACACCTTAAAGTAATTCATAGTAGGAATCTTACTAGTCCACAACTCATAGCGAGTCTTTCTGTTGTTACCTCTTATCTGAACTCTGTTAAGAATGTAGAAAGCAGTGTGGATTTCCTCTCTCTAGTATACATTAGGTACATTTACTTCTTTTATCATAGTTCTTGCAGCTTCCTAAACAATCTGGCTCTTTCTTTCTATAACTCCATTCTGCTGAGGAGTTCTAGGAGTAGAAAAATGTCTCTTTATGCCATGCTCTTCACAAAATGTATTAAACTCATTGGAAATGAATTCTCCACCTCTATTAGACCTTAAGAATTTTATTCTCAGTTTCACTTCATTCTCTACTCTCACCTTGAACACTTTAAATCTATCTGGAGCTTGACCTTTCTCTCTAAGAAATGTAACCCATGTCATTCTAGAATAATCATCAATAAGGAGCATGAAATACCTATCACCATTAAGGCTTCATGTTCTTGTAGGACCATAGAGGTCAGTATGAACCAATTCCAACATTTTGGTAGTAGATTGCTCTTTTTCTTTAAAGTTGCATCTTGTTTGCTTTCCCAACTGACAACTTCTACACACAGTATTAGGCTTTGTGATTTTAGGTAGATCTTGGACAACCTCTCTTGAACTGATTCTGATCAAATTTTTAAAGTTTACATGTCCCATCTTGTGGTTCCATAACCAACTTTCATTAACTTGAGATACAAGGCACTGACCATCAACACCCTTAAGCTGATAAATATTTCTATAAGTTCTTCATGCAATAGCCATAGTTCTGGACCTTTTTATGATCTCACAAGAATTATCCTGAAACACAAGCTTGGATCCTTTCCTACACATTTTTCCAACACTCGAAAGATTATGCCTTAATCCCTTAACATAGTAGATATCATTAGTACTATTTTTTCCATTAAAACTAATTGTTCCTTTTCCAACAATCTTTTCTCCAGAATCATCTCCAAACATGACTAATCCACCATTATACTTTTCAAGTTTAGTGAACTTACTTTTATCTCTGGTCATGTGATTAGAGCAGCCACTATCAATCACCCAATGGTCTTCATCCTATCTAGCATGAAAGGTATTAACTAGAGTACCTTCCATCTCTTCCTTCTTGTTCTCCAAACCACTTTCCCTTGCAAATCTTCCAGAGTTAGCAGATACAGATTTATTCTCTAAGGCTAGAAAAAAGTATTCATCGTTATCACCCTCAAAATCAAACTCATCATCAGAAATTCCAGCATCTTCTCTAACATAGTATAAATTCTTGAACTTCTTATCCTTTATGTCTTTATTATCCCTTTTCTTCTTATGTACAACTCTATTTGGACATATCGAAGCATAGTGACCAATATTTCCAGAATTGAAACATTTAAAAGGCAACATACCTTTGTACTTACCAGTACCTTTCTTCAACTTCCTTGTAAATTTTGCTTCTAATTCCTCTGAATCATCACTATCTGGATCATCCTCTGTTTTAGTAGCTCCAAAAGCAGATTCAATATTCTCCTCTTTCTTTCCAAACTTCCTCATTTCAAATGCAATCAAGGTGCCAAATAGTTGTTCTTTAGTAAACTTCTTAGGATACCACCTTGAATTTTCACTTCATTTACTACAATATCAATTCTCTGAAAATAGCTTTCAATATCTTCACCTTCTTCTATTTTCAAATTCTCATATTTGTGCTTAGCTATTAACTTCTTTGACAATTTCACTCTATCATTTCCTTCATAGATATCTTCCAACTTTTTCCAAACTTCATAAGCAGCTCCCAAAGAAATAACTTTTGTTCTATCAGTCTTAGATAGAGCACTGTAGATCACGTACCTTGCTTTCTCATTTCCTCATAGGTAGAAATCTCATCTATAGAAGTAGGACCACTTGCCAGTGCAACACACTTCATCTCAATAGCCTTCCAGATCTTATAACCAAGAGAGATTATGTAACCTCTCATCCGCACTTTCTAGTCACTATAGTTAGATCCATCAAACATAGGGATCACCAATTTGTGCACCATTAGATCTACCTTAAGCAGTTAAGTTCTTCACTAAGGAACCAAAGCTCTGATACCAATTGTTGAAGATGCAAGAAAACTGAGAAGGGGGGTGAATCAGTTGTCACCAAACTCAATCTAAAATCTCAAAACAATTATCATCTTCAAATCCACTTAATTTTGTTATTAAGTACGTACATGAAATGCAAATAACAGTAAGAAATATCAACACAAAAAATTCCAGATTTATGTGGAAAACCCAATGAGGGAAAAACTAGGGTGAGGATTAGCTCACAATATAAAGTAATTCCAAAACTAATTACAAAGAGGCTCACTGCCTAGAAAGGACTCAATGTATGGATACAAGGATCACTTCCTATAGATAGGACTCACTATCCAAAAGGAGGTTCACTGCATACAAAAACAAATGATAATAAAAAAATCCACCACAACAATTTACACACATCCATAGCTTTTATCAGAGAATTGCAGACACTGTTGGCTCACTGCTTTTAGGAATCTAACACATTAAAGTGTAACTACCTCAATTCACTTTCACACACTTTTCTTCTCAAACTTTTGGCATGTTTGATACATTAATTCACAACAACTTGACTTTCTTTTATACCATCTTCAATCTTAGCAAATTTCTCCAAGGTTAGCTACACATAATTCAATTACAAATTCAAATTAGGTCAGTAATTCAACATTCTCGCAGTGGAAGAGAATGAGAGTGGACCAAACCAACACTTAACCAAGACCCAAAACAACGTCTTGGATCAATCACATGCTTCCTCAATTTGATACTTAATCCTTCATATGACGTGTAAACACCAGGTCAACCAAACCTTATGAAAACACAAATGAACTTTGAAGTACACACTTCCACAATAAGAAGATAACATGAAGACCACATAAGATTCTTCACCATACACTGGAACACATCTCAAATTCCTTCAGATACATCCACAAAAAATGTAACAACCTTTATACAGAGAACTCTTCTCACTAGTCCACTCGGACTGCACATACACACACAGGAACTCTAAATCTCAACTTCTGGAGCACCAGACCATGAACACCTTTGTCAGAACAAAGATAACACCTTAACAAGATTTATACCAAATCCACAAGACCTAAAACAAACTAGTAGATGACTATGGAGTAGAAAAATTTCTCCCAGTCACAGATAAACAACTCTGCCAAACCAGTTCACACACCGATGAACACATCTTTCATTCCTAAACTAACCAGAAGCTACAAACAAGGATATATCACCAACAAATTCCCATAATAAACACTTCAGATCCACACAAGCATAGGATCAACATAGAAGAAATGTGGAGTGTAAACCGGAGCACATTCTGCACACACACAACTCTGTCTTCACAATTCTCTCAAAAGCACTTGGTAACTCATCATATCAGCACTCCTGCAACACCATAAAGATAGCTCCATGTACTCACAACATCTCATCAACATCTCAACTATACATGCACAACCTATAACAACCTGTACTATGTTAACATCAATGACAACATCAATGAAAACAAAACCAAACTTACCCATACTTGCAACAACATTTGCATCACCTGTTGTAATGGTTGAGCATTGAATCTTCCTTTATCTGATTCAGTTTGACATGTGTAGTAGTGTTTCACATGTTCATATGCATCTTTAAAATTTGTTGGCCAGTAGTAACTAGCTCTCAAAATGAGGTGTGCAGTGGCTAAAGGTGCTCCATGAGTTGTTCCAAATTTATCATGTAATTCCTGCAACACTGTGTTTTCTTCTATTCTATTCAAGCATCTCAAATAGATTCCTTCATGGTTTCTATCATGTAGCTTTGCGATTTTATCTTAAGAGCTCTTCTTTGATTTCTCTACATATGATTGGGGCAAGTATGGCTAACTGGATAATGCCATATATCTGAATACTAATCTTCTTGGTCTTTTACATCCAAAGTATATTGTTGACTCAAAATTTGTGGATCTATTTCTGCAATAGATATGACCAAATCTTGTCCCCAAACCAATTTCATGGGTATAATTTCTAGATCGAATTCTTGTAGGATTGTAACCCATTTGGCTCTTTTTTCTCTAAGCTCACTTTGTGTTAACAACATCTTGATTGTAGAATCCGAAACAATAGCTTTGACTATACTCTTGAGGATGTAATGCCTAAATTTTTGTACCGCTTTGACCAAAGAAAAGGCTTGTTTTTCAACATTTTTGTATCTTAGCTCTGCTTCTTTAAATGGAGCACTCATAAAAGAAATCAGCTTCTCTTCTTTATTCTTGCCCATCCGTGTTAGTACTACTGCACAAGTATGACCAAAAGCAAAAGAGTAAATATAAAAAGGTTTAACGTAATCCAGGCTTACCAATATCGATGCTTCTATAATTGCAGTATTTATACTTTCGAAGGCGATTTTAGCTTCATTTTTCCACTCTATCTTGGCATCTTTCTTTAACATATCATTGAGTGGTTTCACTATTTCTATGAATCCAGTAATAAAATTTTAGACAAAATTAATCTTACCAAAATACGATTTCAATTTTTTCTTGCTTCCCAGGGGTTGTAGCTTGAGCAGTGCGCTCACTCTGTCTGGGTCTATCGAAATACCTTTTTTAGAAATAATATATCCTAGTATCTTACCTTCAGTTACCCCGAAAATACACTTTTTATGATTTAATGAAACTCCATAAATTTCACACTTCTGCAATATTGCTCTGAGATCTCGAACGTGATCTCTATTTTTTGAAAATACTACAAGGTTGTCCATGTAGATAATAATGGATTTTCCTATCAACTCATGAAAAACATTGTCCATGGCTCTTTGGAATGTAGCCCTAGCATTTATCAATCCAAATGGCATCCTTTTGTAGGAAAAAGTTACCCACTTCATGGTGAATGTTGTTTTCATTTGATCTTCCCTTGCTACCATTACTTGATTATATCCAGAGAATATGTCCAAAAAGGACATCATCTGTGAACCATTGACTATTTGTAGCACTTCTTCTAGTGAGGTTAGTGGATAATTATCTTTCTCAGACACCTTGTTAAGGTTCTAGAAATCTACACATAACCATATATCTCCATTCTTCTTTCTCATGGGCACCAAATTCACCACTCAAGTAGAATGTCTGATAGGAAAAATTATTTTAGCTAATAAAAGTTTTTGGACTTCCTTTTGAATTAATGGTTCTAAGATGGACATTTTTTCTATCAAAAAGGCTTTGAATAAAGCTTTAACGGTATCATATTCATAATGATGGAAGTGTCATAAGTCTTTAGATTTTCATATGTCCATTATATAACCTTCCAGTAATCTTTAAGTGCCTGAGCAATAGTTTTCTTTTCTTCCTCAGTGTAGACCTTTCCTATTAGCATGTTCTTAGGATCCTCTTTAGTATGCAAATTGTATAATTCAGATTGTCCTCCATCAATTCGAGGTAAATCTTTTTGTCTAACTATCTTATCAATGTCAAACAGTCGTTCTAACTCAATTATTCATTTCAAAATATTATTATCTTTGACTCAAGCTAATTCTTCATCTTGAATTTCACCATCAAGGTGATCCATCTCTTCAATTATTTGTGCTTCGAAAATACTAGAATTAGTGATGAATTCCAGTATATGCTAGTCATCTTTGAACAAATGCAAATTAGTAACATTATCGGGAACCGAGGGTAGCTGCACCAACTCAATTGTGAATCTCTTCAAATCAGAGGCATCTAGGGGTTCTAGAGCACTGGCAGCAGTAGCCAAAGCATTAGATCTTTGATTAAATTTTCTTGGGATATGAGTGATGTTGAATGCATTGAAATCTTCTATCAAATCCATCAAATCCCATACTTTGTGTCGATAATCAGACAATCGCTTGTAGTGACATATATACTATTTTTGAACTTGTCTGACTACTAATTCAAAATCACCAAACACCTTAAGAATTTTTACTTTCTTCTCAATTGCGAGGATCAGACCATGTATAAGGGCTTCATTTTCTACCACGTTGTTAGTACATTGAAATTGTAATCGATATGCAACAAGAAAATATTTAACTTGCGGGTTGATGAATTCAACTCTAATTCCAATTCCTTGTTTTGATTTGGATCCATCAAATTTAAGAATCCAGGCTTGATCATCTGTAGCTTGTAATTTACCATTCTTCGGTATCGTCGAATTAGTCTTTCTAGTTTGTGTAACATGGATTCTATCTTTATGCACTTCTGGTTCAGACCTTTTAATCTTGTCATGTTCTAGACAGTACTAGTTCTCAATTTTACGAATTATTTCTAGGCACATCATGCAACTGTCTTCTGAATGTGCAACATTATGTAACCTGCACCAATCCTGCAACAACAAAAAAATTAGTGAAATTTCAATTTTATCACTCTTTTGAGCTTTTGTAACAATATTCTTCCAAAATTTATCATAAGGACTATTTTCTTATTCAGAAGAATCAAAATCTGATTCAATTAAAACATCTATTCTAGGAGTTAGCTAATTAGGTTTTTTAGCATTACACGTAAATACTTCTTCTATTTTAACTCCTGAACTTCATATTTTATAAACTCCTAGTTCTAAATCAATATATAGAACTTCATTTTTCTGATCATAATCAATGATAATATATTTTATGTGTGGTTCTCTTTTGATTTTGATTTGATCAGGAACTCCTTTCCATGGTAACCACATATGTGAGAAATCAGTAGCCATATATCCATTCAAATTTTTAGACCAATCCCTACTCAATAACATACAATAGGTATTAGGTATCTCAACAACTTGAATGTCTACGTAATATTGAATTTTGGGATCCGATGCTAGTTGCATGTGAATATTAGTTAACTCTCCAATTACATTTACTTCCATTTTATCGAGTTGAGTAACTTTCTTTAAAGAACTTTCCAGAGTTAACCCTAGTGTTTGACATATGGAAAAAGGCATTACATTAGTAGATGCTCTAGAGTCTACTAAACAATTATGAAGGTTCTTACCAAATATTCTCAGCGTGAGTAAAAATGGTGGAGATTCTAATTTTCCTTTGTAAAAGGATACTTGTGCATTTGCTATAGGAACGATGTTCTTATATTTCACCTTAGCCTTATTATCTTTCACCTGAGATTCCTTAAATTTTCCTTCTTTTGGAAGATCTTCTAGAGTATTTAAGAAATATTTCCTGATCATAGGTGTTTTGAGAAATTATGATAAGGAAAGGCTGATCTTTACCTTTTTATTTCTTTTGCTAAATAGCTAGTCAAATTGTTTTGGTCAACAGAATCTATCTTTTCACTTCTTCAAGCATTTGATGAATTATAATGAGAGGTTACCTTAGGTAACCCTAGGTTATTGTTTGATTTATCATCGGGTGGAGTATTAAAGTTATTAGGCAGGATCAAAATAGTTAATGGCGTGTTGAATTTACTTCCACTGTTGGTGTTACTTCTCAGGTTATAATTATGTCCTTTCTGATACTGTTGAAAATCATGAATTTATTCTTCTTCCTGAGCTTCATTTTCATCTTGATAGGGAAATGTATACATTTCCAGATTCATAGTTGAATTTTATCCCTCATATTAACAAGTGTAACTTGTGACAACAATAGGTGGTTTGACGCATTCATGACTTTCAAGAACTAAAGCAAAATCATATCCCACTGGAACCAACTCATTTCCCTTAGGAGGATGAGATTCACACTATTCATTATAATGTGTAGAATGATGTCTGAAGCAATTTTGAACTGTGAGCAGTCTACTTCAGCATGAGCATTTGTATTATGAATTATACACCAATTATTCATCACAAGATCAACTAAATTCACTTTTGATGTGGATCTTTCATTAGTAGGATTAATGTTATCTAAAGGTGTTGACACTCCTCCATTATTCGGTCATGTATTCCAAGCTCTAGGAGGTCTAGGAGTGTTATACATCCGACTTTGTGAATTTTGGTTGTTGTTTTGAGCATAAAAGTTTTGATTTCTTAATTGTGTAACCTTTCCAGTTAACCTTTTGAGTTGAGCTGTAATTTCTTTCATGTCTTCCTTTTCCTCTGAAATTTTGACATTTTGATTTTCCTAAGTTTGTGAGAAAAAAATATTTCATTAGGATGCAGCTTCATGATAGCTCAAATAGGGTGAGGGACTAAAGCTTGACTATTTCCTAGTTGAAAGGAAGTATTCTAAGGAAATGTCCCATTTTGGACCACTGAAGGATAAACATTAGGAGTCATGGGATGATTTAAAGGGACTCCATTTACACTCGAGGTAGGATAATTATTCAATCCATTTCTGCCATTTGCAGACGATCCATTCAAGGGCGTTTCATTTTTATATTTACACTTTCCAGCTTCGATATAGGCTTCAGGTAAAGTAGTAGGAGGATTTTCCCTTCGCTTTACAAACATAGGAGTTAGAGGATCTACTATTGTGTAATAAACTGCAATAGTAGACAAATTATCTACTACATAAGGTGCTTGCAGCCTAGAATAAGCCTTTTGTAACCTATCATTAAAAGTAGTTATATAGGTTCTCCTTCAAACCTCTTGATTTGAGAAAATTGGTGATATAACAAAGCAGGGTTAGTTGGTGTTCTAAATTTGGAAAAAAAATGACTTTCCATATCTTGCCATGATCTGATAGAATTGTGAGGTAGGTTGATATACCATTGGTAAATTTCATTGTGTGCGAACCGTTTTCCTAGTACCTGCAAAACAACATGAATTAATGAGTTAGACAAGGAATTACAAGCTAAAAGAAGGATTCCCCATGAAATCCATTTACAAATCAAACTAGGAATGAAAATAGTGAAGAACACAATGCAAATGCCAAAAACAAGGTTAAAATCCTAATTAGATGTGCAAACTCATGATCCCATGGGGGAATTGGGACAAATTTGATGTGAAAATTGGCCCTTTCCCAATCCCTAAGATGCAAACTTTGTTGATTGATGATGAAGAGTGATCCACTTTGATGATAGATGAGAACTCCAAGCCAAATCTACAAAAATCCTAGCTAAGAATTCAAATGATAGATGAAAATGAGTAAGTATTTTAGCATGGTAACTTTACTTGGATTGTGGATGATAAAATGAAGATATGAGCCTTTCATTTATAGGATTTCAAGATGGATGAAAGTCCAAATTTGAGCAATGTGGGACTAACTTTCATCCAATGATATGGTGCCACTTGTCAAGCTATGAATGGATGATGGTTGTGCAAGATTTGGGGTTTGTGCCAATAAATGCCAATATTTGAAATTCAAATTTGTTGAAATGACATGTAAGAGGGAAGGGAAAATGCAATAAATGACACTTGGCTCAAGGAAAAAGACATGTAAGATGAATTTATTGCCTTGTTGGATGTACATGTTGAGTTGGAATTTTTGAATTCAAATTGAGGGAATATTCCAAAAGATGCCATGTGAGGGAAAATAGGGATTTAATAAATGAATTAAATCTATTTTCATGTGCAACTTGCATTATCTAGAGGATGTGACAGGAGATTAGAATAAATTAATTAAGGGTTAATTAATTTAACAGGAGATTTGATGATGTGACTTATTTGACTTAGATTTATGGGTTTATTTAAATCAAATAAGAGAAGAATATGATAAGAGGCTAATTAAATAAAGATTTTGATTTATTTAATAAAAAGGGGTGATGTTAGATTAAATCAAATAAGGTTTTAATTTATTTAATTTAATGGATAGACTTTAAAGATTTAATCAAATAAATTGATTATTTAATTAAATAGGGATAATTAGATCAGATGGGTTGATTTAATTAATAGAAGGAATTGACTTAATCAGATAAAATGATTTATTTAATTAAGAGACGAATATTGATGAATTTAATCAAATAGGAGGATTTGATTATATGTTTAGACCAAGGGATGATTTAAGAAGAAACGATGTTAATAAGTCAGGATCAGATGCACAATGTCAATCAGTATATTTTGCGTGTCTACATTTTGCCCCTCTTTGAAGCAATGCACTCGGTGCGTTGGTTCAAAGAATAAACAATCTCGATCAAAGCCAAAAAAAATTTTATATTTAAAAACTTGCCCCACTGCTGCCTGGTAGAAGAGAATGGGCCAATATAATGCCCCCTCGAGAGATCAGATAAAAGTTTTAATTTTTTTGGGTGATCTCACGAAAAAAAAGTGACCAAGTACTTGACAAGTCTGAAAGGGGTCTGGGAGGCTAAAAATGTGTCTAAACGCAATAAAACGATGAAAAACAAGCCTCAAATGGACAAAACAGGTTTGGGGGTCGAAAACCCTAGCAGGGCAGCCAATTAGGGTTAAAAACCCTAATTTTTAAGCTTAACAGGGGCCCGAGGGGTCACTTTCAAGTCATTTTCACACACCTCCGCTAGCAAACCTTGAGATTCAAGCTCTGACCCTCTAACGATATGGCGCAATGATAGTTTCCCCTGCACATTTCAGACCGAGTTCGGACCTACCAGTGGCCACCTGGCATCTGGGCACCGATATGTGGTCCTTTCCAAAGCTTAATTTTTTCATTTGACGCATTTATTAGGCCTTCAAAGATGAGCTCGCCTCCAACGGTGCTATTATAGCGTCGCTAGGCATTTGAATTGCGCTGCTATTTTCCTTTTTGTGCCGCAACTGTGCGATTTAGCACCATAGTGGTGCTATTTGGAGTTTAGAAACTTCGCCGCTGGGTGTGGGCTCGGTGATCCAGTTTGATTAAAGTGCGCCGCGGCGGCGCCCTTTTTGCAAAAATTGTGACACTGGGGATAAATTGCACTGCGGTGGCTCTGTTTAGCTCAATTTAGGGTCCAGCGTCGAAGTTTGAGGAAACTCAAACTGCGACGCCTTCACAAACTGCGCCACTGGATGCAAGTTTAGAGCGTTAGGCCAGGATTTTTTCAAAAAATTTAACATGTTGACTTTCCTTGATGCAGGATGGACCGAGGGAGCTCTACTCTCAGGAGCATCGGCCACAGGATTTGGCGAGTGTCCTATGGGACTTGAGCGATAGAGATCAGGACCAACTGGGAGTCACTTGCCTATGGCACATTGTGTACGTAGCGCCCGTGCACACACACCTTAGGATGTTACCAGTGCTGGCCGAGAGGTGGCACAGCGAGACATCGACATTTCATCTTCCCACTGGCGAGGCAACCGTCACCCTAGAGGACATCTGGTACATTTTATAGTTGCCCATTCATGGCCACCGAGTGATCTATGACATGGAGGAGGGATGCGAGTGCTACGTCAGAGTCCTCACTATGCATGACATTATTTATTGCAAGGGTCAGATCGAGCTGGAGAGGTACAGAGTTATAGCACCTCCCTTCTGCTGGGCCATTGCAATGATTATTTCAGGTTTGGTTGCCCCTGACTGACGAGGGCGGTATTTCAGTCTGGGTTGGGGATACTGCTGGGAGATGATGGTCCAAGACAGGCCAGTTCGGTTTGCATGGGGACCCATCCTTTTGGCTTCACTCTACAGGGATCTCCACGAGTATTTTTACGTGGACGACAGAGCACTAGGAGCTGGAGTGACTCTTCTTCATATTTGGGCGTAGGAGCACATTTCTGTGCTACGTCCATGGGTTTTTCCAGTTCCGATGGGGGGAGAGGATGCCCTTGTGGCACTATACAAAGGTGGTGTGTCTTTCACACACCGGCGAGCATGTGATCCCCTATTGGAGGCGGGTTCTAGACGAGATGCTTGTGTTTACCTGGCGTCCATACCTTGGTCGGCCCGAATGGGCCGATGATGCTACTTAGCTCTTCTACTACTGGAAAGATCGATACATGTAGGGCCGAGAGCATATGATGATTGAGAGATACCTACCTGGGTGCATACAACATCAGTTTGGAGAGCCCTAGGATCGGCCCGATGATGATTATGTGGCCGCCGTTGCACAGAGCATGACATAGACAACATGGGGGCCTGGCATTCCCACCGTGGAGGTGGTTGACAGCTTTCGGCAGTTGGTAGCCCAACCATGGGCCTATGATCAGGGCTTGGCAGACCCAGGGACTATACAAGCCTACAGAGAATGGGTCAGACCTCCTCTTTGGTTGACTGTTCTAGGTGAGGATCTAGAGGTACACAGAGTCAGAGGTAGGGGGAGAGGATGAGGACGAGGGTGGGGATCGAGGATCGAGATCCGACAAGATCCACCCTTGGTTCCCCCAGTTCCACCAGGTTAGGGAGATGTCCCTATGCAGGACAAATAATAGGATCCGCCAGTCCCACCACCACGCACTGAGGGTGAGGACCAGGCTCGCGTGCAACCACGGGCATAACCAGTAGGGCAGGCAGATACACGGGATGCCTTGATTTTACAACTGCAGGTATAGGTCCAAGCAGTGACAGCGGAGAGGGACTAGGCTAGAGCTGAGAGAGATCAGCTCAGAGCATTAGGTTGTGCAGCAAAGATAGGTTGTAGAGGTACAAGCAGCTACAGAGCTAGGCCACACATAGCAGATTGAGAGCATGACAATCGCCTTGTCCCAGGGTACAGTGCCGATGCGATCTTACAAGGATGCCATCCGAGAGATAGAGTACTATCATCGGTCCTACCATGACATCGTGCCTAGAGCAGACTGGGTTCCGAAGTACTCAGAGCGGACCAGTCAGAGACCACCAGAGGGTCACGATGACAGGGGCGAGGGCAGCATTCATGAAAATCGACTGTGATTCAGATGATACATGATTTTGTGCCTTATGGGCTCATTTTTGATAGCCCGATGGGCATTTTGTACTGATTGACATACTTGTATAGTGATCCGATTATTATTTTTTGTACTATGACAGATGATATGATATAAATGAGCTGATTTTTTATGTGATGAAATGTGTACCTTTATCTATGCATGTATGCTTCCTCTTTTATATGTTATGGATGCATTTATTTCTAATGATGTTTATGCAATTGACTATGACCTATGATATGATGTGCAATGATGTTTAACTATATGATGACTTATTTTATGCCAATGCAATATGTGAAATGATTTGATTTATGGTTTTATGCAATGATGTGTAGAAAATTCTTATATATATGAGATGATTTATGGATGGATGTGATATGATGCGATGGTCGTGATATGATGCTAATGAGATGGTTCCATGAGATGCTTTAGAATAACAAATGTTATTATCCTAAATGATGATGTATGTGATGTAATGATATGTCTAATGAATTAAATGCTTATATGCCTATTGCTTATGATTATGCAATAAATGATTATGAAATGATTATGTAGATGCTTATGTAAATGAATTTTTATGCCATGATTGATATAATTCCATGAGAGGCAATGTAGGGAGTGGAATGCAATGACATGGATGCACCTATTTGCAATGTGTATGTTCCCTATATGATATGCTTATGCTTATGCAATATGCTAATGATGTGTGGATGTAGGATCGATGGCGATGATGGTGAACTGTCATAACACCTTGTTGGCATGATTAGTGAGAAAAGAAGAAGTCATTTCAACAAGACACAAGATGACACAAATGCAGATGATGATGATGATGATGATGATTACTTGCCAAGGAATTGGGATTTTCAAGGGCCAAATTTTCTTATGCTTGATAACACACGTGGTACGATGCATGAGGGTATAGACAACCAGGATGGCATGGTACTTAATGTGATGGAATTTGACTCGACAATCAGATAGGAGCATTCTTGTTCACACCTGACATATGGAAACCTTGCTAGGATGTACTTCAGAAGTTTCAGACACCTCAGACCAAAACACGAAAAGATAAACCTATCCTTGTAATAGTCAACAAGTTGCCCTAGACCTCTTCCATGCATACCTAACAAAGCAAGTATTCACCAAGGTTATATTACAAGAACGTACAAGTACAGCAGACAAAAGATAATGATCATTGGCCCATTCCTATTTCTCTAAATCCTCTATTTTGGGATATCATCGAGACGTCCTTGGAATGAGCGCAAAATAAGATAAGTCAAAAGATAAAGATCAAGTAAATAAACAAACTAATGCTCTTCAATACCGCTAATGGAAAAGGATGTGTTTTCTAAGGATGATAAGCGAAACTTCTTGCCAAAAGATAATGCCCATTGTAGGAAGGATTCATCCTAGGACATGTTAGTGGATGACGGCACGTCATTTCATTTAGGGATGATTGATATGGGAAAAATTCAGATGATGGTGTTATTGATACGAAGAGATGACCAATTTGCTTACGTATTGACTTAGACTTAAGACTTGACGTTTTGGAGTTCTACTTGTAATCTACTAGACTTGTTTCCAATTATTTTACCAAAGATTGATGATGACGATCAGTTTATTATGGATGGTGCTTATTGTGGGTGTAAGCGAGATGAGGTGGATGGAATTTTTCAAATATTTGGATGTTTTTGATGTTTTGCAATGTTTTGAGGTTGTTTTCGAGATTTTCAAATGTTTTGATTTTTTGATTTTTCAAATGTTTAGGGATTTTCCAAGATTTTGACCAAGAGACTAACCTAAAAACCTATCCTAGGGGTCTCGAGGGCTAGTCAATAGACAAGCCTTTCCTACGTTATATATGCAGAGACCACGTAGTTCGATTGATGACTCAACTGATTTACAAATGATGATATACATGATGAAATGTCAATTTATTATGACGGACTCCTATAGGACTAACCTAAATGTCTCAGGGGATGATCAAAGATCAACCTTTCCATGTTCAAGCTTAGAGATAACGTAGTTCGACAAGATGACCTTGTTTTTGGCTTTTTGAATGACTTTTTGACCTGTTTTTGGATTTTGATATGTTTTGAATGTTTTTGAATTTTTTGATTTTCTAATGTTTTTTGGATTTTCTGATTTTTAAGAACTTTAAGACCATACACGAATCTGATCCAATGAGAATGTGCCCCCAGCGTGATACAATAGACTACCCCGATAAAGGCAAGACAAACTGACCTTGAGAATGGGCCGAGTAGTACTAGGATGGATCATGATACGAACGCAGGACCAAGCTATGGTGCGGATGCGAGTGGATGAGTGATGGATGGAGACCTGAATGCGATGGATGATGGAAACAAAATGGATGAATGATGTAGATCAAGCCATAAAGATCCCGGTGGATGGGAAGTGCTTATTTACGCAAGGTGCCTATTTGCCAGGTTTTCACCGAGGTACTTGCCCAAAGTGCCACCAAAGTGGTTTTCACCAGAGGATAATTTTTTTGATCCCTTTTCTAATTTTTTTGGATTTTTTTTCTTTTTTTATTTTTTTGTTGTCACCAAGATGCCTGTTTTCCAGGTTTTGGCTGAAGTAACCATTTTATTTAGGAATTTTTCAGATTTTTTAGATTTTTTGGTTCTATACCATTTAGGTATAGAATTTTTTGAGATGGGAGCTATTCATGGGCTCCTGCAGAGGTTCCCCTTCGGGTGTTGATAGCTGATATGCCCCTAATTGATAACTTGTTGTGATGACAAAAGGTCCTAACCAATTAGGTTCGAACTTGCCTTTGTTGCTTGGGTTTGGGACATTCTTCTGATTTTCTTTTAAGACTAGTTCTCCGACTTGGAAAGTCCCGCTTCTAATTTTCTTGTTGTAGCTTCTTTTAAGTCTATTCTGATAGACTTGCAAGTGATTCAAAGCATCAATCCTTCTTTCATCCAGTAGCTCCAGCTCATTTAGTCTTGAAACCCAATATTCTTCATCTGTGACAAGTTTTTGCAGTGATATCCTAAGGGACAGGAGCTCGATCTCAATGGGGAGTACGGCTTCTGATCTGTAGACCAAGGAGAAGGGGGTGGTGTCAGTGGGTGTGTGGATGCTATTTCGATAAGCCCAAAGGGCGGATTAAGCTGTAGATGCGAGTCATGACCTACGTCATTGACTATTTTCTTAAGGATTTTGAGGATGGTTTTGTTTGTGGCTTCTGCTTGGCCGTTTCCTTTGGGATAGTACGGGGTGGAGAAGCGATGTTGTATTTTGAATTTCTCGCACAAGTCGCGAACCTCCTGGTTCTTGAAGGGTGTCCCATTATCTGATATGATGGCTTGTGGGACACCGTAACGACATATGAGATAGTTTAGGATGAATTTTTAGATCTGCTTTCCAGTGATATAGGTCATAGGTATGGCCTCCACCCACTTTGTGAAGTACTCAGTTGCCGTGATGATGAATTTATGGCCATTGGATGAGGTAGGTGTGATTTTTTCAATGGGATCAAGTCCCATTGTGAAAAGGGCCATGGTGTAATGATGGGGTGAAGCTCTTGAGCTGGAGCATGGATGAGATCTCCATACTGCTGACATTGTAAACATATTTTAGCATGATCGTATGCTTCTCTTTCCATTGTGGGCCAATAATACCCCATCCTCAGTAGTTTCTTGGTGATGGTCATTCCACTCGAGTGTGAGCCACAGATACTGTTATGAACTTCGGTTAGGGCGGTTAATGCCTCCTCAGCATTGAGATAGCACAATAAGGTACCTTCTATGCTTCTATGATATAAGGTATCACCTAGGATGAAAAATCTGGATGCCTTTTTGACAAAGGTTTGTTTTAGGTTTGATGGGAGGTCAGCGGGTGTAACTCCTATGCGAAGATATGTATAGATGTCATGATACCAAGGATCGCCCAGACCAACAATTTCACACAAATATTTTGATTCTGGTACCTCGAATGTGGGGATGAGAAGCTGCTCAATTAGAAATTCATACTTTGGCACGTTATGAGGGATGTCTAATAGTGACCCAAATGTAGCCATGGCGTCTGCTGCTCTGTTGTTGGTTCTTAGAATCTGCTCAAATGTTATGTCAATGAAGGATTCCTTTAGATTCTCCACCAATCTCTTGTATGGAGTGAGCTTGTCATCCTTAGTTTGATATTCATTATTGACCTGATTTATGATCAACTGAGAGTCTCCATACACCTTGAGAGCTATGATGTTCCATTGTACTACTATCCTGAGGCCTATAGTCAAAGCCTCATATTCTGCTATGTTGTTGGTACAAGGAAATGCCAATTTGTATGACTTCGGTATGCAGTCCCCTTGTGGGGTGATGAAGAAGACACCAACTCCGGATCCATGTTGTGTGTATGAACCATCAAAGTATAGTTTCCAATGGTCAGTTACATTGACGTTAAAGATGGATTCATCTAGGAATTCTAAGACAAGGGGATTCTCAGAATAAATGGGTGCTTCTGCTAGTTGATCTGCAATAACTTATCCCTTGATAGCTTTCCTCTCTACATACTCGATGTCATACTCCGACAGTATCATTACCCATTTTTCCATTCTGCCTGTGAGCATTGCCTTTGATAGTAGATACTTGAGGGGGTCAATTTTTGTAATAAGCTTTATCTTGTGTGCCAACATGTAGTGTCTGAATTTTTGGGATGCAAACACTACGGCGAGGCAAGCTTTCTTGATGAATGAGTAATTTAGCTCGTGACCGACCATTGTCCTGTTGATACAGTAGATGGCCCTCTCTATTCCGTTTTCATCATGTTGAGCTAGGAGAGCTCCAAGGGCTTCCGCTGTTGCTGACACATATAAGATCAATGGCTTCTTTGGGATGGGTGGCATTAAAACTGGTGGTGTCAGTAGGTATTCCTTGATTTTGTTAAATGCCTCTTCGCACTTTGTATCCCATTTGTATACTACCCCCTTGTGGAGTAGGTGCGAATATGGGTTTTTCTTGTCTCCCAGTTGTGCTATGAATCTTCTGATGGATTGGAGTCCGCCTTGGAGGCTTCTCAATTGTTTTAATGTCTTTGGTGCTTCCATCTCGAGGATTGCTTTCACTTTTGTCGGATCCACCTTGATACCCCTCATGGAGACTATGTATCCTAGCAATTTACTTGATTGTATGCCAAAGACACACTTCTTAGGATTTAGTCTGACTTTGTATTCCTCTAGTCTGTCAAAGATAGCACTTAGGGTTGCTATATGGTCTTGTCTTTTTCTTGACTTAGCTAGAATGTCGTCGACATAGTCTTTGACTGTTTTATGAATCATATCATGGAATATCAACATCATGGCCCTTTGATAGGTTGCTCTTGCATTCTTTAGGCCAAATGGCATCATGTTCTAGTAGTAGGTCCCCCATGGACAAGTAAAAGTTGTCTTATGTTGATCTTCTCTTGCTATCATGATCTGGTTATATCCTGAAAATCCATCCATTAGTGATAGCATCTCATGTCCTACCATCATATCTACTATCATGTCGATGTTGGGAAGTGGGAAATCATCCTTTGAACATTCTTTGTTCAAATCCCTAAAGTCTGTATGGATTCTAATGGCTCTGTCAGGCTTTGAAACAGGTACCAGATTTGATACCCATTATGGATAATCGATTGGTCGGATAAATCCTGCAACTAAAAACTTTTTGAGCTCCATTTTGACCAACAGAGCGATTTGAGGATGCATCTTTCAAAGCTTTTGTTTGACTGGTTTGGCTTCTAGATACACAACTAAGTGATGGACCACGGTCTCTGGATCGAGCCCTGGCATATCGGCATAACTCCATGTGAAGTTTATTTCCTTTCTTTTAGGAATGCTGCTAGGAGTTCTTGCTCTTTTGATAATAGTGATTCCGCATAGAATGTGATATGTGGGGTCTCCTCTGTTCCTAGGTTGATAGGATTGCACTTTTCGGCCAAGACTGCTGACTTCTCTTGATTAATAGCTCTTAAGGGAAGATTTAATCCTCCATCCTCGGGCGCCTCAGAGAGGTTTTCACTGTTGGATACGTCCTTTATTTTTACTATTTTCTTGTCAGAGAGTGCCACAGTGTGGTTTTCACTCAAGGACTTGGATATGATTCTTAGTTTCTCACTTTTGCGACTGAAGGATTCAATCGTTTCCCCGTAATAGGCATGTGTGTCTAACTCCATTATAAAGCCTGCCTTGTGATCTCCATCTAGAGTGTTATCCCTCAATCCCATGAATTCTGAGAGTGTCTCATTGTTTTCAAATGTATCGAGAACTGGTGGTCCCTGTTGGTCATAGTCGATCAATTGGGGATAGACTAAGCGGATTTCATGATTTTGATGATCAGATTTGAAAGATAAGGTACTAATCATGCAAAGGGCGGTATCCTCAAATAACCTAGGTAAATTGGATATGGGATCTTCGTCGTCACTACTAATATAGGGCTCAGTAATGAAATTGTGTGTCTCTACCTGTGACTATTGGTGAGTGTACTTGTATTAGCACTGGCTGAGGAGTAATATTAACCGTTCTAACCGGAGGACTTCGACCACGTATGGTTATTCTCAAAGGGGTACATCCAAGACCAAGATTTGTTATGGGTCGCGTCTTTGGCATGATAGGTATTATGAGTCCATTGTCATTTTTTCCCAGTCTTTGGTTTCTGTTGTAGCCCATTGCAAGCATCATTTGTAGGCCCTTGTTTCTTTCGTCCATTGGTAAGTTAGCTGCCGATCTTTCATCTCGATACAACATGTGGGATGGATCTGCTTCAATAACCTCTTGACCAAGGTCTCCCCAGCTTACGAATTTAGGATAATCTTCAGGATATGTTTGTGATGTGGAAGCTTTATTTTCTTGTGGACATCCTCGTGATCTGGGAGATTGCGTTAACTCTCCTATCACAAAAGCATTATTAGGGAGCCTATAGCTTCCACAACCGTCCTCCTGGATGATGAGCTTGATGTCGGAGATGGTGGGGATGGTGGGAGTGGTGGGTGTCTCTGTCGCAGAAGTGGATGCGAGGGTGGCGAGGTCGATGTATGGTGTGGATGGGCCCTTATCATTTTTTGGCACTTGGGGGATTTTGTAATACTTTGCCTCAAGATTTTTGCAATATGAGAACGGTTTGGGATCTCCATGAATGGTAACCTCTTGTCCATTATGTGTGAATTTCACACATTGGTGGAAGGTTGATGTTATGGCTTTCATCGCATGGATCCATGGGCATCCCAGGAGGATATTGTATGGCAAGTCGAGGTCCAAGACCTGACAAGTGGTTTCCATGAGCATCGGCCCTACTTGAATAGAGAGTTTAATCATGCCTTGAGACAATCTTTCATGGTCATTGTATGCTCTTATTGTGATGCCTTTCCCTTTGTCGATGGAATCCTTTCATATTTTTAACTGCTTGATGAGGCTGAGAGAACAGATGTTCAAACTCGCACCTCCATCCACCAAGACCCTTTTGATTTTGCTCTTATTTACGATGGCTTCCAAGTGAAGTGCACGGTTGTGAGATGGTTGGGCGGGGAAATCTTGGTCAGAGAATGTAAGGAGATTAGGTGTTATGATATTTCTGACCATAGCTTGGAATTGGTCCGCATCGAGATCTGCGGGGACAGTGGATGAGGCTAATGCTTCCTCAAGGATCTTATTATGGGCTAATGATATTTTTAACAACTCCATGATGGAGATGTGTGTTGGTGTTCTCTTGAGTTTTTCTACAACATTGTAGCTATGCAGAACAACTCTATATGAAGGGACTCTATTAGGTTGGGATGATCCTGCAATGGTGACTTTTCTGCCTCTTGTGGTGACTTCACAATCTTTGGTATGGGTGCCCTTGATGGTGATGACCATGCAGTCTTCATTTAGGGAGGCAACGACCGTTTCATACACATGGTTGACACTAGCCTTCCCTTTATCATTTTTATTCCCTTTATGATTTGGCATTGGATTTGTGTATATTTTAAGATCTTGATTTCCCATAGGTTGTTCCACATTTATGATTTTCTTGTCAATGAGATCTTGGATGGTATTTTTGAGTCTCATGCATCTGTTTGTGGCGTGGCCTTTTATTTTATGAAATTCACAAAGTTGATTTTCATTATACCAAGGGGGTTTGACATCAGGTTCTTGGTAATTCTCGAATGTAGGAGGCTTGATGAGTTTTTCGTCGATCAACTTTTTCATGATGACTTCCAAGGGTTCCCCCAAAGCAGTGTAATTTCGCTTGGGATAATTCTTGTGTTGGGGTGGTCCTCTTTGATCATTAAGGTTATTGATGGTTGGATTATTGTTGGGTTGATATGTTGTGTGATGAGTGTTTTGGCGTTGATTTTGGATTTGCGATGTGGGTGTATTTTGGCGTGGACCACTAATGACCACCTTGGCATCTACGACACCATCATTAGTAACCTTCTTGTTCCTTGCCCACGTACGAGGTTTATCATTATAATTGGATGGTGGGAAATTGTTTTGTTGTTCATGATATGATGTTGATTCCACAGGTTGAGTCACAAGGGCTCTTTCGATGCTAAGCGCCTTGGAAATCAATTGTTCATATGTGGTGATGCCCTGAACCTTGAGATGAAATGACAAGCAGCTTTCAAGGTTGGCTATGATGGTGCAGACTTGTTGTTCTTCTGGAATGGTCCACTTGCTTTGATTGGCCTTGGATCGCCATCGTTGAAGGAATGAAGCAAAAGATTCATTCTTTCCTTGTTTTAGAGTGTATAATTCTTTGAGACTGACATCCATTGCAATGTTACATGCGTAGTTTTTAATGAATGCATCCCTTATTTCTTGGAAGGTTCTAATGCCTAAAGGTAAGTGAGAGAATTATTCTATAGTGGGACCTGCCAAGCTTCTAGGAAAAGCCGCATCAGATAAGTATCGTCGTATGCGACCTCCATGCAACGAACTTGGAATTCCCTGATGTGATCTTCAGGGTTTCCCATCCCTTGATATTTGTCAAATTTAGGGATCTCAAATCCCTTGGGGAATGGTTTCATCTCTAAGCTCCTATCAAATGGATAGGGACACAAGTTGTTTGGTGTTTTGGTTGTTCGCCCTGACTGAAGGTCGAGCACTTGTTGCGATAGCAACCTGAGTTGTGTCATTACATCACTTTGCGGATCAGGGGGTGGGATGAATGTGTTTTGGGGTGTTTCAATTGTTGATGGATTGGTCGGTGCGTTGTTCAATGGTGTATGTATGCTCTGTCGAGCGAGGTAAGCTTCCACCTGCTTTTGTATGAACAATGCATGTTGTTGATCTTGTTGATATTGCGCTAAGGTTTGTTCTTGTTGTTGCACTTGTTGTTGTTCCAACAACGCTTGTTGTTGTGCTTGCTGTTGTTCCCACAATGCTTGTTGTTGGGCTACTAGTTCTACTACTTCTTGCTATTCTTGATATTGCTTTAATTCCTACTGATATGCTTGCAATTGTGCTGCTTATGCAAGAAATTGTGCTAGTGCTTGCGCTTGTTGATCCTGATATTGAGCTTGTGCTTGTGTTGTGTGTGCTTGTGCGGCTTGTTGCTGTAATAGAATTTGTGCTTGAGCAGCCCTTTGTGTTTGTAATGCTTGCGCGGCTTGGGAACCTTGAGCAGCTTCTTGTTGTTGTTGTTGTTGTTGCAATAACGCTTGGGCTTGTTGCGCTTGTTGTGCTTGTTGTGCTTGTTGCGCTTGTTGCACTTGTTGCGCTTGTAATGCGGCTTGTGCAGCTTGGGCAGCTTGAGCAACTTGTTGTTGTTGTTGTTGTTGTTGGCTTGTTGTACAGCTTTTTGTTTTTGAACTTGTTGGTATCCTCTTTGGAAGGCAACTTGCAATGTTGCATCGTATTGGTTTGATGTGGTGAATGTTGGTGGTGGTGGGGGTGGTGGAGGATTCGGAATGGCATTCGTGGTGGTGTTGAATGGTGATGTTGTGTTGATTATTTGATTAGTGGATGGTGGTGTTGGTGTGGTAAGTGGCATCATTGATGTGATTGGCCCTTGGGAGACCATGCTTTGTGATGATGTGGAGGTGTTTGATGATGTTGCCATTGCTTGCGTATTTGTCATTTTTTGTTGCGATATCAACGACAAATTCTAGGCATTTGGTGTAATGCTTTGATTGATGGTTGGGATATTGTTTTGATTGATGCTTGGTAGAGGAGGAAGCCCTAAACTAAGGAGTGGTATGGATGATAATGGTAGTGGTGGGATAGGTGGAAATGTAAGGGGTGTTCATTTTTGTGTGGTGTCAAATATGCCCCCTGGTCCGAACATATCTTCCTCTTCTTGTGAATTTGTGAGAAGAGGTGTTTGTGGTGCTCCATGAAAAAATGTTGACGATGGGTCATAATGTAAATTGAGAGGAACATTTTTGTGTAATGGATTATGGGGGATGTTTTGTTCCAATGTGGCATTTGTGTCCAAGTTTTGATTATTAACAAGGGGATGTGATTGAAGAGCATTGAGAAATGTATTTCCCTTGTTAACATTGGGTTGAGTTGGAGCAAATGATGTTGTGATTTGCGGGATGTTTTGCGTGATGTTTGGAGATGGAGGTGTAGATGAAATGGGGATGGTGGATGAGATTGGTGCAAAAGATGTCTCCACTATAGTGCTCACATCAAAATCGGAAGGCAACTTGGCCCCTTGTTTTGCTAGTTCAAGCATGTAAAACGAAGGGTTAATTCTCATCATTATATTGATGATTCTATGGTTGTCCGGATTTTGTAGCATTTCAGTCATTTCCTTGCGAGACATTCCAAAGGTAAGGTCCTCCCCTTGATTTTCTTCTTGTGGATTTTGGGATGATGATAACATCAACGGATTACTTGATTTGGCAGGATTCATTTCTGTGTTTGTTTGGCTAAGATCACTTGAAGCGGGTGTTTCTTTGTTAGCTTCCATACTCTTCTTGTATTGAGATCTAGTAAGAACCATAAAACAAGGATCAATCTTCAAGAATATGGGAGATGAATCTCTTTGATTATTTGGATTGATCTTTATCTTATGCCCCAAAGTAGAAATTTCTAGGATGCCTTTAGGATCAAAGGTGATGATAATATTATGATGACGTTTAAGGATGGATGTTATGGATTTTTTTGGCTTTTGATAGATCTTGAATGAAATACTAGGCTTTAAGGACTTTGGATTTTGATTTTTGATTTTTGATTTGACTTTGGATTTGAGATTTTGTCCTTAATCTTGATTTTTGATTTGCTTTTTATTTTGAACAAAAAGACCCTAAGATGTTGGATGATGATCTAAGGGATAGCTTTGTTCAAAGGATGATAATTTGAATATGTGTGAGGAGAAGGATGCATCTACCCACACCTATTCAATCAAGATGATTAGTTTCACTAAGCATATGAAGAAGGATTCATCTACACATGCCTAGTAAAAGGTGTTTTTGCTAATGTTTTCAAGGATTTTGGTCTCAATGATTTTGGTGTTTTTGATTTTTTCCACAAAGCCTAGTACTTTTAAGGATGATTTCAAGATTTTTCAAAAGGTGATGATGAGATGGATTTTGTTTTGATGTTTTAGAGGATGGATGAAAAGGATATTTTGATATATTCTGATCTCAAGATGAACCTAAAAAGGTACACTTTGTTTGCTTTAGAGATAGGTATTGAAGAGCATGCAAATGCTTCCTAATGACCTTTGTAACCAAGAAATGATTTCACTTGAACATTCACTTTCAGATTTCCAATCAATGATTTGTTTTTTTTGGGTTTTGGAGCCTTCAACACATATGAAAGTTCATTTTGTTTAGCTTTGCTTAATGTCTTTATTTTACCAAACACACTTTCTTCAATTAGGTTTTTCAAACTAAGATATACAATGTCTTAACTTCTTCAAACCCCACAAGATATATTATGTGGAAATTCAATGAACTCAAGGCAAGGGTTTTTCCTATTGTTTACTCAAGAAGAAAAATTGAGATATAATCCAATGTTTAGAAACCTCTAAGGACGTGAATCCCAAGGGAAAGCAATAACATGTGGATTGAGTCAATTGTATTTGTCCTCAAAAGGGTTTGAAACTTGGATGATGTTAAGTGTTTGTTTTTGAGATGTTTTTGATCAAGCAATGCATTTTGTAACCCAAGAATAAGTACAATCCTATGGATATGTAAGACAATATTTGTTGGATTCCCACATGGACAAGTCTATCTACGCTTATCTCTAGCGAATGGTTAGATGCTTGACCCCACTGGCTCCCCTCTACGGCACTCACTTATACGGGGCATCCAAGCATCAACACCCATGAAACTCACATGGAATATTTTCCATTTCTACTAGAAGACCATAAAAGTGTGGTGCGGCTTCAGAATGACCGTTCTTGCACCAACAAATAGATAAAAGGATTTTGAAAAATTATAGCACATGGGTTTTAGTAAGGACTTTCCATTCATAGGAGTTGACCCAATGTGGCAAGAGTCCCCTTTCGGATCCATCTTGTCAGAGTCAATCGCATGATATTGGCATTTCGTCCAATATCCACATTTATATCCCGGCTGGAAATACTCTTGGCTTTAGAGTGTTACCGGTTGAGTCGTTCCCTTGGGTCAGTACTTTTTCCCACAAGGCAAGCCCTCTAAGATATACAAAAGCAAATGAAGAAAAAAATCAGTAACTCGATCAATCTTTGATAGCAACAAAGAGAGAGAATGTACGCGAAAATGCCACCCACTCACACTCTCACAAGATTTTGTTCAATTCTTAAGCCCAAATTGAAGTGTGGAGGTGATTGCTTTGTCTCATCCCAAAGTCATGAAAAAGGCCTTTTGATTCTCAAGATCGCTATAAAGCGCGAGAGAAGCACATACGTCCTTTTTCAATGGCTTTAGTCTAAGTAAGCCCTCACAAAAACAAAGCTACACTTGCTCTTTTTAAATCCTCAAAGCAATATGTGAGTTCATTTTAAAGCACCAAATCACAAGTGAAAGAAATTTTGTTCAATTTTTTAATCCCATAAACAAAATCTAGTAAGTTGTTGATCCTATTGTTCATTTTAACCTTTGCAAAAAAAGAAATTCAAAGGTTCTTTTTAAGCCCAAATGAAAGCTAGTGTCCTAAGGATGAAAAGATGACAAATTCTTTAAAGAAGTGTTAAACAAACACTTAAGTGTTTAAAAACACTTTGATTGAAGAAAAAATCATCACCATGCTCCTCCTTCCTTCGTTTTTCAATTTTCAAGCTACAAAAGAGAAAGAAGTCAGATTCTGGAAAAACATAGGGAATTAAAACAATAGAAAATAGAAGATAAATAAATCATAAATGAAAAACACATTCTAAAAAGTTAAATTCTCCCTTTTACTGTCTCCCAGCGTCGCAACTCGTTAAGGCGTCACTATTTTTCTCTCCCAGCGGTGCTCTTACAATGCCGCTTACCAGTCAGCGACGCTCTGTGTCAGGACAGAGAGCACGATTGCATCATTATTTCATCCAACGTCACATTTTTCAACAGCATTGCACTTTCAAAATTTTCACAGAGACCTACAGTCAACGTGTCCAGCGGTGCAGTTAGAAATTTGAATACTTTTGGCAGGACGAGCCCAATGGGGCAGTTTATGTTTCCAGTGGCGGAATATAGCGACGCTGACGATCCCGTGGTGCTAAAATAGAGAAGTTGACGAGCTCGCAGTGCTGAAACATCGACGTTGACGAGCCCGCTTTGGAATTTCCTGTGTGTGAAAAAAAATGCAGAAATTTCAAAGAAAAGTTAGAATTAATGCTATCCAACCCTCCTTCTAGCGCCAAATGTGTGAACCCTTTTCCTAGTACCTCCAAAACAACATGAATTAATGAGTTAGACAAGGAATTACAAGCTAAAAGAAGGATTCCCCATGAAATCCATTTACAAATCAAACTAGGAATGAAAATAGTGAAGAACACAATGCAAATGCCAAAAACAAGGTTAAAATCCTAATTAGATGTGCAAACTCATGATCCCATGGGGGAATTGGTGCCAATTTGATGTGAAAATTGGCCCTTTCCCAATCCCTAAGATGCAAACTTTTTTGATTGATGATGAAGAGTGATCCACTTTGATGATACATGAGAACTCCAAGCCAAATATGCAAAAAGCCTAGCTAAGAATTCAAATGATAGATGAGAATGAGTAAGTATTTTAGCATGGTAACTTTACTTGGATTGTGGATGATAAAATGGAGATCTGATCCTTTCATTTATAGGATTTCAAGATGGATGAAAGTCCAAATTTGTGCAATGTGGGACTAACTTTCATCCAATGATATGGTGCCACTTGTCAAGCTATGAATGGATGATGGTTGTGCAAGATTTGGGGTTTGTGCCAATAAATGCCAATATTTGAAATTCAAATTTGTTGAAATGACATGTAAGAGGGAAGGGAAAATGCAATAAATGACACTTGGCTCAAGGAAAAGGACATGTAAGATGAATTTATTGCCTTGTTGGATGTACATGTTGAGTTGGAATTTTTTTTGAATTCAAATTGAGGGAATATTCCAAAAGATGCCGTGAGGGAAAATAGGGATTTAATAAATGAATTAAATCTATTTTCATGTGCAACTTGCATTATCTAGGGGATGTGACAGGAGATTAGATTAAATTAATTAAGGGTTAATTAATTTAACAGGAGATTTGATGATGTGACTTATTTGACTTAGATTTATGGGTTTATTTACATCAAATAAGAGAAGAATATGATAAGAGGCTAATTAAATAAAGATTTTGATTTATTTAATAAAAAGGGGTGATGTTAGATTAAATCAAATAAGGTTTTAATTTATTTAATTTAATGGATAGACTTTAAAGATTTAATCAAATAAATTGATTATTTAATTAAATAGGGATAATTAGATCAGATGGGTTGATTTAATTAATAGAAAGAACTGACTTAATCAGATAAAATGATTTATTTAATTAAGAGACGAATATTGATGAATTTAATCAGATAGGGGGATTTGATTAAATGGTTAGACCGAGGGATGATTTAAGAAGAAACGATGTTAATAAGTCAGGATCAGATGCACAATGTCAATCAGTATATTTTGCGTGTCTACACATTGCTTAAGGTGTAAGGAAACAACCTACATACGACATCTTCATGTTGAATCCTTGCTCTAAAACACGTATCCTTAAAGATACTAATCTCTTCTTCTAAATCTTTGTGGAGATAATATTTGGGACACAACTTATCAGGATTTTTTGGTAAATCATTGTACATGACAAATTGAATCGATGACTCTACGTTAAAGAAGTCCATCACTATGGGGAGCAGTGGTGGTACAACAACAGTTGGATTCTATGAACTCGCACTTACACTTCTAGACTTTTGAATTCTAGATGAAGTTCGACTACTAAGTTCGACTAAAGTCACACCCGAGGATCACTAGATTGAGATCTAATGACTCTAGCGAATTCTAGTTGAAAACCTAACGAGACCAAAAGAACAACAATGAGGCCCTCCTTCTTGCCCCAGTTCCTATTGATGATGATGTTACTCATAGAAACAGGGTGAATAAATTCTTCACATACAAATCGCGAAGAGCCTATCCTTCTTGAAAGACGTATCCAAAGGAGACCTTGGGGATCTATATGATAGGATAAAGGTTGGCTTAGTTCAATCCCAAGTCTCTGTTAGTCAGGTCTTGATAGTACTAGGTTCACTTCAGGGTATGATGTGATATTGCTTTTAATCTCAAAGGGAATATGGTTGTTTCTGGTTTCATTAATAATCATGAGTGTTTTACACAAGATTTCCAATTCAATCATAAATTAACATCATGAAATTGAAAGATTTGAAATAATACTTCATGAATATACACAATTTTGCTATCACTTAAGTAGATTTAGCCTTAAGCATTCAACAATTTCATAGAAAATGAAATATTTTCAATAAATTTCATAGAAAATGAAATATTTTCAATAAATTTCATAGAAAATGAAATATTTTCAATAAATTTCATTTCATTCATCTATTTTTTGAAACATTTTCTAGAATTTAAACATCTATTCTAAAATAAAGCATAAAAAAACCAAAAATTAAAATTTCTCCTAGTTATTCTCCACGCATGCCCCAAATAATTAACCAAATCAAATCAAACTACTTTATACTTCACTATATTTCTTCATAGCTACATATAAAATGGTGTGAGCTTTTAAAGATAGGGGTTTTAGTTTGGACACTGAGTAGGTTCTGTATGCACCCTTAAATGGCACAACACACAGTCTTGTTCAGTTGAACTAAAAAAACCAACTACAAAGATTCATGACATAGGTAGCTATCAAATTGGCTTTGATATTGATTAACATCTATGTGCATACAAGTTTTTAGAATGGAATGATTCAAAAAATAGGAAAAAAGAACAAAACTTAAAGAAGTTTTGGCTCTTCCGACATCCACAAATTCTTAACTTAACAAAAATAAAGTAGTAAAAAAACCTTTTATAGGAACAATGCCCCAAGAGTTCAAACTTAGAGTTTATCTAGAGAATCAGAAATAGCAAATCAAAATGTAGCACATGGAATAAGCCAGCTGTCATCAGAATATTCTAGATGAATTCAAAGCTTTTACTTCCTCACCAGCAACACTTTTCACATTCAAACTTTGGTATGCAATACTTCACATAAATCAA
Source organism: Sequoia sempervirens (assembly GCA_007258455.2). NCBI lineage: Eukaryota > Viridiplantae > Streptophyta > Pinopsida > Cupressales > Cupressaceae > Sequoia > Sequoia sempervirens. The sequence goes on from VDFB02270651.1 coordinate 626,636,038, forward strand.
GGCTATTATCCTCCTTTAGAATACCGAATGGGAAACATCTACCGAGACTAGGAACAACCTGCAAAACTCAAATGCAACAAAAAAATATTTCTATGACACCTCTGGTATTCGGTATCAGGTACTTCCTTTCATCATTTAGGGCTCGAGCTCTGGGATATTTTCTTCACCTTTCCTTAATTGATATTCTCAAAAAGCATTCAATTTTTGATGCATATGCTCTTTTGAAATCCCTTGTATTTCCTTCCAAGTGAGCTTAAACCTAGTGTATTCTTTTGATACCTGGAGTATACTAGCATTCATTTGCACTTTGTCTATTTCATATCTAGCTATGGTGTTCTTGCACTGTATTATCTCATCAATGACCTCCCAAGTTAATAACTGAATAGGCTCTCTATTTATCCTTTCAATTCATTCCTTGAAAGCTTTAGCTTCTTTACCCTCCTTTCCTAGCATTTGGGGATCACAACCTTGACGTGCTAACATTTCAATAAAGTCTTGATCTTTATCAAGAAATATTATACATTCCATGGTGACCTTTTTAAATCCTTCTATACATTGTATCTACATGTCACCTTCCCATTTCAACTGTTTCTTCCATTTTTTTGGAAATGGAACTTCTTGCTCTGAAATTATATTTCTTTGTATTAATTCTTGGACATCCATTTGTATGAGAATTTTAACATTTCACCTTTCAACATCAATATGTTCCTAGCAAACCCTGCATTCACTTTCAAATCTTCTGAATTTCTCATACCAATGGTATGCTTCATTATACTTCCCCATTGCATCTATAATAAATTCTTCCCTTGCCTCACCCAATACTCAATCCATTCTTAAAATACATTCATTTTATGACAAACTATTGCAATTGCATCCACTTGTTCTTGTGACATTAGTACTAGATGTTGGGGAAATTCAGTATGTGCTTGACCAGATAGGGTTGTGTTGGATGTTGTGGTTGTGTTGCTAATATGTGGTTGGCATTGATGTCAGCACTATTAGCATTAATTCATTTGAAGTTGTATATGTTGAGGATATTTAGAAAATTGTAAATGAATGAGTTGCAGGTTGTCAGTGGTAAAGTGAAGTTCAATATGTCTGTATGTTCTATACGTTGATGATCAGAGGTTGTGGACTAAATTTTTTTTTGTTGAGTATATTTGGTTTATCCATGTCGAGTTTCAGAGATCCACGTAAAGACTTGATCGAGTTATGAAGATTCTCATTCTAATAGTTTTTCTATTGCTTCAGTCAGTGTTCTTGATTGAAGATAATGCTATTTTAATTAGTTCAGTTGTTGTGGATGCCTCTCTTGTGATTCGTAATGCTTGTGGATGTTTCTAGATCATGCTCTATCTTTGTTGCACGTCTGCATTGATCGTTGTGCTTGTGATCTAAGATTTTCTCTTGCATTTTCATGTTTTTCTTGTTCTTTTCCTACATGGTGTTTGTAGCATGTTATGGATCTTCAAGGAGTAATTAATTAAAGTGTCTTTGTGTTGGAGATGTTGATTTGGGTCCTCACTATGTTGTGGCTGACCTTAGTTGATTCACATTGATAATCTTTAATGTTTTTGGGCCGACAATTATATTCATTTTATTATTTCTTTGTGGGCGACTTGTAGTGATGAAATTTCTTGTTGTGGATATATAGGAGCGATTGTTTATTTGAATTGAAGCATGTAAGAGGGTGCAAAAGTGTGCGAGTGAATGCCAGAGTGTGATTCTATGTGTGTCTATGAGAATATCATTTGAAGGCAAAGCAAAGTGTGAAGAAGTGTGTAATTGTTTATGTGCTTAACTGGAACTGTAATCAGGCATTAGCAAATGCCTTTTTCTCAATTCAAATCTAGATGGTTGTAATCTGAATCTCTTTGTATGACATTGTGTCTTCCTTTGTAATTGAGTAGTGAGCTCTAGGCAGTGTGCCTAAATGCATGTGCATTCCCCATATTTCATTTTAATTATACTTTAACAGGGTATAATCTTGTGGATTGACCTTCACCATGGTTTTTCCCCTAATAGGGTTTCCATGTGAAAAAAATCTTGGTGTTATGAGTATTTTTGATGTGTTGTTGATTCATGCTTTCATTGATATTGATCAGATCTGTGAATAAGGTTAATAAGTTGAATAATTTTTTTATTTCTGTGACAACTGATTCACCCCCCCTCTTAGTTTTCTTCCCTTGTGTTGCTAACAATTGGTATCAGAGCAGGTTCCTTGAAGAAGTTTAACAACTTAAGGTGATCCAGGATGGCAAGTTACAAGAAGGATAGTGCGAGATTTGATGGAACAAATTATTCTTTGTGGAAGACTCGAATGGAGTGCCATCTAAGATGTATTGGTGAACCCTACTAGAGCATTAAAAGTAATATGTACATTATTCCATAGAATGGTCCTACTACTTCTTCTAAGATCAGAGATGTTGAGTATAATATGTGGGCTAAGGAAGCTTTTTTGAGTGCTTTGACTGATTCTGAGATGACAAATGTTATGGATCTAAAGACTGCTCATGAGATCTGGAAAAATTTGGAAACTTTGTATGAAGGTGATGCTAATATGAAGATTGTTAAGTTGTAGAGTTTGAAAGGTTGAGAATGGGTGATGATGAAAATATTAATACTTTCATGCAAAGAGTGAATGAACTTGTGTGTGGTATTAGATGTGTTGGTGGAAAGACAAACAAATATGAGATTGTTGCTAAAGTGCTTAGATCCCTACTTGATTCTTACAAAGTCAAAGCTAGTGCTATTGAAGAGCTTCGGACTGTAAAAAACATAACCAGAGATACATTGGTTGGTAAGCTAACTACTTTTGAGTTGAGCGAATTTGGTGATGTCTTTCCTAAGGTTGAATCTACATTTAAGGCTACTACTTCTGGAAGAGATAGACAAATATATGATCTAGGTGAGAGTTCATCTAGAAATACATTCAAGTATGAGGATGAAATCAGACAGATTGAAGAAGAAGAAAGAGAGCTAGAAGAGTTGGAAGCACTTATTGTCAAAAGAGTGTCGAGAGGAAAAGGTAAGTATGAAGGAAAATTTCCTCCTAAATTTTTTTCTTGCAATAAGATAGGTCATTTTGCATCAAGGTGTCCAGAAAGAGCTCCTAAACCAAGAAATAATAAGCCTATATTTCAGAAGAAGTGTTACTATGTTGGTAACAAAGGTGTGACATATGATGAATCTAATAAAGGAAATAGAAGTGATGATGAATGGGTATTTATTGCTATCAAGGAAAATAATCATGTATCTACTGAATCTGCTAGTTGTACAAATGTGGAGAAATCCCTAGCTGCTCGAGTTGAAGAGAAGGATGAATGGGTGATTGATGGTGGATGTTCACATCATATGACAAGAGACAAAAGTAAGTTTGTAAGCTTGGAAAAGTATGATGGTGGTGTTGTGAGATTTGGTGATAATACAACTGATGTAATCCATGGAAGAGGATGCATTTCTCTTGATGGTAAGCATAATACTGATGATGTCCTATATGTGGAAGGATTGAATCATAATCTTTTGAGTGTTGGTCAAATGGTTGATAAGGGTTACAATCTTCAATTCAAGGATGGAAAGTGTAGAATATTGAGTTCTAGAAATGAAATTACATTAGGTACAAAAACAAAAGGTAATATCTTTCACTTAAGTGATGCAAGTAAAAGTTGTTTAATTGCTCAAGTTGATGAAAGTTGGTTGTGGCATAGGAGATTGTGTCATATTAACATTGATAATATTTTCAAGATAAGTTCCACTAAGGCTATGAGAGATCTACCTAAGTTGGTGAAACCTACTAATGCAATATGCAAGGAATGTTAGTTGGGAAAGCAAACCCAAATTTCATTTCAGAGTAAAAGGCATTGTTCAAATGAATTGTTAGAACTTGTGCATACTGATATGTGTGGTCCCTCTAAGGTCAGAAGTATACAACGTTACAAGTATTTCATGTTACTCATTGATGATTATTCTAGAATGGTATGGGTTACTTTCTTCAGGGAGAAATTTGAAGCACTAGAAAAGTTCAAGATCTTTAAAGCTATGATTGATACAGAGACAAGTTTGAAGGTTAAATGTCTGAGATCAGATAGAGGTGGTGAATTCACTTTCGGTGAATTTAATTATTTTTGTGAAGAACATGGAATAAAGAGACAATTATCTGCATCGCGAACCCCTCAGCAAAATGGAGCTTTGGAAAGAAAGAATAGAACAATTCAAGATCCTGCTAGAACAATGATGCCGGAAGGAAATGTTCCTCATATCTATTGGAGAGAAGTTGTGAGTAGTGTTGTGTACACACTCAACTGGGTACAAATAAAAGGTGATACTGGTAAGACCCCTTTTGAGCTATGGACTGGTCAAAATCCTACTATTAAATATTTTGAAATATTTGGAAGTAGATGTTATATTAAGAGAGATGAAGACATAGGAAAGTTTGATGCTAGGAGTGATGAAGGTATCTTTATGGGTTATTCTACTAAGAGAAAGGCCTACCAGTGTTACAATAAGAGATTGAAGAAAATGGTTGAAAGTACAAATGTCAAGGTTGATGAAGACTTTGGTACACCATCCAGAACATATGGATATGACTCTGATGATCAAGATGACAGTACAAACCAAGGAAAGCAAGTTCAAACTACAAATCAAGTGCAAATCAATCAGGAGAATGAAGAAGAAGGAGAAACTAGTGAAAGAGTAGAAGAAAGAACACAAGAGCCTAAAGTTGAAGAGCATCCTAAAAAGACTCTAAGGTATGTAAGATTGAATCATTCAAAAGATCATATTATAGGTGATAAGAACAAAGGTGTCCATACTAGGAGAAAGATTACATAAGAGTATTGCTTGATTTCAAAAATTGAGCCTACTAGTGTGAATGGAGCATTTAAAGATGAGCATTGGGTTGAAGCAATGAAAGAAGAGTTAAAACAGATTGAAAATAATGATACATGGATTCTTGTTCGTAGACCTAAGGATAAGAATGTCATTGGAACTAAATGGGTTTTTAGAAAAAACTGAATGAGTAAGGTGAGGTGGTTAGAAATAAAGAAAGATTGGTATGTAAAGGATATTCACAGATGGAAGGAATTGATTTTGAAGAGACTTTTTCCCCTGTTGCTAGAATTGAAGCTGTAAGATTTTTTTTGCCTATGCTTCTCACAAGAACTACAAATTTTATCAGATGGATGTTAAATCAGCTTTTCTAAATAGTGAATTGGAAGAAGTGTATGTTGAGCAACTTGATGGATTCCAATTGACTGATAAGGAAGATATGGTGTGTTGGTTAAAGAAAGAACTATATGGACTTAAGCAAGCCCCTAGAGCATGGTATGCCAAATTGGACAAGTATTTGTTGAAGCTTGGATTTAACAAAGGTACTACTGATAGTAATCTATATTTCAAGATCAGTCATAATAAAGATTTGATTGTTGAAGTCTTTGTTGATGATATCATTTTTGGAGGAGATGATGATTTGTGCATGAAGTTTGATAATGAGATGCAGAATGAATTTGAGATGTCTATGATTGGTGAGATGAAATTATTTTTGGTATTGCAAATTACTCAGTTAGATAAAGGGTTTTTTATATCTCAGTCCAAGTATGTGAAGGAATTGCTAAAGAAGTTTAGTATGGAAGATTCAAAGCCACTTTGTACACCTATGGTGACTAGATACAAGTTGACAATAGAAGATGATTCTCTGAAAGAAAATAAATCAAGATATAGAGCAATGATGGGTGGATTGTTGTACTTAAATCAAAATAGACTTGATATCATGAATATTGTATGTATTGTTGCAAGATTTCAAGCTGATCCAAAGGAATCTCATGTGACTACTGTGAAGAGAATTTTCAGATACTTAAAAGGAATTATTGATCTTGGCCTATGGTATCCTAAAGATGATGATCTTACGTTGAGTACCTTCACTGATGCTGACTGGGAAGGAGATGTGAATGATAGAAAAAAGTACTAGTGGTGGAGCATTTTTCTTGGGTAAGAAGCTAATTTCATGGTTAAGCAAGAACCAGAATGCCATTTCCTTGTCTACTGTAGAAGCTGAATACATTGTTGCTACTAACAATTGTACTCAATTATTATGCATGAAGCAGATGTTGAAGGATATCAGAGTTGTATATGATGAGCCTATTTCTATATTCTGTGATAATTCAAGTGCTATTAACATTTCCAAGAATCCAGTGCTACATTAAAAAACAAAGCATATATCTATCAAGTTTCACTTTTTGAGGGAGAAAGTAAGTGAAAAAGAAGACCGGAGTATGTGCCTACTAAGGAGCAGATTGTAGACATTTTTACTAAGTTGTTTCCTAAGGATACTTTTGAGTATCTTAGAGGGAAGTTAGGGGTGATTACCCCTCCTAATCAGAACTAAGGATGCATTGCATTGTATCACTCTGTGCTTTTCATAATCATATCTTGTTTCAGATCGATGTTGTGGTGGCTTCTACTTAGTGGGAGTAGTCAAATGGTTCAAAAATTTAGATATGTGGTTTAGAGCTTGTAGATATTTGTCTTTGATGTCAAAGGGGGAGAAAAGTCATGTGAAAAAATGGTGATTATCTAGGGAGAAGAGCCTTGTGAATTTTTTTTTTGTGAAGTGTTGGGGAGAAAATGAGTCAAATCCTAAGGGGAAGTAAGTGTCATGAGTTAGCTACGTTGATGGTGTTTTTCACATCATGTGTTTCCATCAATGCCAAAGGGGGAGATTGTTGGATGTTGTGGTTGTGTTGCTGATATGTGGTTCTCATTGATGTCAACACTATTAGCATTAATTCATTTGAAGTTGTATATGTCAAGGATATTGAGAAAATTATAAGGGAATGAGTTGTAGGTTGTCAGTGGAAAAGTGAAGTTCAATATGTTGGTATGTTTTGTACATTGATGATCAAAGGTTGTGGACCAAAGGGTTGGTTGTTGATTATATCTAGTTTATCCACATCAAGTTTCAGATATCTGTGCAAAGACTTGATCACGTTATGAGGATTCTCATTATAATAGTTTTTCTATTGCTTCAGTCAGTGTTCCTGATTGAAGAAAATTCTATTTCAATTAGTTTAGTTGATGTGGATGCATTTCTTGTGATTCATAATGCTTGTGGATGTTTCTAGATCAAGCTCTATCTTTTTTATACATCCTCATTGATCGTTGTGCTTGTGATCCGAGATTTTCTCTTACATGTTCATATTTTTCTTTTTCTTGGCTGACATGGTGTTTGTAGCATGTTGTGGATCTTTGAGGAGTAATTAATTAAAGTTTCTTCATGTTGGAGATGTTGATTTGGGTCCTCACTATGTTGTGGCTGACCTTGGTTGATTCACATTGATAATCTTTAATGTTTTTGGGCCGACAGTTATATTCATTTTATTATTTCTTTGTGGCTGACTTGTAGTGATGAAATTTATTGTTGCGGATATATAAGAGCAATTGTTTATTCAAATTGAAGTGTGTAAGAGGGTGCAAGAGTGTGCAAATTAATTCTAGAGTGTGCTTCTATGTGTTTATATGAGAATATCATTTGAAGGAAAAGAAAAGTGTGAAGAAGTGTGTAATTGTTTATGTGCTTAACTGGAACTGTAATCAAGCATTAGCAAATGCTATTTTCTCAATTCAAATCTAGATGGTTGTAATATGAATCTCTTTGTATGACAGTGTGTCTTCCTTTGTAATTGAGTAGTGAGCTCTAGGCAGTGTGCCTAAATGCATGTGCATTCCCCATATTTCATTTTAATTATACTTTTAACAGGTTATAATCTTGTGGATTGACCTCCACTGTGGTTTTTCCCCTAATAGGGTTTCCACATAAAACAAATCTTGGTGTTATGAGTATTTCTGATGTGTTGTTGATTCATGCTTTCATTGATATTGATCAGATCTATGAATAAGGTTAATAAGTTAAATAAGTTTTGAATTTATGTGACAATTGATTCACCCCCCCTCTTAGTTGTCTGCCCTTGTGTTGCCAACAGGGTTAATTATTTTATAAAATTTTCCAAAGTAGCAACCCATTCCTTCAATTCTCTTTTCTTCCTTTTATACTTTTGTACTTTGGCAACAATGGCATACAGATTCATCTTTATTTCTTCCAACTCTTACCTCCAAGATGAGTTTCCAAGATTAATACTTTTTATCTTGTACTCCTTAGGCATTATCTCATGTCTACTTTTGTCAGCTATTGGAGTAGCTATATGGACAGTTCTCTACCCATCTACATTTTTTTGTATGACATTTTTTTCTTTAGCTCTTCGCCTGGGCTTAGGAGTATCTACTTCTTGTATAAAACTATTAAGATCTAGAGGCAGGATTTCTACTTCCATTGGAGAATCCAATTCTCTAATCAACCAATCAAATGCATCCTTGTCACACTCTACCTTTGCAACATTCTTTTGTTCCTGGTTTCCACTTGATTTAGGAACCTCTTCTCTTACTTCTTTAACTTTATTTGTTACGTCCTTTGAAATAGAAATTTCTTTAACAATTTTTGGCATAGATTTAGGATTTCTGGGATTTGGCACTCTCCTCTGTTTGAAGACTTGTATTTTCTTGTCTATCCAAATGTTAAACATCACCTTCCTGGATGTCACTTTCTTTGTATCCTGCTACACCAGGATTTTCTTCATTTCCAACCCCATCACTTGAAAGATGTGTAGCTTCTTCTTTCTCAATCTCAACTTCAACCCATTCCTTCTCTGATTCTTCAAAGACCTATGGCTGATCATTATCATTTGGATTATTCCAAAGTGAAGGTTGGGAATCAAAAGTATCTTCAATAACAATTTCATCAATAGGATCTTGCCATGTAGTCTCGCCTCCTTCCATCTCAAGAATATCAGGGTTCCCCACTTTTGAAGTGAGTGTTCCTTGTATAAATTCTTCTTCTTCAGTATTTGTAGGAGTGGATCCTATATCTAGAATTTCTTCTATCACTAGTTGTACCATGGGTTTATTTTTAAACTTCTTTTCTTTTACCTTTTCCCACATGGCACCCCATCTATCCCTTTGTTCTTTAATTCTAGCTTCATCTGGCTTAGAAATTTCATCCAAAACCATAGGAGTTCCTCCTAGTACTTATTTCACATTATCCATATTAATAGAGGGAGGATAGGTAAATAATGTTGCAGCTCTCTAAGATGTAGACCTTGTCTGTGCACAAACATTTTCTGTTACTTCTACCTATTCATCAATGGTAGGTTTAGTCATTGGCTTTGCTATAGAGGAAGATGCACCTTTAGGTATTAATTTTGATTTATCTTTACTTGATTATGAATCTTTTTTCTTATCAGTTGGCTTTAATGAAACTCCCTGACTTGAAGCCTTAGGGGTTTTCTCTTCAATTATTATACCAGGAGCCACTTTACTAGTTTTCCTTTTCTTCTTAGCAGGTTCACCACTTTCAAACATAGTTTCATTTTCTTTTTTTCTTCCTTTATCTTGTGAGAACGTGGGTTCAATTCCTTTTTCTCTTAAATCTTTTCAGAAATCATTTATCCACTGTTTAGTGTGTAACCGAACTGGTGTAGAGAACTCATCAATTGATGTCATTTCTTCACCCTCATAATCCGAGTCTGGGATAGGTTCATCATACACTCTATCTTCACTATAAGCCTTATTCAACACTCCTCCATCATGCTTTTCCAACTAATCTAGAATATCATGAAGCATAAGAATCCGAGCAGATTTTAGGAACAATCTTTCATATTTTATTTTCCTTACTATGTGTTCATCTTCACAATTAAGCCAATAGTCTTCTAGGTGCTAGACATGAGCACGATAACCAACTATGTTCTTTAAAATATTCCCCTCAATATCATAATACATTCTTTGAAATGGAAAATATTCAAAATTATATGTTTTTAGTTCTTCTTCACACAAGCCAATTGTCTTGATTGCATTGCATTTATAATTCCCTATCACAATGGGAAATTTGAAGGAAGCCGTCTTAAGAGCCTTGCTTTAAAGAGCCTAAGATGGTTTTAATTGTCTCACCAATTCTAATAACACAATTTTTTCTATAGGGTACCTAGGAAACATGAAAGGATGCCCATCAAACCCTTCCACCCTAATGTAGGAGAAAGTGGGGAATTGAATATACCAACCTCCCATCGATCTGATAACACTTTGTGCCTCCAACGATAGTATTTTGGCTTTGTCACCTTCCATTGTTCTAACCAGCTTCATAGAGAACACATCATTAACTCTTATGTAATGCTCTTTGTATCTATAGATAGTGATTTGGGGTAAATGAGCATATATTAAACTATTTCCTACTTCTCTGCCTAGAGTACCAATCTTCTTCAACCCTTGTTTACTTTCCCTTATGGCATAGGAATAGATCACATATGAGGACATATAAAAACATCTAGTTTTGTGAAATTTAGTTATCTGTTCAAGCAATCTATCACTAACAAACTTTCCCCAATGCATTTGCATAGGATTACTCATCAATCTAGATTTTATCACAAACATCCAGGGTTCAAATTTACTGGCATCTCACAACCCAACTATCCTACTCAATATGATTATAACATCTTGAACATCCTGGTTGAACATAGAGCTTAGAATTTCTTTTATCTATTTTTTAATTGGCTCTTGGAACCATTGGGTATTCATGATTTCTCTATTGCACTCTTCGACATTCTGATAAGTTTTTGCTTTCGCCCTCATATCAATATTGTACATCTGGGTGAATATAGGAAGCCCAAATGTGTATATAATTCCTTTATGGGAGAGATCTGCATAAGTTCTTCCCTCCTCAATGATTCTTTTATCTAGATTGTAATGATTTATACATTCCATGACCAATTTAGGCGCGTCCATTGTTGGCGGAAACCCTCCTGCTAAAAGTAACGCACTTGCTATAACATTTATGGTACACTGAGAAGCATTCTCCTACTGTACTTGAGTGCAAATTTCAGCATCAGAAGACCACCCCATGTGAGTATCGGTAACTCTTACACCAATTGGTATGGCATCTGAACTGCAATATTTAAATTCCTCTTCTGCTCTTCCATCAGAAGTACTCATTTTTGCTAGTGTATTATGCATTTTCAAATGTGTGTCTTGTGTGCGAGTTAGGGTTAAATTTAACCAAATTTCTTAAAATTTCATAAAACTCTCAATTTATCTTTCGGCTAAATTTGAATAAAAAAATAATCAACACTTTAATTTCCAAAGGGAAATACCATTTTTCGAGATTTTCTTGCATGAAAATGATTAATAGAATATCAATTATCCGAAACATACCTGGTTCTGGTCAATGATGACAATATTTTCATAATGGAGATCCAAAAACCTTGGTAGCTATGTTCTCAATGTCTTGAAATATACCTTTCATTGCACGCCAGTATTATTTCATTCATTCAATGTCCTTTGTGAATTTCCAGCATGACGCAAAGTGGAGTGTTATGAAAGCAATTGAATGCTTAAGGTGGTGCCAAGTACGGAAGTAGTTTTCTACCTTCATTAGTTACCTATTATATTTCATTAATTTCTCGAATAAAGGTGCAATCATTATGAATTAGGGTTCAAATTACGAATTCCTAGATTTCTACGTGGGCTCGCTACTAGAGGAGAAAGACGGTGCGACAATCTTACATGGCATTGTGGTGTCATTTTTATTTTTGTGAGGCATAAGCCATTAAGATACGTGATCAATTTGTGATCGCTAGGATTAAAGCTTCTAGTATGAAATTTTGAGAAGAAATATCAAGAACCAAGGTGCTTACCTCCAAGCTTCAAATAAAATTGGAACAAAAGAAAAGATCAAGAACTAGGTTCAAGAGATATCAAAAAGAATAAAAATGATTAAAACATTGTAAAACAAATTCTTCGATTTTCGAGTTCCAAATAAAAACTACCGGACCCCGATACAAGAAAATAGTACTACCGGGATTAAAAATTTTGGTTGATGACTTACTAGACGGGGCTAGGACCAACTAAAGATACAACTCACTTAATACAACTGTACAAATTTGGGATTCCAATTTCTGGTAAAATATTAAACTTCATGAAAAGACCGAAAGACCGAATTTGGGAAACAATAAGGATAAAACAAAGACCAAGCCAATTGAAAATGTAGCCCGCATTTGACCAAACCACAGAGCAACACCAAAGAAAACCAAAATGAAAGAAAAAAAATGGGGTCCACATTTTTCCAAGTAGAAAAATGGGGTTTGTTGTGAGACCACACAGCAGTTTCCAAGTACTTTTGAGAAAATTTGATAAAAAGAAGAAATAGTTTGTTGCAGTGGTGTTCTAGGTTGCAGGGTTGTGTTATTGTGTTGCTCCACATTTCTTCTAGGTTGAAGATATACTTATGCACTTCAGATATGTTGATTAGAGTTGTTCAAAGGTGTTGTATCTAGAATTTGGTGTGCTTGATCACTGTGTAGAAGAAGTTGTGTTGACTAGAGTGTGAGTTGTGTATTGCATCTAGGTGTCTAGGAGAAATTTTTATGATTTGTGTTTCTCCACAATTATGTTTTGGGTCTTACAGATCCAAAGGAGTGTTGGTATCTTTCTTCAGTTGAAGTGGTTTGATGTTTGGTACTTCGAAAGTCAATTTCTTGAGTTAAAGTGTATGAAAGAGTTGTTTGGATGTACTGGATGTGTACATTTTTGAGGTGAAAGTTGTTCTAAAGGAGTTTATTGGATCTTAGGGTATTTTGTGGAATATTCTAGATTATGTTCAAGTGAAATTTGTTGTCTACAAGTTGTTAGATCAAAGGAAGTTTGTAAAGGCTTAATGGTGTTTATACGAGTAATTACTGAACTTGGTTTTTACTCTACTTGCAAAGGTGCTTAGTTGTTTGTGGAAGTGTGGTGTGGCATGTAGGGATGGATTTAGGTCCTGGCTAAGGATTTTTGTGCTCCGCCTTCATTCCTTTCCACCGTAGGAATGTTTTAGTGATGACCTAATTTGAATTTGCATGGTTGAGGTGCATAGCCAACCTTGGAGAAAGTTTCAAGGTTGAAGATGGTATAAATAAGAGTTGAGTTGTTGAGGGATTGTGTGGTAGAAGAGATAGACAAGTATGATGTGAATTGCAGAGTTATAGAGTGAAAATTTGAGAAGTGCAATGCAAAATTTCATGTGTTAGATTACTGGATGTAATGAGCAGAAGGTGTCTACAATTGTTCAATTAGGATGTGAAGGAATTGGCGATATTATGGTGGATTCTTTGTTGCATTGAGATAGTTTTCCCTTGTAACATTTCTTCTCTATCTTCTTTTCTATTCTAGCAACAAGCCTTTCTTTTTTTTGGGAAGTGAGCCCTTGTAATCAGTGTTGTTATTACTTATAATGTGAGCTAATCCTCACTGTGGTTTTTCCCATCTTGGGTTTTCCACGTAAATATGGTCTTCTGTTATGTATGGTGTTAAGTTGTTATAGTTTATGTTATTTTATTTCCATGATAAATCTTCATAATAGATTTAAGGGTTTATTTAATGAATGTGGATCTGAATGTGTATAAGGGTTTTAAAGGTTTAGGGGACAATTGATTCACCCCCTCTTAGTTTTCTTATGCATTCAACACATTATTTGCATCACATCCTTATTTTATCAACATCCTAAAGCATTGGCCATAACATTTCTCCAAGCTAATAGGTGTGTTAGTAACTATTTTTGTAGGTTGGAGGATCAATAGTGGTATAACCTCATTTTGATTGTTATGTATAGGTTCTTCCATATGCCTAGGTTGAGGTATGACTTATAAATCACTTTCTCTATGTAATGTGTAAAAAAATTCAAGTGGTGGTATGGTAGGTGTTGTTGATTGCTGATATGGGTGAGCAAGCTATACTATTGAAGGATATAGGACCATATTATTCTCAAGGTTAGACAAGGTATTATTTATGAATTCATTCATGATTTCCTCCTCTTTCCCCAAGATATCTTTGTTAAGGAGATATAAATTGGGAGATGGAGGAATATGAATTTCATCATATGAATTAGAGACATTTCCAAATGCACAACATGAAACATCTACCAAGGATTTCAAGGAATCCAACATCTTACCAAAATATTTGGTCAATATGAAAATAAGATATGTGTAATGAAGTTCAGGCCATCATACCACAATGATATGAAAACTAAGAGTAAATCTAGACAAAATATCCTAAGAGGGTTATGTTGGATAAATATGAGCAAAAATTGATTGACAAGGCCACATAGAGCACTCTTGTCTAGCAATTCTTTTTGCTAAATTCAAAGTTTGAATGTTTGTAATACTGTTTAATGTTTCTATTTTGTGACAATTTAGGTGAGAAAAAAAATATTTTTCCAAAATTTGTCCAATTTATGATTATGTAATACAAAATACAAATGTGTAAACAATTTTCAAAATGTTCAAGAAATAAAATACAATTTTTAGATATAAAATACAATAATTAATTGATCCTAATGTGCAAAATCTAAAAATTATGATAATTATATTTTTTTCAACCAAAAATATTTTTTTCACTTTTTTGGATTGTATGAAAAATGCCTAAATGCAAGCAATGAACACTTTCATATTTGATTTCAAATATAAAATGACCTAATTTAGACTTGTAAATGCAATTAATATGTAGATTTGACCTATGATGACTAAAAGGAATCCTTCCTCGACTTAGGATGCAACGTGATACGCAATTGTGAAGGAGGAGATTTTCTATTCCAAATTCCCAAGATAAACATGGTCTAAAGGGAGTGAATTTCCCTCGATCACCCCAATGGAAAAGGTTGAAAGATGGAGTGCAAATGGAGGATGAACTAGACTCTATTTTATGTTTTCGAGATGGAGGATTTTAGGAATCAGGTGAACATACCACAAAGGTCTTGGATTGTAGACTAATTGGATCTTAGCTAGAGGATGCTAGTGTGGGAGATGGATGACATTGCAACATGTTGTCATCTTAGGGATGTCCTGGAATTTCATATAGACAAAGAGAAGAGTTTACAATCTAAAACTCATAGGGTGTGCTAACAACCCGAGAACCTTGATCTGATAGTTTAAATAAAAATGACAGAATGCTACAAATGCATGAAATAGATAAACTAACTACAACATGAAGAATACTATAAATTTAAAGATAGATTAAATATGAATGAAATGAAAAGAAAAGGGTAGTAGAAATCCAACTTACGATTGGTCCAATCTCCTACAAGATCCACATGAATGAAGTACCTACACACTTAGAGACGAAAAAATATTGGGGATGTGTTTTGGAGTTTTCCTTAGTAAAATCCATGTTTTGGTGTTTCCACCTCCATAGATATCTAATAGGCCATAATAGATAAGAGATGATAAAGAAATAAGTAGAAAATACATATAGAAAGAAAATAAAATCTATATGCTATCTATAATATTGATAATGCAAATAACAAAGAGTGTTACCCTCCCTTCTGCAAGCTTGAGAAGCTAAGAGGAAGGATGAGAACTCCAAGAGCACAAGATGAACATGCAAATGTGACTTAGAGCTTGAACCTACAAGAAAGTGGTGCATAGAGAATGGAGAATGGAGAGAGTGGAGTTGCAAGAGTGAACATTGGAATGTGAGAGAGATTGAGCAAGATTGAATGGAATGAAGAAGTGAGTTCAAAATAAGGCTTAGGAGGAAAAATGGAGATTTTTGGGTAGGTCTGTAGTTGAAGTAACTATTACAACTCACGGGTGTCATGAAATGTAATGTCCCAACATCCACTACCTAGGAATTTGTCATGGACATTCATGTAGTGCGCAGATGTCTATGCAGTGTAGAAGAATTCTAGTTAAAATTCCCTCCACTAATAGAAAATGATAGGGTATAGATAGGATAAAGACTCAAGGTAGTAAGGTTTTAGCTTTATCAATGTTATAAGGCTAAGGTAGGGGTTTGTAATGGGAAATTTTACTAGTGTTAAATTTTATGACATAAAATTTTCCCCCCACTTTAGTGAGCATATGTGACCTAAAGTAGAAAAAGAATGAAGAGAATATACCAAAAATAGAGAGGAAGAAATCATTCAATTTGGTACACTTGATGTGAAAGGGGAGATCCACCAAAATTCAAATAAGACAAGGGTCTTCAATATTGCAAAGATGGTTGCAATATCACCACAAACATATTAGGCAAAAAGGTAGAAAAATAATAGACACAATAAAATTATCATAGAGACAATAAGACACAATATGATCAGAAATAAGATGATGTTGATAGGTATGGCTAGCATGGCTAGAGTCCATATGATAAGCATGTAGTCCTATGGCTACTAAAAATTGTGTTGCAAGACAATCACATAAAAGATAGGTCTATTCATGTTTCCCCCAAGATAGATGCCAAGATCTAAGAAATTCAAACATCAAGGCACAAGACATCAAATATCAGATTGAAAGAGATTTTCATAAAGGGGTTCTTTCATTAGGAAATCCTTTTCATAAGACATCAAGACATCAAGGAACCCTTTTCAAAGAATTCTCCTTTTGAAATACATGGAAATTTTTGCAAGTGATTTAGTCATCAAGGAATCCTCTTGAAAGAACTTTTGTCAAGTAATCTTTTGGAAATAATACTCCTATTTTTAAAATGAAGTTTTTAGTGAGGTATTATTTCATCAAGGAATACTTTTTGAAAGAATAATCCTTGTTGAAGATTAAGTAGATATGAGAGCACCCCTTAGAATGATGTGTGTTACACAAAGGAGCACATGTCATTCTATGAAGAGAAAAGAAAGATGAGAGATGTCGTGGCATGCGATACATGGTGAGATGTATTTATAGTATGTTATCACACACGTGAGGGAAAACACATAGAAACCACAGCATCAAGGAAAATATAGGTAGAGACAAATAAATTAAGAGATAGGTGGATGTGATGATTCGGGGTCAAAACTACTCATAGATATAAATAGATAGATATAATATAATATATGTATGAATTGTCATCAATACCCAAATGTAATGAAGAAGAGTACATGAAGATAAATGAAAAATAAAAATCAATCAACATGGAAGAGGATATAAATTCCCCCAACACTTTGCATCATCCCCAACGTGAAAATTAAAATTTATGACACATGGAAGAATAATATAGAAGAATATTACAATAGATTATTGCACCTGTATCCAAGAACCTATAAGGGTAGAAAGGGTCCTCCAGGAAAGAGCACAAAAAACATACCAAGAAGTATGGGGGAACACAAGAAAGCACACAAATCTAATCTAAAGATGTAGAAGAGGTGTGACCCCAATCTAAATCCACCAGTAGGTCATCCTGCTCCCAATCTTGATCATTATAATGGGAGGGAGGATGAGCCTGAAGGGGAGGGATAGCAAGGGTTGCACCAAATAACTCACCTGCAACAAGGGAAAAGGGAGAATTCCCATCAAGGTCCTCTTCACTGAGCTCTTGTGATACTAGGATCATCAATCTCTCAATCAAAGACATAGTCAGGATATCCTCCAACAAGTTGAACATGCACTTGATAGAAATACCATGTGTCAACTGGGTGGGAGGAGAATAAGACACCTAAGAATGATGACTAACCTGAGGAAGAGGAGTAGTGACTAACTTTGTGGATGCATGGGGTGCCTTTGTCATGAGGATGGCACAAACCAAAGAAGAATAGGACTCCAAAGGTGATGAGTATTTATTATGACCCTTGCTTGAATCAAGGTTATCCTTGAGCTTACGATTCAATAGAGGATGTGGGATACCCAAAATTGAAGTGTAAGTAGAAGAAGAAGGAGATATATCCATAGAGGGCACCACCTTTGTGTGGGGCATTTCCATAGGCTACAAAAAAGGAGGAATATTGGGAAGAGAGGTAAGAAGGGGAGGATCCACTAAAGGGGTGATAAATCTTGCACCATTTTGGGGTGAGGTTCATTGAGATCCATCGATGAAGCTAAAAGAAGGGTGAAGGTGATGGGAACTAAAGTGGAAGAAAATGTAGGAGTAGAAGTAACCCCAAAAGAAGCAAGAGTAGAAACAAAAATAAGAGGCTCCTCTCCACTATTTTTCAAAGCCATGTGCTCCTTGGCTAGAGCCTTTCGCTCATCCTTACGCTCACATGCAAGCCGATTACATTGGCTATGGACGTTGGAAGGAAAAGACCTGAGAAGAGGCTGGGGATCCTGCTCTACCACAAAAGCAACCTTCGTAACCATTACTAGTGGAAGGGAAGACTCCTTAGGAGGTGCAAGAGGTGCAAGAGATACAAAAGTATAAATAGAGAGAGGTATCTTGGTGTCAAGCCTCTTCCCATTCCCTACCCTAGAGGTAGGTGGAAGAATAGGTGGAGGCCGAGACATAGGAACAATCCCATGAAAAAACTTCCCCTTGCTATATAGGGTAGGTGGGGGACCATGGGTGGGACAGGAAGATGGGAAACCTGGGGCTTCAACTTTTGTAGCATAGGTGCCTTTCCTTTTCCTATGGCAGGCATAGGAGTGGGAAAAAAGGGTGCCGCCAAGGGCTGAGAAGAAGAAGCAGGCGGTGAAAAAGAATATGAAAGAGAGGAGCTAGAAGGGGAAGGCTTGAGGGAAAGATAAAGATTTTCCCTCCCCTTTAGAGGGGTAGAAGATGAATCCTACTGTCGGGCATGCAAAAAAGCCTTCAAAGACACAACATATGGTGATGGGGGAAAACCACCTTTGAACATTGCACCCATAGTCTTATATCTACAATAAGCTTGATATAAGAGATTTCCCCTAAGAGAGAGGGGTTTGACTAGGGAGGGCCAAAAATGGTCTAGGGAGAATCCCCCATGTGCCACCAGTGGATTTTATCCAATGCCTTGGACAACATGCATGGTACCCTCATGGGGATACTTTAGACATTTTTGGATCAAAAAAGCTACTACATTCATAGAGGCTAGCACAGAAATGTCCAACCTTGCTCTGAATAAATCAATTTTTTGGATCCACACAAATGTCAACCTTGCTCTAAATAAGTCAAAATTTGGGATCAACACAAATAGGAGCCTATAGGGGTGATATAAAACCCATCATGATTGGAAAGGGTGGCTACAACTCATCATATTTCTCCTTGTGAAAATTGTTGATAAACAAGGCTTCCTCCATGATAGAATTCACTCAGCTTGACAGATCAACCATAAAACTTGTTAGGATGTTACCATTGATTCAAGTGGGAACATATAATGAAAAGGGATCCTTGTTCAAGGGAAGATCATGTGAGGTGAATGTAATGTCAGGTATATCACCCACATGTTCTGTAGAAGGAATATGAATGAATGAAACCACATTCACATATTCAGATGGGGCAGGATTAGAAGAAGATGAAGAAGGAGTGACCAAGTTTGCAAAATGTGACAAGAAATAATCTATGTAGATATGTAGCTAGTTGTTAGGCTTGGTTACAGACTTATTCGAGTTCTACTTTCTACCATCGAGGTAGATAGTCCTATCAACGATGCGGTCCTGAATCATGTGACACAAATGAATGCACCTTTTAATATAATGTCTAGCAACTCGATGATATTGATAGAACTTTTCACAGTCATACCATTGAGGATATGGCTTAAAAAATGGTTGAATCTCATGAAATGCTATTACTTTATCTTTCAATAATCTTTGCAAGAAATTATTATATAATTCTAATAACTTAGTAAAATTTCTATTATGTCTTGTATTATTTTTATTTGATGGAACAGAGGCCATGTTAGCCATGACCTTGTTCTTACCCAAGACTGACATGACTGATCGCACATCTTGGAGAGAGCATGAGGATGAATCCCAATACTGGACAATCACTTGATAGTATTCTCTCAAAGCAATAGATAGATGTGTAAAAGAAGGATATTTCATTAAAATAAACTTTTCTTTTAGCAAGGGCTATAAGTTCTAGATAAGAAGCTTTTGAACATCTAAGTTAGGTAAAGGATAGGAAATATGAGCAAAAATAGCCTGATACTAAGCTATGAAGTTAGTTAAATTCTCATGGGTTCCTTGATTGCATCAAACAAGATTGCTGAAAGTAATCTTCGGCCCGATGTTGGCATAAAACAATTGAGGAAATTGATTGACTAGTTGGTCAAAAGAGAAAATAGAATTATCAGGTACATCACAATACCATTCCAAGGTAGCATCCTTGAGAGAATGTGGGAATAACTTTTCCAGAAGAGCATAATTATGAAATAAATTAGTACATAGTGAATTGAAGGATGAGAAATACATCCATAGATCCCCACATCCATTATAATTTTTTTAATTTTGGGATATCCATACCCTAAGGGATAGGAGTGTTCAAAATAGAAATAGAAAGGGGACTATGATGAAAAAATGGTTGTAACATGGGTTGGGAGGAATAACTGGTCAAATTCACCAGTTGATTTTGCATGCACTCCATGTTCTGTAGTAGAGCATTAAGCATAATATCACCATATGAGGTATGACTAGCAGAACCTCCATAGGAACCACCAACACACGCACAGGCCCCCAACACCAACACCACCAGGAGCACCGCCACCAGCACCAAAAATAGGGACAAGTTTTGAGTCTCAAGTGTAGAGTAACTAAAACCCAAGGGGATCTTGCTTACCTTAAGCATATTACTCTTCTCGGGTATGGAGTTGGTGTTAACAAAAAGACTCATGTCAGCCATACAAACCAACACCCTAGGAATTGAGACATTCAACATTTTTCTAGAGGTCGCCAAGCCAACATCTTAGGTAACACCCAAGATAGAGGTGTAGGAGGGGACATGGGTAACAATGATATCTTCTATCCATCTAAGGAGCTTAAGTCTTCTTCAATCCTTACCCAACATGGCTCTTAGATTTTCAATGATACGAGGTGTTTGGGAAAAACTATCATCTTTTGTATAGTATCTCTTGAACTCCTCGAGTCTCATATCCAGGTAATATATTTTCTCTATAAGAACCATGAGAGTAGCATCATCCTCCATGGAAGAGGTAGAGGGAAAGGAAATTGGGGTAGGAATATGTCACCACCTCACCAAAGGGAAAAGTGAACACAATAGAGATTCCTACAGTAGTTTCTTCAAAAGTAGGACTAGTTCATGGGGGACTATATGTTCTAAACCTCATTCTAATATGTTGAAGACTTCTTACAATGTGTTCAAGGGTCATGGACTGGGTTGTAAAGTTCATAAAAGAATCACAGTGTACTGTCTACAATAAAACCTAGACAAGAGAGAAGAAAAATTTTCAAACCAAAGAGAAGGAGATAGAAGGTTCATGTCAGGTTCACCAAAATATGGAGAAGATTTGGTACTCCCAAGTACCAAGACAAATAGGATCTGAAGGGAGTGACTTTCCCTTGGTCACCTCAATGACATATGTTGAAAGATGGAGTGCAAATGAGTGTTAGGGGGAGGCCTCTTATTTATCTTTAGATTAGAAGTGTGTGTGTTGTGATGTATTCCCCTGTACTTGTATTGTGTTCTCCTAGATTACCCTTGTCACCCTTGTTGGTTCTTGGATACAGGCGTGATTTTTGTGTCATAAACCTTCTTCTATTTATATCATCATTCTTCCATGTTTGTGATTGATTTTTGACAAATTGGGGATGATGCAAAGTGTTGGGGGTATTTAGGCTTCCCTTCCATGTTGAACCAACTTTATCTTCTTGTGCATTCTTCAGATGGTCTGATATAGTAGGGGGTTGATGATAGTTCATTTATATTCTATTATATACTTATATATTTATGAGCAATTCTGAGCTCGAAATATCATATCAACCCTATGCCCTTTGTTTATGTTTATCTCTCCTTTGCTCTTTTCTTATCTTTTTCTCTTCTTTGCTTGAGTTGGCCCTTTCATGTGTGACAATGCCATTTCTATGATGTTATGATTTTCATAAAATGCATTCACTACCAATGAATCTTTTCTCAAAAATCCTCTCGAATATTTCTTTTTCAAAATTGCATTCATAGCTAGGACCCCTAACATAACGTGTTTCCTTCATCGTGGGTTCGCAAAGAAAGAACTTGAGAACTTTCCTCTAAGGTGGAAGTAGCTTTTTCCTTCCCCTCACAAGGGAGAATTTTCTTCCTTTTGAATTCCTTGATGAAGTGAACATCTTTCGAAAGGATTACTTGATGATAAATCGATTTGAGAAAAACTGTCTCTTAATATACTTTCAAATAGTGTGTCCCTTGGGTGGACCCTCTTCTTATGCCGGGTTCTTGAGGGACCCCTTTGAAAGCCTTCCAATTTTTTGATGGCCTATGTGACTATCCACTTTATTTCCTGTGTGGCCACTTTGTTTCGGACATGCTTTATTCGCGAGTAAATATGTCACTTTGCAAGTGCACCTATGAAGCCGCTTTCCAATCTGACTCTGCAGAGTCTCCTCCTTTAGGTTTCCTCCATGAAAGAGATCTTGGGGGATTCCTCCTTGTAGGTTTGTAGGCCTATAGGGTGCTTTCATCTAGGTTTCCTTCATGTGAGAGATCTTGGGGGATACCTTTTTGCATGTGGGCCTATAAGGTGCATACTTCATGGGGCTTCCTTCATGTGAGAGATCTTGGGGGTTTCCTCCTTGTAGGTTTGTGGGCTTGTAAGACACTTTCATCCTATACGATTTTTCCATCATTGGTTCAAGGGTCTTTAGTGTACCTTGTGTAGCTTCATAGTTTTGTGAGGCTATGGAGTCTTTTGTTCTAGCCTGTGCTTTCAAGCTCATTAGATCGCGGTCTACTTCCTCAACAGTTCAGGTATACATCTCTAACCCTACTAACTCTTCAATCTACTTTACCAAAACACTCATTAGTACTTGTGCTCATTAGAGTGGAGGTAAAATGTATAGGAGTGAATTTGTACCCCTTACACAAATTCCCCTTTCACATACCTTCACCTTAGAAAATAAAATCCGAAGGAAAAATTCCATATCACCCAACTGCCTTCCTTCCACTTGGCATTTGTCTCTTGCTTAGGTGAGAGAATATTTTTTGGATTCCTACATCTGAAGTTGGCAGAGGCATTACACTTTCAATTGGGGTCATTTTTTAATGTCCCTCTTCGACCAACTGACCTCGAAAATGGCAGATTATTCCCACTTCTCCTTCAAATTCATCCATTCTCATTCCATTTCATCCCTTCACAAGCTCTTGCAATTTCTCAAGCCATCTCTTAGCACTTCCATCATTCTCTTCACTCTTTAACAACACTCCATTAACTCCACAAATAAATTGTGAAGCAAGCCATAGTAGCATAGGCTTGGAGTCTTGCAAGACCTCCTTCCATCAAAGTTGAGGTTGTGGTGACCTTCCCAAGTCTGCTTTCTCCTCCATTGGCTAGTGAGCTTTTGGGTGGAGGTGGTAATTTTTTTCTCCTCTCCTGTGTGATTTGGTTGAGTAGCACTTTAATATTTTGTAGTGTTTATTACATCTTCTACTTTCTTTACTTCTTTATCACATATTTCTCTCTCATATCTATTTGGCTGTCCGTGGAGGTGGAAACATCCAAATGGGGGTTAGACTGAGGCAAACCCCTATACAACCCCAACAATTTTCCCCTATTTCTTGTGTATAAGTGGACGTGCATTTGGAGCTAGCTGGAAAACTGGCACCTTGGTGACATCATTTTCATTACTTTAGCCTTCGTCTATCTACTTTATCACCTACGCTTGTATTTTTTGTACTTTATTATTATGTTTTTCTCATTCAAGAATAGTTAGCTAGGTCATTAGTTTTTTTTCTAGTATTTTTTATTGTACTTTCTGTCCTCTGGCTATATGGATGCTAGCGCACTGCGCAGTCATCCCAGAACTACACTTTCATCCTCAGACAAAGAGCTTTTTGAGGTACAATATTGACTCTAAAAACCAGCTTGCCTAGCCTAAACTTGGATTTTGGGTCTGAAGAGTGATTGAAGTACTTTATAGTCTTCATCATTCTTGACCTCTATCTGAAACACCCCTTTAGAGTAAGGTAAGTTAGGGAAGTCGTCTACTCTTGGCTCTCTGTGATCTAGAGTCTTGACGTGGTTGGTCCCCCTCTCTTACACATCTACATGGATGACTTGACTGTGTTCTCAAAATGAAGAGAAGACCATGTTTTAGATCTATGCAAAATATTCCAAATATGTAGAGTGTTCGACATCTCACTCAACCCAAAAATCTGTACCTTTAGGGTCACAAAGGGTAAATTACTAGGTCATGTAATCTCTAAAAATGTAATATCTATTGATCCTGAGTGAGTGTAAGAAATTTTGAAAATCCTGTAGCTAGCGAGCAAGAAAGAACTTAATTCTTATTTTGGTAAAATCAATTTTGTACAAAATTTCATTATAGGTTTTGCTAAAATTTTCAAGCCACTAAATGCATGCTAAAGAAGGACATGAAGATTGATTGGACACTTGAGGAAAAATGTGCATTTGAGGAAATAAAGCAAGTAATTGTTGATTCTTTAGTCTTGGTGAACCCTAATTACACATAAGCCTTCTACATTTACTCATTTGTATTAGATCATTCATGTGTTGGAATGTTAACTTAGAAGAAAGAGAAAGGTGATGAGAATTTGATAGCTTTTATGAGTGCACCTCTCAAGGATGTTGAATTATGATATCCAAGCATCGAGAAACAAGCTTATGCACTAGTGTGATCTATTAAGAAGTTCATACACTATATTCTAAGGAGAAAATTATTTTCTATTGTACTTGATCCCAATGTCAAGGTATCGTTAATGTAGAGAAAATTGGGAGAACATAGAGAAAAGTGGGCAACAATGTTGTAGGAATTTAACCTAGAGATACAACCAATAAAACTAGTTTGAAGGTAGGATTTGATACACACTATGGTAGAAACAGATCCCAAACTAATAGCATAGCAATACAACCTAGAGGATGTGTCTTTGGATAACTTGTATGATGAAATCATCTACTATTTGTTAGATGCACATGACAACAAAGATAGGAGGTGAATCATTTGTACATTAGGACTTTTAATCCCTCATTCACTTTCAAAACCTTATCAAACTTTAAACCATCATTAAGCATTAGTAGAAATTAAACATGTGCAACAACAATGCAAACAAAACAATACATAAGAAATCTTTAGTATATTTTAGACTTATCACCTTTCCAAGTTTAAAATCAGAGAGACCACTCAGAATAGCATTCCTTCCTTTGTCATCGTTCTCATAATACTTGATCTCATCATCACTTGTTGAATAATTAGTAGGCATGGTATACCCTTTTTCAACTAATTCCCAAACTCCAAATCCAAGAGAGACTAGAAAAGATTCCATCCTAGCTTTCTAGTAAGTATAATTATTTTTATCGAACATAGGAGATTTGACACATTTCCTAGTCACCATCTGAATCTACCTCAAGAAGTTAACATTCTTCCAAGGAACCAAAACTCTGATACTGATTGTTAGATGCACATGAAAAATGAGAGGAGTGAATTAGTTGTGCATTAAACCATTCAATCCCTCACTAACTTTCAAAACCTTATCAAAATTTAAACCCTCATTAAGCATTAGTAGAATGTAAACATGTAAAACAAAAATACAAACATGGAAAACCTTAATTAGGTAAAAATTGTTATAACACAATGATCTATTGAGTGGGGGTGAATCAGTACATAACTTAAAATCTATCCTTAAAAGATCTTGATAAATTATTTCTTTTAACTCTATTTTAGAAAATTAACACAATCACAAGAAGAGACATAAACATGCACATAACACCAGATGTACGTGGAAAACCCAAGATGGGAAAAACCACGATGAGAAGTGCTGTTAGGAGCTACTATCCTAGTCTAGACTCACAATCAAAATTTTGGTTACAATGTTTAAGGGCACCAACCCTAAGGAGACAACAACCCTCATTTTAGGATTACCTACTCCAAGGAAGCATCCACTCCCTACTTTGAGCACCTACCTAGATGTTTGATGGAACCCACCAATCAGATTTACAATAATAGATATTATAATTTTTCCAATAGAACATAGTTCAATGTTGCAACTTAACTTGCAATTGCTCAACACCTTGTTATAGTTTTTGCAACCTAGTTCTATTCTCTACACCTCCTTTGTTCTGCACTTGAAGATGAACCCTGATTAATAGTTCCAATGAATCACAAGTAGAGACATAAACATACACATAAAAATTTCACTCCTTTTTCTCTTAGTGCATTCTTTGTCCTTCTCAAAAGACTCATAGATACACTACACAACTCTATTTCACCTTTTCTATGAGTGCATTCTCTATCCACCTTCAGAGATCATGCATACATTCTGCAATTCTCTATGTATCTTTTCTCCAATGTATTATTTTTTCGTCTCAAAATACTTTCATTACCTATCTACAACATACACACCACTCACTTGTATACAACATCCTCTTCAGCTGATTTCTGATTTTTTTCCCTTTTGTGTTTCTCACCGACCTTCAACATTTGCCTCAAGATTTGCATTGTAAAATACTTTTGCTAGGGTTTAATATTTATCTTCTTTTGCATGCGAATAGGTCATCAATCCATGCATTCACTTATCATAATTAGATTTTTTTCTACTCCTAGCATGTTGAACAACTAGGGTTTCAATCTCATTTAATTCATGTTCTCTATAATGGAGCATGATCTAATTTTCCACTACCTATATGTTTGTGTCAAAAATTTGATCATCTTATCACCAATAAAACTATTAGTTGGAGGATTTGGGTCACTTCAATTCGCTCCTTGAGTCAGTTTACAATTGAAACCTTCATTCAAACTACCATAGCCTTTGAAGATTCTCAGTTTAAAACTGAGTCATTGATCTACTACTTTTCGTGCCATGATCTGTTGATTCACATTCCCCACTTAGCCTTTTAAAATGCTACCATCGAATTAATGATTGACTTTAATAAACATTGTTGGTCTTCACCATATGTAGCTTGCCAAGAGCATGGTCTACCATGACATGCCTCACAATCCCACTATCCCATAGAGCTAGACAAGGACCCACCAAATCTTCAGCAAGTTGGTAGGCTAGAATCATTTGTCACCTTTGTCAACACTATGCAATTCACAATAGATATGTGAATTGCTATATCGATCAATTATTCGTTGAAACTTTCCAACATGTCACCAATCATTCTTATCACCTACCTCTTTATCTATTCCCACCATGTACACTTCGAGCACCATCTGATCTCCTATGCTCGATCTCCACTATTGCCTGCTATTCCGCAGGGCTTAGATGGAGACCCACCAAAATTGCCTCGACCACCACCACCATTGATCTCATAAAGGAAAAATATTTATCTTGTGACTTAGGAAATATTATGATTGTCAAATATTTTCCAAGCTAGTAATCACTAGGAAAGAGGGTCAATTGCACCAATGAACCCAAGGGTCTAAGTTGTCACTTAAGCAACCTACAATGACTAAGACAGTCAATGAAAAAATATAAAGTCTATTTAGCACCATGACTATACCCATTGGGGTTTATCTACAAACCCTAGACCTATCCAAGAGAAACCATAAAAAAAAATTGAGCTCAACCTTTATCACCTAACTCTACAAGTTATACCATTGAGCAACTCTCAAGAAACCAATATCCGATATGCACATTGATTTGATCTTTTCCAACTCGAAGCCACCATTGCAATGTCATGACAATATTGTAACATCCCCTTTTGACATCAATGACAACAATATGCCAACAATCTCCCCCTTTTTCATTAATGGAAAAACCAAATCCTCTGTATCACTTGAAAACTTAAATTCGCTACTCTGCTACCAAATAAACATACATAGCAACTCCCCCTGAGACATATCTTTCTCTTGCTTTCTCAACAACATGAGAATTTTCCCCATTTTCTCCCCCTTTGATATCAATGGAAAAGGGAAAATTCATGAGCTTTGAACCAATTTTGACAATATTTCTCCCCCTTAAACCTACAACCATCAAGTCATTATAAATTTTTAAAATTCATGTGTTCGAGACTTGATCCATTCCTCTATTCTAGGGATAAAGAAAACAACAATGAAGCACCCCTGGACCCAAAACCTATCACTAATATTTAGTGATATGAGGTGGGATCAATTACTCCCAATTTCTACCTCAAGTATTCAAATTGTTCCTTGGTAAGAGAAATGGTGAATATGTCAACAACTTGTTCTTTTGTGGGGACATATTCCATGTTGAATTCCTTTTCTGCAACCTTTTCTCTGATGAATTGATACTTGATTGAAATGTGCTTAGTCCTAGAGTGCATCACTAGAGTCTTTGAGATGTTTATTTCACTTGAATTATCACAAAGAATAGAGATAGGTTCTTTGTATTCCACCTTGATGTCCTTAAGTGTCTGCTTCATCCATAGGACCTCAGTATAACATGTTGCTAGTGCTACATACTCCACTTTTTTTGTGGATAGAGTGACTGATTCTTGTTTTTTGCTCATCTAGGAGACCAATTTGTTTCCCAAGAAGAATGCTCCTCCACTTGTGCTTTTCCTATCATCTACACATCTATCCCAATCAAAATCTATATATGATGCCAAGGAAAAATATTTTCTCTTGGGATACCACAACCCATAATCAATCATTCTTTTGATATATCCAAAAAATATTTTCACTATGCTCACATGAGACTCTTTTGGTGCAACCTAAAATCTTGCTACCATGCATACAATGTGCATTATTTCTGGCCTTGATCTAGTTAAGTACAGTAAGCTTCCAATCATTGACCTATACATTGTCTTATCTATATCAGGTGATTCATCTGATTTTCTCAACTTACAACCATTTATCATGGGGGTACTCACTGGTCTACTATCTTCCATATTGAATTTCTTGAGAATTTCCTTAGCATATTTAGTTTGAGATATGAATATCCCATTATCAATTTGTGTAATTTGTAAACCAAGGAAAAATGACAACTCTCCTAACATTGACATCTCAAATTCATCTTGCATATGTGTAGCAAATATTTTACACATTTTATCATTGCTACCACCAAATATGATGTCATCCACATATACAAAAAAAATAATCATGTGCTCACTTTCAGATTTAAAATATAAATTGTTGTCTACACATCCCTCTTTGAATCCTTGTTGTTGCAGGTACTAATATAACCTTGAATACCATTCTTTGAGTGCTTGCTTTAGACCATACAATGCTTTCCTCAATCTGAAAACATAATGATCATCTTTTTACAACTAAAAAACCTTCTAGTTGTTCTATTTAGACTTCCTCTTCTAGGTTTCCATTCAGAAATGCAAATTTGATGTCCATCTGATATACTTTAAATCCTTTATACACTGAGAATCCAAGAAACACTCTTATTACTTCTAATCTAGCTACTGGTACAAATGTTTCTTCAAATTCAATGCTTCAACTTGTTCATACCCCTTCCACACCAACCTTGCATTATTTCTTACAACTTTGTCTTCATTGAGCTTGTTTCTAAACACCCATTCAGTGCCAATTACATTTTTGCTTGGGGGTCTAGGAACTAATTCCCATGTTTTATTCTTTTCAATCTAATTGAGCTCTTCCTTCATGGCTTTTATCTAGCTTTCTTCTTTGTTGGCCTCAATGTAGCTCTTTGGTTCAATTTGTGACAAGAGAGAAAAATTTACAAGTTCCTTGTTTTTTGCAAGCCATCTCCTTGTCCAAACACCTTCATTTTTATCACCAATAATCTAATCCACATGATGATATTTTTGCTCATATTTTGTAGGTGCTTTTTCATTCTCCTCTTCTTGTTCTTCTTCTTCATTTGTTGCATCTTCCTCAAAATCTTATTCTTCTTCAAAGTCATTCTTATCAAATTTGATATACTTTATATTCGCACCAATCTTGAAATTGATGCTCTCAACAATTTTGTTCAGCCTCTTGTTATAGCATTTGTAAGCTTTTCTTTGAGTGGAATATCCAATAAATACTCCTTCATCACTTCTAGAGTCAAATCTTCCAAAAATTTTATCTTCTCTCTTGATATAACATTTACTACCAAATACTTTGAAATACTTAACAAATGTAGGCCTACCATACCAAAGTTCATATGGAGTGCTATCACTATGTGCTCTAATTTGAACTCTATTCAAAATGTAAACTATTGTATGAACCACCTCTCTCTTGTTGTAAAAACAAGGACATCCAACTGAGAGGGGGGTGAATCCGTTGTCACAGAATATTTAAAATTTTCAACTTAACTTAACTTAATCTCAAATTTGATGAAAGAATAATAAACCATAAACAATCAACACATCAAAAATAATCTTACAGATTCAATTATGGAAATAGGGGAAAAGGCTTCTTCAAAATCAATACCTTCAATTTTTGAATACCCTTTACATACCAGTCTTGCTTTATTTTGGAGCACTTCACCTTGTTCATTCAGCTTATTCTGAAAGACCCATTAAGTACCAATCACATTTTTGTCTTTAGGTTTGGGAACAAGTATCCATGTATTTTTCTTTTCAATATGCATCAATTATTCCTTCATAGCTTCCATCCAGTGTTCATCATTGCAAGCTTCATTGACGTCTTTAGGCTCAATCTTGCAAATCAGGAAATAATCTTTTGCAATCTTTCTTCTAGTTTGCACACCTTTATTCTTGTTTCCTATAATTTGATTTTCAGAATGATTTAGCTTTACATACCTTAGAATTTTAGAATTCTCTCGAACTTCTAGTTCTTTTGTTCTTTCTTCTACACTTGCACTTGTCTCTCCTTCTTGACTTTCTTGATTTACCAAAACAAATGGAAGTTGATTTACCGAAAAAAATGGAACAATTTGAAGTTGATTCTGTGTCTGAGCATTTTTCCCTTTGTTTGTGTTGTCTTCCTGGTAATCTAAATCATAGCCATAGTATTTGGATGATCTAGAAAAGTCCTCATCAACTCTGACATTTGCACTTTCAACCATTTTTCTCAATCTTTTGTTATAGCACCGGTAGGCCTTGCTTTTATTAGAGTAACCTAGAAAGATTCCTTCATCGCTTCTTGCATCAAACTTTCCTATGTCCTCATCTCTCTTAATATAACATTTGCTTCCAAAGATCTTGAAATATTTAACAGTAGGCTTATAACCAAACCATAGTTCAAAAGGAGTCTTACCAAAATTACCATTGACATTTACTCTCTTTAAAGTGTACACAGTAGTACTTACAACTTCACTCCAAGTATCTGCAACACGTTACAACCATTATGTTGGCCAAGAACATGAAAACCCAAACACACATGAGAAAAATCTTCAACCACGAGTACACCGATCAATGTGGACATGCAACAAAGATAGAGAATGATCTAGAGGGATTCAAAAGCAACAAGAACTAACAAAGAAGCATCCTCAACAACATAAATTACTAGAATTACATAAACTTCAATTAGGAAGACTAACAGAAACCACAGAAACACTGTCAGAGCACAACTATTCATAGCACGATCAAATCTTCACACGGACCTCTGAAACTTTCGGTAGATGAACTAGATACTCTCAGCAATAAACCATTTATTCCATAGCAACTGATCTTCAATGTACAAAACAAAACACCTTCATGACCTTCACTATTCCACTAGCAAGCTACAATTCTTCCTTTTAACAATTTTCTCAATATCCTTGAGATATACATCTTTCACTACAACAATGTTAATAGTGTTGACATCAATGACAACCACATATCAGTAACACAACTACATCATCCAAAAATCTCCCCCTTTGGCATTGATGGCAACACATGATGTGGAAAATACCATCAACACAACTACACTTACTCCCCCTTTGGTTCTGACACTTCTCCTCAATTGCTCTTCTCCCCAAAAATATTTTTCACTTTGCTCTTCTCCCCCTTTGACATCAATGGAAAAGATAAGAATTATCTTCCCACATACAATCTTTGAACCACATATCTACACATCTGACTACTCCCCCTGAGTAGAAGCCACAAAAACATCAATTTGAATTAGGAAATATCTATGAAGCATACGGATTGATGCAATCAAATTCATATTTAGTTTATATCAGGAGGGGTAATCACCCCTAGCATCCCTCTGAGATACTCAAAAGTATGCTTTGGCAACATCTTGGTGAAAATTTCTACAATTTGTTCTTTGGTAGGCACATATTCTAGTTTGACTTCTTTCTCATTCACTTTCTCCCTTAAGAAGTGAAACTTGATTGATATATGCTTGTTCTTAGAGTGCAACACCAGATTCTTTGATATGTTAATTGCACTTGAGTTGTCACAGTATATGGCAATAGGTTCATCTTATACAACTCTAATATCTTTCAGCATCTGTTTCATCCACATCACTTGAGTACAATTATTTGCAGCAACAATATACTCTACTTCAGTAGTAGATAGAGAAATGGAATTTTGCTTTTTACTCAACCAAGACACCAGCTTCTTCCCTAGGAAGAAGGCACCACCACTATTACTTTTCCTGTCATCTACATCTCCTTCCCAATCTGCATTAGTATATGCACTCAAGGTAAGATCATCATCCTTAGAATACCAAAGCCCAAAATCAACTATTCCTTTTAGGTATCTAAAAATTCTCTTTATAGCAATCGCATGTGATTCTTTTGGATCAGCCTGAAATCTAGCAACCATACATATAGCATTCATAATGTCTGGTCTATTCTGAGTTAAATAGAGCAATCCACCAATCATTGACCTGTATCTTGTTTTCTTTTCCTTAGGAGAATCATCATTCTATGTTAACTTGCATCTGGTTACCATGGGAGTACCAACTGGATTTAAATCTTCCACGCCAAACTTCTTTAGAAACTCTCTCACATATTTGGACTGAGATATAAAAATCCCCTTGTCTAACTGAGTAACTTGCAATCCCAGAAAGAACTTCATCTCTCTAATCATACTCATTTCAAATTTACTCTTCATTTCATTAGCAAACTTCATACATATATTATCATCTTCTCCAAAAATAATGTCATCAACAAAGACCTCAATTATCAACTATTTGTCATGATCCAACTTGAAATACAAGTTGTTATCAACAGTACCTTTATTGAATCCAAGCTTTAACAAGTATTTATCCAGTCTAGCATACCAGGATCTAGGGGCTTGCTTGAGTCCATACAGAGCTTTCTTCAATTGACAAACCATGTCTTCCTTGTTAGTCATTTGAAATCCATCTGATTGTTCAACATATACTTCTTCTTCTAGCTCACCATTTAGAAAAGTTGACTTTACATCCATTTGATAGACTTTATAGTTCTTATATGCAACATAAGCAAGAAATAATCTAGCAGCTTCAATTTTGGCAATAGGGGCAAAGGTTTCTTCAAAATCAATACCTTCCATTTGTGAAAACCCTTTACATACCAGTCTTGCTTTATTCTAAACCACTTCACCTTGCTCATTCAGCTTATTCTGAAAGACCCATTTAGTACCAATCACATTTTTTCCTTTAGGTGTGGGAACAAGTATCCATGTATCATTCTTTTCAATCCGCATTAGTTCTTCCTTCATAGCTTCCATCCAGTGTTCATCATTGCAAGCTTCATTGATATCTTTAGGCTCAATCTTGGAAATCAGGCAATACTCTTCTACAATCTTTCTTCTAGGTTGCACACCTTTATTCTTGTTTCCTATAATTTGATTTTTAGAGTGATTTAGCTTTACATACCTCATAATTTTAGAATTCTCTTGAACTTATGGTTCTTATGTTCTTTCTTTTGCACTTGCACTTGTCTCTCCTTCCTGACTTTCTTGATTTATCAAAACAAATGGAAGTTGATTTACCGGAACAAATGGAAAAATTTGAAGTTGATTCTATGTCTGAGCATTTTTCCCTTTGTTTGTGTTGTCTTCCTGGTCATCTAAATCGTAACCACAGTATTTGTATGATCTAGCAGAGTCCTCATCAACTCTGACATTTTCACTTTCAACCATTTTTCTCAATCTTCTGTTATAGAACCGATAGGCCTTGATTTTAGTAGAGTAACCTAGAAAGATTCCTTCATCATTTCTTGCATCAAAATTTCCTATGTCCCTGTCTCTCTTAATATAACATTTGCTTCCAAAGATCTTGAAATATTTAACAGTAGGCTTATAACCAAATCATAGTTCAAAAGGAGTCTTACCAGAATTACCAATGGCATTTACTCAGTTTAAAGTGTACACAACAGTGCTTACAACTTCACTCCAATAGATGTGAGGCACATTTCCTTTTATCATCATCATCGTTTTGTTCTTCCTCTTAGCAAGTCCATTCTATTGAGGGGTTTGGCAAGCAGATAATTGTCTTCTGATTCCAGGATCTTCACAAAAAGAATTGAACTTCATGGAGATGAACTCTCCACCTCTGTTTGACCTTAAGCATTTTATTTTCAGACCTTTCTCATTTTCTACGATTGCTTTGAAACTTTTGAACTTCTGCAATGCTTCACATTTTTCTCTTAAGAAAGCAACCCATATCATCCTAGAGTAATCATCAATAAGGAGCATAAAGTACTTTCTCCATGAAGACTTTTGACTCTAGAGGGACTGCATATATCAGTATGCACCAGCACTAGTAATCCATTTGAATGATGTTTTCTCTGAAAAGAAACTCTAGTCTATTTTCTCATCTGAAATTCCTTGCAATTTATGTTAGCTGGTTTTACTAGCCTAGGTAGATCTCTTACTGCTTGAGTGGAGCTTACCTTGACAATGTTATCAAAATTCACATGACACAACCTCCTATTCCCATAACTAGCTTTCATCTACTTGACCAATTAAACAACTTTCACTAGCAACATTTAGGTGAAAAATATTACCTCTTGTCTTTTTACCTAGAACAATTACATTTCTAGAACTTCCACATATCATGCATCTTCCACCTTTGAAGTGAAGATCATAACCCTTGTCTACCATCTATCCAATGCTCAACAAGTTGTGCTTCAAGCCTTCAACATAAAGGACATCATAATTGTTATGCTTACCACCAAGACAAATAGATCGTCTACCACAAATCACACCAGCATTTTTATCTCTGAATCTTACAACCCCACTATCATACTTGTCTAGACTTACAAACTTTCTTTTGTCACCAATCATGTGATGTGAGCATCCACTATCAATAACCCACTCATCCTTTTCTTTAATTCGGGTTGTAAGAGCTTTCTCAACTTTAGCAAATTCAGTAGCCATCGGACCATTTTCCTTGATAGCAAGGAACACCCATTCATCTTCATTTCCATTTTCTTTATCAAACTCTTCATCAATCACTCCTTTAGCATAGTAACATTTCTTTTGAAATCTAGATTTTTTAGGCTTAGACCTAGGAACTCTTTCAGGACATCTTGATGCAAAATGACCTATTTTATTGCAAGAGAAACATTTAATAAGAAACATTTCTTTATACTTACCTTGTCCTCTGCCTTTTTTCTTCACAATCAGTGCTTCCAACTCTTCCATCTCTCTTTCTTCATCTTCAAGTTGTTTCATTTCTAACTCATACTTGAATTACTTTCTGGAACACTCTCTTGGATCATATCTTTGCTTGTTTCTTCCAGATATAGAAGCCCTAAATGGAGATTCAGTCTTGGGAATAGATTTTCCAAATTTTCTCAACTCAAAAGCAACAAGTTTACCAATCGGTGTATCTCTTGTCATATTTGTCACTGATCTAAATTCTTCAATAGCATGAGCCTTTTCTTTTTAAGAGGGAGGCAATGATATGAACACTTTAGCTACAATTTATTCCTCTTCCAGGGTACCACCGGTACATCTAATACCCATCACTAGTTCATTTACTCTTTGCATAAAAGAAGAAATATTTTCATCTTCACCCATCTTCAAGTTTTCATACTTTCCTTTCAAACTTTGTAGCTTAGCCATCTTCACATGTACATCTCCTTCATACAAAGTTTCCAACTTCATCCAAATCTCATGACCTATCTTCAGACCTAACACATTTGTCATTTGTGAATCTATCAAAGCACTCAGTAAAGCTTCAATAGCCCTAACT
This sequence comes from Sequoia sempervirens, assembly GCA_007258455.2. NCBI lineage: Eukaryota > Viridiplantae > Streptophyta > Pinopsida > Cupressales > Cupressaceae > Sequoia > Sequoia sempervirens. The sequence goes on from VDFB02270651.1 coordinate 626,671,908, forward strand.
TTATTCTCATCCTCTTTAATCTCATCAGCAATGGAAGGACCATTATGAGGAATAACATATGGATTCTTTGTAATCTTCTAGAAGGGTTCACCAATACACCTCAAATGACACTCCATCCTAGCTTTCCATAGTGAGTAGTTTGTTCCATCGAATCTAGGACTATCCTTCTTGTATGATGCCATCTCATATCACCTCAAGCTTTTAAACTTCTTTAGAGGAGCCTGCTCTGATACCAATTGTTGGAAAAATAAGGACAGACAACTGAGAGGGGGGTGAATCAGTTGTCACATAATATTTAAAATTTTCAACTTAACTTAACTTAATCTTAGATTTGATGAAATAATAATAAACTGTAAATAATCAACACATCAGAAACACAGAGAACACCAAGATTTTTACGTGGAAACCATGTTAGGGGTAAAACCACGGTGGATGTTAGTCCACAATATTAAACCTTGTTAAAAGTATAATGAAAAGTAATGGGAATGCACATGCATTTAGGCAGACTACCTAGAACTCACTGCTCAAATACAAGAGGGCTCACTTTTGAAGGAATACACAGTAATTCATATTAGATTTGCAGGGTATGAATTGAGAATATAGCTTCTACGCAAGCCAGATTATAGTTCTAGTTAAGCATATAAAACCTCCTTCACACTTCACTCAAACTTCTTCTCACTCTGCTCAACAATCGAATAAGTAGATCAGTATTTGTATACTTTCTCTTTTTTGGCTTCACTTCCCTTCATACACACTTCAATTTTGCACAAACAATCACTTTTATATATCTGCATCAAGGAATTACATCAACAACTTCGTCGGCCAAAAATATAAGACAAGTTTACAATGTCGGCCCAAATTTACAAATAAATTTGCAATGTGAATCAAACACCATCAGCTAATATTATGATGTGACCCAAAACAATATCCTCGAGTGCGTAAAACATTCAAATTTTAATCTCCAAGGATCTGCAACATGTTACAACCATCATGTGAGCCAAGAACATGAAAACCCAAACACACATGAGAAAAATCTTCAACCACGAGCACACCAATCAACACAGACGTGCAACAAAGATAGAGAATGATCTAGAAGGATCCAAAATCAACAAGAACTAACAGAGAAGCATCTGCAACAACATAAATTACTAAAATCACATAAAATTCAATTAGGAATACTGACATAAACCACATAAACACTGTCAGAGCACAATTGTTCATAGCATGATCAAATCTTCACGTAGACCTCTGAAACTTCTGGCATATGAACTAGATACTCTCAACAATAAAACCTTTAGTCCACAACAACTGATCTTCAATGTATAGAACAAAACACCTTCATGACCTTCAATGTTCCACTGGCAACCTACAACTCCTCCTTTAACAATTTTCTCAATATCCTCGACATATACAGCCTTCACTAAAACAATGCTAATAGTATTGACATCAATGACAACCACATATCAGCAACACAACCACAACATCCAACATCTCCAAAATATATCTATAAGCTTGGCCTCATTTAGCATAGTTTTTTCCATATCCTTGACCACTCTATTCTTTCTCTCTACAAATCCATTCTATTGTGGAGTCCTTGGTGCAGAGTATTGTCTCTTAATTCCATGTGTGTCACAATACTAAAAAATTTCACTTGATGTGAATTCTCCTCCTCTATCAAATCTCAAGCATTTAATTCTTCTTCCCATCTCCTTCTCGACCATTTTTTTGAATATCTTGAATCTTTCAAATTCTTGGTACTTTTCCTTAAGAAAATTTACCCATGTCATTCTTGTATAGTCATCAATTAGCAACATGAAGTATCTTTTAGCTTTCAGTCCTCTTTTCCTTTTAGGTCCACATAAATCAATATGGACCAATTGTAAATTCTTGGAGGTTGAATATTCTTTTGTCAAAAAAATTTCCTCTATTTTTTTTCCTTGCTGACATTATTTGAATACTATGTTTGTAGGCTTGATTATCTTAGGAATGTGTCTTTCTAGAACACTTGAACTTACTTTCACTAAATTATCAAAGTTTACATATCATAATCTTTGATGCCACAACCAACTCTCATCTGCTTGACCCATCACACAGGTATGACTTTTAACTTCATAGATATTGTAAAGATTGGAATTAGTTCTCATTTGTTGCGCAATTATTTTTCCATCCTTCCTAATCTTACAACCATTTGAATCAAATGTGGCCTTATAATTGTTGTCACACATTTGACTTACACTTAGCAGGTTGTGCTTTAGTCCTTCAACATACAAGACATCTTTAGTGGTATTTTTACCATCTAGGCTCAATATGCCTTTTCCACATATCTTTACTAATGTATTATAGCCCAAACTAAGATCCTCCTTTACATTTATTGATTTTGATGAAATTGATTTTGTCTCCAATCATATGATTGGAGCAGCCACTATATAACACCCATAATTTTTTTCTTTTTGGCATGTAGTTTCATTTGTGCAATCATCAATTTTGTGAAATTCTACTCTTTTTCTTTCCACACTTTCTTAGGTTTCTTTTTTTCTTTTTCTTCCTTCTTATGAGGAGTACTTGACTCCTTGTTTACTTTAGGTGGTATGTTTCTCTTTTCATCATTATGTAATTTTTGTCTCGTGAACTTTGTTCTAACAATCTTTGGAAATATGACCAAAGTTGTTGCAATTGTAACACACAACACTCATATCCATTAAAGTAGAAAATGGATTTTTACTTACAAAGTTTGTACTCCTTTTAGGATTTCCTTGTGTAGGATGAGATGATATTCTTTGCATTAACTTCCTTGTATCTCTCATCCTCATAAATCCAACAACATTAGTTCTCCTTATGTTTTTTCTCTCACTCTAGTGATTAGGAACTGATTGGATATTCTTCTTGTCTGCAACAGGCTTCTCTTTTCTGCAAAACAAAGAAGAATATGTTTTTTCTCTCACTCTAGTGTACCCTTTTCTAGCCCTAATCTAGATTTCTCTTTGTTAGAGGGCTTTTGGGTGCTCAAAATTTCATCAAGGATTATTGATCCTCATTTTAGCTTTAGCCCTTTCTCCATTTTCTCCCTAGCCTTCTGAAGATATTTTCTTAGAGCAACAATCTCTTCCTCAAGCTTCATGCATCTATCAACCTCATATTGAAGCTTGGATTTGATCAAATCCTCCATTCTCTTGGCTACTTCTACTTGCAACTTCAATCTTACCACATTCTAGTTAGATTCTTAGAGGTTCTTGGTTAGCTTGTCTAACTCCTTTTGAGAAAGTTTCTTTTGATCCTTATTTTCCTTCTTCAACTTCTCTATCTCATCTTTGAAATCACCTATTTTTTCTAGAGCACAAATGATTTATCCTTCTAGATCAACTTCTCCTTCCTCTCCAAGGTCTTCCACCTTTCCAACCTTTATTCTTTATATTTTGTATCCATGAAAAGGTATTCATTTTCTTTCATCATAAAGGCATAATATTGTTCATCATTTGAACCACTGCAGTCATTTGATACATCACTATCTTCTTGGATGTATATACTCTTCTTCTTTTTTTGAAAGCTTCTTCTCTTAGGGAAGTAGGGTTTCTTCATTTTACCATCTACTTCTTGTTCAGAGTTATCCTTCTTATTATGTGGGCATTTTGCAGCAAACTAGCCTTCTTTACCATAGTCAAAAAATTTGAAGGGCAACTTACCATTATATTTGTCGGATCCTCTTCTTAGCCTTCTAATGAAGTTTGCCTCTTCCTCATTGGTCTCTTCATGCTCAGATGAATTTTCTTCTACCTTTCCTTTCTTAGGTGCTTCATCCTTTTCCCTATTCACAACTTCAATTGCAGCTTCTCTTTTGGACATCTCTACATCTCCCATTCTCATCTTGTATGCAATAAATATTCCATGCAACTCATCAAGGGTGAGTTTATCTACTTCTCTTCCTTATTCTATTACACAAATCTTGAGGTCATACTTATTTTTCATTGACCTTAGAAATTTTTGCACAATGGCTATTTATTTTACATCTTCCCCAAATCTTTTAATGGAGTTTACAACCTCTTGAAATTTTAAAAGATAATCTGCAATCTTTCCTTCCTCACTCATCTTCAGACCTTCAAACTTGGCTCTGAGAATTCGTAGCTTTTCCATCTTTACCTTATCATCCCCTTCATAGATGTTTTTCAACTTCTCCTAGACATCATGTGCAGTTTGACAGTACATCACTTTGAAAAACACTGAAATTGACAAGCTATAGAGAATAGCAAGCTTTTCTTTGGCATTGTTCTCATAATATTTCTTACCTACAACATCAGTCGCAGGGGTAGCAGGAGGAATAAAATTGTTCTTAATAGACATCCAAACATCAAATACTAGAGATCCTAAGTATGTCTCCATCAAAATAATCCAAAAGGAATAATCTAATCCATCAAACCAAGATGCCTTGTTTGAGGAGGAACCTTCCTAACTAGCCATTGTGTTTACTTATCCAAGACCTACTCAAGTTGATTAAGCTTCTCCTAGGGAACCTAGTCTCTGATACCAATTGTTAGAACACAATGATCTACTAAGAGGGGGGTGAATCAGTAGATAACTTAAAATATATCCTTAAAAGAACTTAATAAATTGATTTATTTTAACTTTGTTTTAGCATATTAACACAATCACAAGGAGATACATAAACATGCACATAACACTGGATGTACGTGGAAAACTCAAGATGGGAAAAACCATGGTGAGAAGTGTTGCTATGAGATATTGTCCTAATTGAGCATCACAATCAAAAGCTCAGTTACAATGTTTAAGGGAACTAACCCTAAGGAGATAACAATCCCTTGTTTTAGGAGTGTAGAGTAGGGCGACCAACCACACCAAGGCTCTAGTACAAGGAGAGCCAAGAGAGGAGGGCTGCCCTAAACTACCTCAGGTTGGGTGAGTGTTTTAGGTCAAAGATAGAGAATGAAGAGCACTCTAAAGTGCTTTTGTCACTCTACTAATCTGAATGTTTTGATGGGGCTAAACGAGCCAGTTTCTAGAACCTAAACTGTACCTCAAACAACTCTTTACCCGATGATAGCATCACGGATTAGGGAAGACAGCACGGCATGCTAGTGTCTCTCTGGAGCGCTAGCATTTGTATGACCAAAAAGTGTGAAAGTATAGTATCGAATATAAGAAACCTATTAATGGTCTAGCTAGAAAAGTTTAACATACTAAATAGAATGGTGAATGATAGAATATAAGGAATAATTATAAAGATGATGAAGAAGACAACTAAAGCGAAGGTGATGAAAATTAACTAAGAGTCTAGCTCACCACCAAGCTCCACACATACACGTACCTACACATAACCAAGAGAGGAAAAATGTTGGGGCTGTATAGGGGTTTGCCTCAATCAAACCCCCACTTTGGTGTTTCCACCTCCACGGACAACCAAATAGATAAAGAAAAATAGAAACACAATAAAGGAAATGTTGGAAACAGAAATATTGAGCACTATGAAAAACACAATGCTACTCTATCAAACCACCATGAAAGAAAGATAGTGAAGCAATACCACCTCCACCCAAAGGCACTCAAGGCCAATGAAGGGAGAATGCAAGACTACAAGCTTGGAAAAGTTGACACGACTGCAACAGTGATGAAGGAGGTCTCGCAACACACCAAAATTGAAGCTTCTTTGGTAGTACAAGATGTTCTTAATGGATTTTATGGAGCAAAAAATTGCTAAGAAATCCTCAAGATCAAGAGGCTTGTAGAAAATTGTCCAAGAGAAGATCAAGTTGGTGTGTAGAATCGCCAAATAGATGAAGTGAATGAGAAAGATAGGCATTTCAAGAAGCATTTGGATTGAAAGAGTCATTCTTGGATTGGTTGTTTGACATAGAGGCGTTAAGATTCATCCCCAATGGGGAAGGTAACGTTGTTGCGGATTCGAGAGATAGGAATTTTCTAGGGATAGTAGTACACTGTGCATGTGTCCCCGACAGAAATTCCCCCACCACACAAAGGACACATTCCAAATAGATGCAAGGTAGGTAAGTGATGTGGAATTTATTAGTTGGATTTTATTTTCTAAGGTGGAGAGGTGTAAAAGGGGAATTTTCAAGAGGGGTAAAAATTCACTCCTATACATTTTCCCCCCACTTTTGTGATCACAAGTGTCAATGAGTGTTCAGTAAAGTAGATCAAAGAGTTTAGAAATGTATACCTAAACTATCAAGGAAGTAAACCGCAATTTGGTGAGCTCAAAAGCACAGGGCAGGAAAATAACTCCATAGGTAATCTCTCCTAAGGAGGTTCGAACAAAGAACTTTGTAGATCCTCGGAACTATAGAGTTAGACAAAGTACACCAAAGGCCCATAGACCAACAATGGAAAAATCCTGCAGGATGCTAGCACTTCATTGATCCTCAAACCTACAAAGAAGACACCCTCCAGAACTCTCTCCTAAAGAAGCCCAATGTAAGGGACTTTGTAGAGTCAGATTGGAAAGTAGCTTCATAGGTGCACCTGCAAAGCAGCTTGTTAATCCGAAGACAAAACATGTTAGAAAACAAAAAGTAGCCACACAGACAAGCAAGCACATAGTCATGTAGACAGTCAAAAATTGAAGGAGAAACTTTCAAAGGGGTCCCTTACGAACCCTTCAAAAGGAAAGGGGTCCACTCAAGGGATGCACAGTTTTGAAAGTGAGAGAATTTTTCACAAATCAATTCAACATCAAGGAATCCTTTTGAAAGATGTTCACTTCATCAAGGAATTCGAAAGGAAGAAGGTCCCCTCACAAGGGGAAGGTCAAGACTTTTCCCACAGGAGAAGGTGCTTCCTCCTCAGAGGAAGGATTTTCAGATTCTTTCTTTACGAACCCATGATGAAGGAAAAATATTTCACTAGGGATCCTTGTTGAGGAATGCAATTTTTTTAAAAAAATTTTTGAAAGGACACTAGTAGAATTTGGAAAATAAATGACTAGGTAACTAAAAAATTTAGTCACAACAAGTAAAAATGATTAAATTCTACACATTTTTTGCAACTCAGCTATAAATAAGTAAATAAATGACTAATTTGGACATTGACTAAAAAATTATTTAGTCACAAAAATAAAAATGACTAAATAGTTATTCGTCAAATCCAAAGTAGAAAAAAAAATTTAAAAAAAATTCAGCCAATTATTGGCGCAATGTGTTCATGCACGCGATGTATTGGAGTGATTATTCACGTTCATTGTAGATTCATTTGTCTTGTTCATTCTAGATTCATTCGTCTCGCTTGACCTCACTTCATTTGTTCATTGTAGACCTTGCTTCATTCTCTAGCTTGGCATGAGGCATTTTGATCAGTTATAGCAGCTACTTGCATGGGCGATAAGGATTCAGAGAGGACCTGGAGACTTCTGAAAAGGTAGGCAAGGGAAAGGAATTCAGAGTTTGCTGCAACAAATTTGAATTCATCAAGGCCCTCTATAGTGAAATCGGATTTGGGGATTCCCTCTATAGCGAATTTGAAGGTAATTCAAAACCCTCGTTACATTAAACAAAAATTTGAAATGCTCATTACAATCTACTACTCTTAATAATGTTCTTTTACAATCTTGCCAATATTTTGCTTCATAATGTGCTCGAGCTAAATATAATAAAATTTGGGTGTCAGTGCCAAATTAGAATTTCCTCAAACAATTTTGATACATTTTCACTGCAAGTGCAAACTGTCCTTGTACAAAGTAAACATGTGCTAGATTTACCCACACATTAGGCATCTGAACAAAGATGTATGAGGTATTTTGGTGACCTAATTCAAGCAAGGATTTTATTCTCCTTTGAGCTTTGAGTTCATTTGATGATGCCTACTTCTTTTCTACGAAACCAGAGATTTTGGGTTCTGGATAAATCCTTATCCTTGGAACACACAAAAGCATTCCCCATTATAGTCACCATTTGTTGTGTCTATTGCACACACCTCATTCAGACTGGGGACCCCCTCTTTTTGCATAAGCTTTGCCAAGTCAGGTTGCCTTTTCCTCAGTTTTTGTGCCCCTATTTTTGAGCTTAGGTTGGTCATGTGCCTTAAATTTTCCAAATTCATCTTGGCCAAAGTCATTCACCCAAGTTTCAAGAGGTTTCAAGGTTTTACAAAAATTGACTTGCAGGTTTCCGTCCTGCAGAAGTTGCCCTGTCGTTCATTTCCTATGGGTCCCTTGCTATGAGTTTCCCTTTGTGCGATTCCACTTCTACTTTTTCACTCCAACATCACTCCTCCCATGTCCACCTGCAGTGGACTTTCTGCATGCGGCTTTCGTGATCATGATCTTTGCATGAACTTTAGCCCAACATCCTTTGTGCGTCAAGTTTTCGTGTTTCCACCAACCTCGCATACGACATGACCTGAAATTAATGTTATCATCAATTCCCATTTTCCTATATATACCCCTCAACCCACCTATCATTTTCACTCAAAATTTTCAAATTTGAAGAGCATAAGGGAGAGATTTGCATGTAAAAGATTTAAAGACTACAGTTGAAGCTACTTCCTTCATATGCATGAGTGAGGTATGTATTTGATTTCCCATCCTTCGTCATCTCGATGTTGTTTGATTTGCTATGATTTTTCAGTTAGGGTTTAAAATTACAAGAAATTTTTGGATTCAAGTTTAAAACAGTGATAACAAACCCTGGAGCACAAACCCTTAGTTGCTACAATGGTGCGGGTCATTCCTCAAGGAAGCTTGTCCTTCAAGTGTCATCTAAAAAGAAAAACAACAAGCCACCCCACTCCACCACCGATCCCTAAAACCAGTAAAAATGGCCAACATGTATTTGAAGCTTCGCATAATCCTACAAGTGGGAGTCCATCTCACCCAAGCCATTTCCTAACGACTAATCCACTACAGCCCTCTACTTCACGAACCATGCTCCTACCATTTCTGTAGGCATAATAGGTGCAACATCAAACCCACCAAGTGTTTGAGGTGCCACTGGAACTACCTTGTGGGTCCCCACTCACGAGTTGCCTTGCTCCCATGGTCTTAAGTAATGGAGGATCCCCTGCAGCCTTCCCACCTTTATCTCCCGCATTGGTAATCTTGTCAAGTGATGAATGTTGAAATCTGAAACCTCTAAGTCTAAATTTTATTACAAGTCCCTCTTTACAAATGTTCCATGACAAAAAAATTCTTCGTCTAAGTCATGACTCACAGCGAAGCTCAACCGGCTACCCATTTTTGCGGACCCCACCCCTACCATTGCCACTAAACTATCCAAATGCTCACTCACAAAAATGACCAAGTTAACAAAGCCTTGCGGAAATAACATCGTAGATTTGGTGTGTAGGCTATCGCTTACTCATCACCGTTGTTAATGGCTAATAATTAATGGCATTCCACCATGCCGATCTTGCACCACCCGCCTTTGTGGACTGTCGTCTATGGAATTTTTCCTCGCTAATGTTGTTTTCTAATGGCAAACCATCCATGGCATTCTACCAAGCAACCCCCGTGCTTAGCTTTTCGTAGATGCCTAGGTCTGACCATTAATGGTGTAAGTGCAAACTTTGATAATTCCCTAGATGAACCTATGAAACAAAGGAAAACTCATAAGTCACAATGTGATTGAAGGTCTACTTATGCGGGCTACCGTTGTTGGAAGGATGTTCCTATAGGGTCATTATTTAATAGTGAAGCCTTCATGTCCTTCCACTGTGTGGGTCCCACATTCCTTATTTCTGTAGACGTTAACCTTGAACTTAAACTATGAAAAAATCTCAAAGTCTTGACCCACTGTGGGTCTACCCGTGCGGACCACCACCGATGGGATGCCACCCACTCTAAGTCACTTCCTAGTGGTGTAAACTTAATAGAAACCTGCCTCGCGACTTCCACATCACTAATCCCCACATGAACTTAAAAGATCATTCCAACCAAGGGAAATAACTCCAAATGCTTCCACCATGGATTTATGCATGTGCCTAATGGTTTCACGCTAATTTTCTTGCCAATTGAGCCTTGTGAAGATTCCTTGTCAGAACACCGCCTGTGGAACTCCATCCTCCCAGAGTCGTTCCTTATAGCATTCACCTTGGCGGCTTCCGCTAGGTGGAAACACGCACTTCCAAACTTGCATTTCTATAAATTTAACCACTGAGCTTTAAATCATAAAATGTGATGAATGTAATGGTCTTTTAAAGGCATGTTGATGTATTTGATGATATGTTTGCATGGTTTAACTAATGTTTTCCTTCCTAATCTATCAAAGGACTTACGACACCTTTTGTGTGCAGGATTTATGGAACCAGCAGAGAAAGTAGATAAGGGAAAGAAAATCATGAGAACTCTAAGAGGGAAAGAGGAGAAAGGTAAGATGAAGTATGAGTTCCATGGGGTCGAGTGCACCTCGAAGATTTCATCTAATTGGGGAAAAGTAACTGACACAGACCTAGGTCATGTCAGCATTGATGAGTTCAAGCAAAGGGTCATGGTTAACCCTAGAACTGAAGAGGCTTTGAGAATTTAAAAGACTGGACTTGTAAAGGCAACGGGCTTTCATCTTTCCCCAATTGCTCCAGAATTGGTTTTTTCTTGCCAGGAATGCTATCATGCTCAGACTTGGAGGATAATCACCTGAGATGGGAGAGTGTTGGAAGATTTAACTCCCATGTCCATTGGGAAGACATTTGGCATTCCCCTTTTTGATAAAATGGATGAAGTTGAGGAGTATGCTTTGAATGTATGGAAGGAAGACCCCATGAGTTGTAAGAGAACAATCAACCAAGCATGGTTTCTTGAAAAGAAGGGTAGCGCTAACAAGGTGCCCCAGGAATTGTACAAAAGTGACTTTTTAGAGGAAACCAATGACTTGGTGACACTTCTGAGTAGAGTACTAGGCCTCCCCACTTCCTCACTCTTGGAGGAGTGGATGTTCTATTTCATAGAAGAGATCCTTCCAAGAGAAGCAAAGTTTCACTGGGTCAATATTATTAGTGAAAACTTACGCAATCAATTTGTGGCAGTAAAGAAAACTTTGAAGTTCTATATGACCTCATATTTGGTATACCTTCTGGTAGTGAAGTTCCCCTACAAAGGGTTAGACTGTGTAGGCACCTTGGGAATGATGAAGGGGAAAAATAGGGTGTACGATTGTTACCTGCAACTCTAGTATAGAAATTTCAAGAAAGATTACAAAAGGGTTAATGATGCTTTCATTAGGAACTTCATTCAAACCCTAGCATGAGATTATCATAGAAGAATGTCCCATAGTGCCAAGGTAGTGGTAAAAGGGTTCAGGTATTGGTTTATCCAATTCCCTAAGTTCACGTACATTAGAGCAGAAGGTTCTCAGGGTTCCCATATCGGCTTCCCCAATACCCCAATGACATAATCATATTGCTAGAGCTTACTCAACAGTTACAAACTACCCATAATTTGTTGCACAATAAGCATCGTGTTAGGGTCCCATACCCCATTGCCTTTCGACAATGGATGTATTCCTACCCTGCTTCCCCATGCATAGAATACTCAGAGAAGGAGCTTGTAGAATACAACCTGGAGCTGCACACAAAGAGGGGAGGCTTGGAACCTCTTGGAAAATTAAAGAAACAGGTTGGAAAGCAGTATTCCCACCAGCCACACATTGAAGATTTATGGGCCAACTGTGATGATGATCGTGAGGTCCGAAGGTGGAATTACATGAGATTGATTGCCAAGTTTGTAAAATCCATTAATCTATACCTAGTCCTAGAACAAATTGTCAAAGATGACAATGTTCTTGGTGAAAAGTATAATAGACTGATCAATGTGTTGTTTCCCATGATTGATTAGGTTGAGCCAGAGGTAATTGATTTAAATATAATCACTCGCCCAATAGAGCAAAGCATGAAGAAGTGGCTAGATGACCAAGTAGCCCAACTATATCAACAAGGCACAAAGCTAACCTATGGGGAGCTCGAAGATGAGATAGATAGTGAAAAAAATAATGGTGCCGATGTGGGCTCTTCAGATGAGGCTCCTAAGTCTATGCCTATTACAAGATCAAGGAAGAGGAAGGATACATCCAAGTGGCTACCAAATCAAAAATTATACACTTGGAAGTCAACTGAAGGGCCGAGGATACCAAACAAGACTAAGAGAATGGAATTATTTGTTCCTAATATGCGTGTCATACAAGAAGGAGGATCTTCGCCTTAAGAAGAAGGAGAAGTTGAAAAACCATGTTCATCATCGCTCGCTACTTCTATGCTCCCATCAACCACTGCTACTGCTCCATCTCCTTCCACTCCCTAATCACTTCCTATTTCATCTCTGCCTACTATGGACATCTCTATCCACCTCACCTCCGCTTCTCCGACTACTCCTATAGTAGTTCTTGATTCTTCTTCTTCCACTACTTCCCAATTGTCGTCATCCTTTCTCCTACCTCCGCTACCAACCATTTCCACTCTACCACCTTCTTTTCCCACAACTTCCATGGCACCCCTTACCTTGCCAGAAAAATTTGACTCATACTCACAAAATGTGTCACCTTAGTTCTCTGAGGTTATTCTAAACCTCGAGTCAAAATGCCCATTGCCCAGCTTGTTGCTTCCTTACCTCTCCCTCAACCTACTACTAAGCCACCTAAGATGGAGGCTACCATGTAGATTTCTAAATAAATGGAGAGGCTAAGTGTAGAGAAGCCTAAATAAATAGCACAGGATATTGCCAAAGAACCTAAGGACTCAGATTATGAGGACTACATCGAACATTATGAGGGAGTAATAAGGATTGATTTGGACAAAGTAGCCTCTGATGAGGAAGGGAAACAAATGCATGAGGGTGGGAATGCAAGTAAGTTTGATGCTTACTACAATGTTGAAACTTTAGATCAAGAACCTGAAGGAGAATAGCTTGAAGGGCACAAGGATAAAGAAGCAAGCTCAGAAGAACACCATTCCAAGGAAGGGAGAAATGATATAGATGTTGATATAGAGAAAATTTATGAGCTCCCGAGAACTAGCCAAGATGTGGAACTATAAAATGAAGAAGTACCTCTCAAAAGAGAGAAAGATGAAGGAGAAAATGTAAAATAGAAGGATGTTGATCCCGAAAAGGATGTTGAAGTTGAAGATGATGGAGAAAAGGGGGAAGCACAAGAAGAAGATACTACTGGTGTCAGAAATGAAGAGTTTGTTGATACTGACAAGGGAAAGGAAATGTTGCAAGAGGAGGAACAAAGTAAAGATGAGGAAGATACTTAATATGCTCCTAGACATGATGAGGAAGAACCTTCAAAAGATCAAAGGGAAGGGGAAGGTAATGAATTCACCACTACATCCCCTGAAAACAAAATGGAAGTCCCTTCATGGCTGGAGTAGCAATTGAAGAGGAAAGCTCTTATACTTGCAAATCCCAAGGCCCACCTGGAGGCAATACTGGCATGAATGCAAGTAAAGACCTAGAAAGAAAAGAAGCCAAATTTCAGGTCACATATCACAACTGATGCTTCCAGCTCCATAATACTGTAGGTAGCTACTCCCATAGTAGACAAAGATGTAGACACACTATAAGAAAAATACTACTAGGTGACCACCATAAATTTGGGCCCTACATCTAGAGCCCAAAAGATTGGTGAATTCCAAGGATCTTTCTCCACCATCCTCTAACAAATGAATAAGGATCAGTCAACAAAGGAGGAGCTAAAAGCACATGTGGCAGAATTGGTTGCCTATATACAACAATGGATGACATCTGGAGAAGAGGCTCCAATGGAATCACCTATTCCCGCCCTATTGTCAAAAGAGGAGGTCAAAAAAATGGAGATGAGGAATTGGACCAAGTCTACCTCAGACTGGTTCAAAAGAGTTGTTGACATGGGAAACAAGGGAATTCATTGTGCAACCAAGATGCATAATGAATATAGGATCCTACAAAAGGAGGTAGAGTAGGTAATCAAGATATGTAAAGAGTTCCCTTAGCTCTATAGAATTACGTACCTGAAGCTGGAGAGCATTCTCAATATCTCTTGGGAGATATTAGAAAAGGCATTTGCATTGTCAAAAGAGGACCACTGGCCATCTGTAGCATGGTTGCTTAATTTTGAGTATAGAAAGGTAGTTTTGGAGAAGTCCCTAGTTGAATTAGAAACCAATCATGAATGGATTATGGATTATCAAGCTAAGTGTGATGAATTCTTAAAATCAATGACATGATATGAGATGTTAGTTCTAGAGCTAGATCGAGAAGCTATCAAGCACGAATTTCACAAAAGAATGGAGCAAGGAGAAGATGACACGTTGTCGACAAACTTCATGGATTTTGTTGCGTGATCCTTCTCAGACTCAGAAAAATGATCATAACAAGACCAAAGTGCATAAATCATATGGATCAAATGGTGGAAGGATTCAATAGAGTTTCCTTCTAGATCTCAAAATTTGACCTCTCTGAATAAAACAAACTCCTGGATACTATTGGCAAGTTTGTTGAGTATGCCACTTTGCAGAAAGAAGTTGGAAACCCCATTATAGAAGACAAATATTTGTTAAAGTAGCTAAAAGCCAAAATCAACTAGAGGATAAAATAGGCTACAAGACAAAATAGCCTATTTTTATATTGTAAATTTTTTACTCTTATTGGGCGATGTGAAAACCCTCTAGACTAGAATGAATCTAATCCATTCATTGTAAAAAAATCTTGACCATTCATTCTACTTTTTGAAAACTATAAATAGGGGCATCCTCTAATTTTCAAAGGGAGATGAGCTATTGCGTAAAGGCATTTTGTTGCAATATATGAGAAAAGCATTGAATTTGATGGTTTCTTGTGTATTGTTCATTATGTGTGCATGAATCAACCTCCAAATATTTGTTTCAGCATTGTTCATTTAATTTTAAGTTTATTTTTTGTTGGTAGTTCATGTTCAGCTTTAATGGTGGATGTATGTTGTAGTATTTGATGCATTTTCAGTTCATACTTTCTATAATTTGTTGATGAAAATTTGTTGTTTAGAGTTAGTACATGAGCTTCCTTTTTTGCTGCACTTAAGTTCAATTGTATGTTCATGCTTAATAGGTGAATACACAATCTAAAAATCTGCAAAGAGCCTTAGAAGATTGCACTAGTTTTGTGACATTGTAGGTTGTTCTTGGTTAAGTAAAACTTAGTTTGAGAAGTTTTTCTACTACAACATCATCCATTGTTACTGTTGATCATGGTTTCAAACTTAGGAAAAATTCTAAACCCTTTGACCCTTTGAATTTTCTTTTAAATCTAAGTTAGAAATAAGTTCCCTGCATCACTACATAGCCAAATCTGATGAACAATTAAGTTTCAAATTGCTATCATAAATTTGTTGTCATTGTTTACCCATTTCCAAAATTTTGAAACTTCCTCATAGACCCATGAAAATTCATGCTTATTCAACCATAATTTCCCCTTGTGATTACTAGAAAATCACATTAAACCATTGAGTTGTTTTTCAAAGTCATGACCTAACACCCGAGAGACCTTAGGGTGAATTTCTGAAACTCGGTTATAGGAAGTTACCTTTCAAGAGAGACATCACACTTGTGTGTTGTCTATGTTAAAAAGTGAAAAAACACCCATAAACACTCCCATGCTATAAGGGATATGCCTTAAATCAACAAGCCTATAATACTTTTTGTAAGGAATGTTAGATGGGAAAGAAAACAAAGACTAGTTTCAAAAGCAACAAGTGCTTTGTTTCAATGCCATTGGAGCTGATTCACACTGATCTATGTAGACCTACAAGGATAAGGAATTGTTGATGGTGGTTTTAGTACTGCAACAACACAAACAAAATACAAGTATCCTATCTCACTTGAAAGGTAAATTTCTATCAGTAAGCCTCAAGAAACAACCCCAAGGCCTCTAATGTCAGGTCTTCACAATGCACAAAAATCTCAGTGAAAATTTTGATTTGTTGGTTAACACAAAGGGGAATTTATGGTGAAACAAAGGCTGAAAATATTAAGTCAATAATTAGGGTTTTGCAAGATCTAAAAAATGAAAACAAACCCAATAATTTACTCAGATCTATAGTCTAGAAATTATATTTTCATCCAATGTAACAATTCAATGATGATTTTTAATTCCTATTCTAACAGTAATCTAAAGAAATATCAAAATATGAGGGTTTAGAGAGATTTCTAATCTAAATCCTAAGTGAAATCATGAAAATAACAAAGCATTCAAGTTAGACCAATTTTCATCAACCAATTTATGCCTAACCAAGATGAGATCTACAGTATAATAGAAATAGTGCAATCTCCAAAGGTATAAAATATTTTTAGACTGTGAAGCATTCAAACATTCATCCAAAATAGGATGAAATGCATAAACACCCATAATTGAACTATTGCAATAAGAGTAGGTCCAGGCTAACTTTACACAGTAACTTAAAATCAACAAGACACTAAAAGTATGGACCAAATATTCCTCAAACACCTCAAATAATTTATCATAAACATGAAAGAACTTATCTAAATCTAAGCTAAATTTGAAACTTTAATCATTTAAAAATAACTTTGAAACATAGGATCCATGCACATAGATGAAACAACATAGAAAAGAGCACCAAATCAATGTCTTCTCTTGTATTCAGTTCACCAAAATCTTGCAACAATTCCAAGGTCGATCCTTACAATGATGAGAGAACTCACATACATAGAATTTACACCAACATTTCAGCCTAGACAAAAATAAATTAGGGCTTATAATTTAGGTCAGTGTTGTACAATTTTAATTGCCTATTTAATTTTTACAACAAAAAATCCAAAGTCGGCCTCAAATAATACATAAAAATTAAATAAAAGGCCTTTTGAAACAACTCTCTATGCATGGAGGGATTGAATCCTAGCTAGCTAATGAAGTAGGCACAAAACTTGAGGTGATTAGTCTTGGTCGTCCTCGTTATCCTCTTCTTATCTTCCAAAAAATTCCAAAACTTTGTAGTACACCTTTTTCAAGTTGTCCTGATTAGGAATTGGAATAAATTTCAACCTCAATTTAATTTAATTTACCTCATCCTTATATTTATCCAAGACTTTACTCCATTCCATCTTCATTTCCTAATATTTATCCAAAATTGAGATGTACATAGCTACATCCTCTAAATGATTTGCTGATATTGAGCCATCTTCAACCTAAGAGTACACATCTCTCCACCATTGCTTCAACAAATCAATCTTCAAATACTATTTTCTAATTTTTTTCCTTCCAATCACAATGTCTAAGAACAACATGCAACAATTTAAAATATCATTCAACTTATTCAGAATTTTTGGAGTTCCCTCCAAAGCTTTATTCATGAGTTCCTTTTTGAATTCAAATGCTTCCATCCACTCCCATGGTTTATCTACATCTTCAGATACAAGAATGTCTTCTTCTACCAATATTTCTTTGGGAACCTCAATTACCTTCATTAATTTGATTATGGATCTATCATCTATTCCCTTACACTTTGCAACTAACTATTGTATTTCATCTTGAAAATTAGAAGCATTCTCATGCACATATAAAATTTCCTCAAGTAAAACAATACCATTTTCATAAACCCCATTGATCAATTGTTGAGTGGTTTGTAGAGAGGCTTTCATTTTATCAATCTCATTAGCAACATCCTTGGATAATAGATCAATTGAAGTTGAAGTACCTATACTATCCTGGGTCTACAAAGGTTTAATAAGATATTGAATGTATTTCTCCAATTTTTCAACCTGTTGTTTCAACTTTTCCTTTGCTTGTGTCTCCTTCTCTAACCTCTTCAAGATTGCATCCATAAAATCTTTCAACTCTTTAGCCTCCTTCTTCTTTGTATATGGTCCCAAATTAATGGTTTCCACTTTGTAATCTACAGGGGTAGCTTCACTTTTATTCTTCTCAACTATGGGAGTGGCAATATGCAAAACCATGTTATTTGACTCATCTCTTGTAATCCTAGAGATAGTCTTGGATTTCTTTCTTTCTTTTGTTTTCCCTAAACCTACTAGAAAGTTTCCCCAATCTAGATCTATTTCCTCAAAGACCACTGGTTTAGGCTTTAAACTTTACTTCATCCAATTAGGAGTAGTAGACTCTTCTAGATTAGTTTCATTTTGAGGACTACTTTGTCCTCAGAGGTCTTCTATCTTATCCACTTGAACATTCTCCAACCTTTCTTGCTCCTTATTTGTATCTTATTCATCAAATTATTGTTCTTCCACCCTTCTTGGTGACTCAGAGGGATTTTCCTCTGTCATTTTAGGTTCTTTCTCTTCTTCATTTCTTACCCCAGAGAAACTCTTCTCCAATTGATCTCCAAGATTACTAAGATTTCCATCTTTAGGAATTTCCAACTCCTCTTGTTGTTGTTGTTGTCCTTTGGAATTATCATCGACATTCTCTGCTATCTCTCCCTCCTCTTTGTCAAATGGAACATGTTGATGATGTTGTCATATGGCTTCTAGTTTTGTCATTGATGGCAACCTAAGTCATTATTTTGGTCTGCAGATCAGGATTTGTTCATTCCGGTAGGCAAGGTGAAGAACAAAGTTTTACCGAAAGTGAAAATGAAGAACATGGTATCTGGTTAGTATGTTGATCTGTATGATTCACCGGATTATCTTTTTGAGTTGTGCATCTCAAAGAAAGTTGTTAAGAATCCATATTATCTTATTGTTAAGTTTTGTGATGTTGCATCAATCAATGGTTAAGTTAGGAGATCAGGTAGAATGATTTTGTCTATTAGCTCATGGTGGTCAACTCAATAAATAAGGCATGTTGCAGATGTATAAGGAGTAATTGTTTGAATATTTCTGTGATCAAGCATTTTGATTTGGGGCCATAGCATAGCATTAGCTGACCTTGATGGTTATGCATCAAATATGTAATGTGGATTGAGCCGACTATTGGGAAATACTTTTATTGTGTTGAAGTTGACATATAGCGAATGAATTCTTGCTAGCGGATATATATAAGGGATCGATTAGTTCATTTTGAAGTGTAAGTTGGTGCAAATTCAAAATGTGTGAATAGAAGAAGGGTTATTGAGTGATTTGGCATAGTTCCAATTGAGTAGAAGAGGATTGTCATGAATTAAGGTAGAGTAGAGCAGAACGAATTGTAGAATCGGACAGAAGGTCCAAAATCTGATATATGAGCTTCACCGAAACTAAATATTTAATTAGGTTCCACTATTAGTAGTTCATAATTTTATTGCATATGGGAAAGTTTAGAGTTGCAGCTGTAGGTGCATATTTCTTTACCAACAATTATCATATTTTGTAATCAATGCAAATGCCAAGAGTCTTGGCTTATTGAGAGCATTGTATTGGATCATTGTGTTGTAATAAGAGATACTAATTTGCTGGTCATTTGTAGTTGTCATTGAACAATTCTATATCATTTGTACTCAGCTTATAGTATGCATGCCAATTGTTTGACAAAATGTCAATTGGCTGTAGGTTCTCTTTTTAGCATAAATAATGTTATAATTTTGCATACCAAGTGTTTGTATTAATGCCACTTGGCTATAAGTGCATAAATTCCATCTTGGGGCCATAGCATAGCATTAGCTGACCTTGATGGTTATGCATCAAATATGTAATGTGGATTGAGCCGACTATTGGGAAATACTTTTATTGTGTTGAAGTTGACATATAGCGAATGAATTCTTGCTAGCAGATATATATAAGGGATCGATTAGTTCATTTTGAAGTGTAAGTTGGTGCAAATTCAAAATGTGTGAATAGAAGAAGGGTTATTGAGTGATTTGGCATAGTTCCAATTGAGTAGAAGAGGATTGTCATGAATTAAGGTAGAGTAGAGCAGAACGAATTGTAGAATCGGACAGAAGGTCCAAAATCTGATATATGAGCTTCACCGAAACTAAAACCAGGCATTTGTAGATGTTGTTTTCTCAGTTCAACATTTTTTTGTAATCCAAATATATTGTAAGGAAGTGAGCCTTCCTAATTTTGAGCAGTGAGCTCTAGGTAGTGTGCCTGAATGCATGTGCATTCCCCTTTTTCTTCATACTTTTAACAGAGTATAAATTGTGGATTAACCTCCACCATGGTTTTTCCCCTAACAAGGTTTCCACATAAAAATATTGGTGTTATGGTGTGTTGATTGTTTCCTTCATGTGCTTGCATCTTTAATTTTGTTTAAATGTTGTGAATGGTTTAAGATCTGGATTGTAATTTAAATATTGTTGAACACTGATTCACCCCCCCTCTCAGTGTTCCTTGAATCCAATAGATGAGGTGATTTGGGAGGAGTATTCTATGTAGCATCCACTTTCATAGTTTCACACTTATCAACTAGTGCCTCATGTGTAGTCCTTTTTGATACATCAACCACTTTCTCTATACTTTCCACATTAGAGGGTGAAACCTTTAGGTGTGTAGAATTGTTCCTTACATAAACTTGGGTCTTGGCCACAAAACTTTCTATTTCAATTGCTCTTGTTTAGGTTTCACCTTCTTCACTATCCTTTTTTTTCTTTGGTTTCTTTTAAGGTTAAGAGCCCTTGTTTCCTCATTTAACAAGTTTTCTATTCTTTGAAGGAATAGCCTCTGTGGTTTCTTCAGTGATTTCTTTTGAAGGATTCCTCCTTTTGGGTTAAAGTTATCTCTTTACCACGACACCTTTGGCCATTGCCTTAGCCTGTCCTCTAGTTCTCCTTTTTATGATGAGAGGTTGTTCCTTAGAATCCTCTTCCTCTTGGGTTGTAGGCATATCTTCCCGTGTTCTTTCAAAATCATCCTCTGAAGATTGAGACTCTAAGTCTCCCATCAGCTCATAGATAGGCTTGATTCCATAAACCTCCATTTCTAATATATTATGCTTTATCCACTACTTTGAATATTTGATCACTGGGGCATTGATCTGTTCCAGCTCCACTACATCATATTCAGCCCAGTCAATAGAAGGAAGAGGTTTATTCTGTTATTGCATGTAGTCATGATACTATATAACTTCCTCTTCATCTTCAATTTTATCAAGATCTTGGAAAACTCCATAAAGCCTTGTCATTTTCAATGAAATCTTGGAATATCTTCTTTTAATCACCTCAAACTCATCTTTGCAATTGGCCCAATATTCTTCTATATTATCCATGTGTATATATTCTCTATTGGCCATTCTCTGGGCCACTCCATAAGGATCAAAATTGTGCCTGGTTGAATGGAGATTCAAATGCAAATGAGCCATTTTGTCTCTAAGTGTTGAGCATTTTGAATTGATTAACAATCCTCCCAACCACCAATTCTCAATGGAAATTCTCCATCAGCTCATGTCTTGTGCATAGCTTTTAGAATTGCATCAAAAGCTGCCAACTACCTTGTCACCTCAACCAATATCATCTTATCATATGGATACCTTGGAAGCCTATAGGGGTCCTTGGGGCTACCATGAACTCTATTGTATGTAAATTTTGGAAATTGTATGAACCAATAACCACATTTCCTGATAAGCTTCATTGAATCAGTTGAAATTCTCATATGCAATGCATCATGCAAATTCCTTGTAATATACATTGTAAAATCATCATTAACCATCCTATAATTGAAAGTATTCAAATGTAACTTGGGGTATACATCATAGATTCTATCTTGGCCAATTGTGCCTTTACAACTCAAACCTTTATATCTATAACTCCTTGCAAGAATGTATACCACATAATAAGTCATGGTAAATGTTCTTGTATCTCAGACCTTCCTTAACTATCTATCTATATTATCACTGATCATTATTTCCCAATGATAATTAATTCCTTTCTCAATTTGTGCTATGACATAAAACATCTAGTCTTCAAATAGAGAAGCCTTCTCCAAACCCACCACTCTATTGAGAAGAGTGATCATGTCATTGTATTCCAGCTTAAAATCACTTATGTGCAATTATTTTGGCAGCTTGGAATAATGAGGTTTTAGATTTTCAATTTAGTTAGAATTCATCATCTCCAATGCCTCATCTGTATCATCTACATATAATTTCTTTGCTAGCTCCATATTAACTTTCACCAATTTATGATGTGGGGTAATATTGAAGGCCTCTGCTATGGAATCCTCTATCAAATTGGCCATTACTTCACCTTGGGGATGCACTATCACCCTCTTATCTGAATCATAGTTCTTGGAACACTCTACAATCAATTATATGCATTGCACTAAGGGAGGAAAACTAGCTGCTTGAGCTAATCATGTTTTCACCAATCTTCTATCTAGTGGATTGGGAGCATTTCCATACATCCTTTGCTTAAAATCTTCATAATCCACATGCCCCATGTTCGTATCTCAAACCTTATCCCAATGTGAAACAATCTTACACTCTAGGAATCTCCCCTTAAAATCATACTTAATCTTTTCAACTTTAGTGGTTGGCTCCTCCTTGACAAGTTCGGTAGATTTTCCTTCATAACTCTTGGCCTTGCTAGATTTACCTACATTTAGTTAGAAGAAATACCATAATCACTAAAATTCCAAGAAAAACTAACTACTACATTATTGCATTACTAAATTAATCATGACACTTCATATGCAACAGTTAGTAAAAAAACTCATCATTATAACCCAAAGAAATCAAGTTACAACCCTTAGAATTCAAGCTTTTAACACATTTCTATTTTTTAAGAACCTCAAGTATTTTGACATATGGTGGATTTTGGGGAATCCAACCTTCAAGGATTTCATGAAAAGAGCTCCTCGGGGATTTCAGGATTAGACGAATTCTGTGAAACAAAAAGATACTTAGGAAAATAAAATGATTGATCATGTAATCGCATTCATATGGTCTAAATGCATTCAAAAACTTAAGATTAAATCTTTGTAGTGTAATTCATACATTTATCGTTCCATACTACTCAACATAAGAAAATTTGTGAGATCTTAGGGAATCCGAATAGAAACAAAATCCATGAAATAAAAACATTTGAGTAATTTGAGGTAATGAGAATTCGACAAAGTGCAAAGTTTAGGTTTTTCTTGGGTCGAAGAATTCCCCAAACCACGGTTCATCAGGATTTCCATCAAGGAATAGGTTTAGTGAAATACAAATCTCAATTTTTTATCAATCTCATGGAATTTGCAAAAAACAACACTTCGTACAATCTGAGCACAGATGGATTCGGCAAAAGCTCATAACTCAAATCATCTAGCGAAAGATAGGTTCCATGAAATACGAATTCCAAGCTCTAATCTTTCAAAGATAACTTGATAAATGAAAAGTTGCGCAACCTTATTTTCCAATTTTATCCTCCTCTACCAGGGTTTGGCTAGAAAACTCAAATCATTGTAATAATCTAAATCAATCAAAAACCCTTGCATACTATCTTTGATGATCAATCAACATTTTAAATTTGGTGTGCAAAATAATCGACCTAGGGATCAACACAAATGCATCTAGATACCTCAAAACAATATGAAGGAAATCAAATCTAATGATAATTCAAATGCAATCCATCAATACCCCAATTTGTTCCAATCTGAAGTCATAATTAGCAGTGCATTGGACAATAAACCCTAGTTTAATCAAATTATGCCCTTATAAAATTTCATAGTTTTGAATGCATAAAATCAACACAATATTAACTATTTTGAAAATTGAATTGAAATCAAGTCCAAATGTAAAATAAAATCAAAGTGAACTGTGCCAAAATCCATACTCTTGATGCTTAACATAGAATGTAATTTGAATTGCAATAGAGAAACAAATAACCCACTCAAATTGATGCTAAATCCATTCAAAAAATTCAACAAAGTAGTTAAAAAACCCTTACCCTATGATCCAGATGATAGCAATAAAGCACACAACTCATGCTCAGAAAACCCTAGCCAATCAATCAATAAAATTCCCACACAAGATGTATAAACCCTAATCCTCAAGTTGTTGAAGCACTTCAAAGCTCTTCAAAATGAAAACTCCCAAGACATCAAATGCACAATGACATTGAAAAGACTTAAATCACACCACAAATCTACCTAAAACGAGCATTAATGGAAACTTTCCCCTTCACAAAGATCAATAAATGAAGCAAAAAGAAATTTCGACACAACTCGAGGAATTCACGACATCAAGGATTCTCTTAAAACAAGGATTTCAAAGAATTTGCATGGACCCAAATTTCATGAAAAAGACATCTTCAAAAATTCTACCTCAACAAGGATTCAGTGAAAAGAGACTTTGGTGAATCAAGGTGGTATTGGATTTACCAAAAATCAGAAACTCGAGGATTCCAGACCATCAAGGATTTCATGAAGCTCACCCATACTTAGCCAATTTTGATGTTCAAGTGATATTCCAAGGAACCAAATGATTTCAAGTGTCAAAAAATAAGGCCAATTTTTGCAAAACAAACTCACCCAAAGTACAACATGATCATTAAAGCTCAAAGGTGAAGTGACAAAAACTCAAAGGACCTATCCCTTAAGGGGAAAACAAAAAACCTAAAGAAAAACAAAAAGCAAAAGAAAGAAAAGAGGGCCCCTAACTCTAATGGGTCATGTGTGCAAAAATAACATAAAAAATGGTGACTCTATTGGGGAAATGCTCTAAAGCATTTTGATGAAAAACCAGAATCAAGAACCCAAAATCTTTGGTTTCAATCCTCACACTAGGTAAACCATAAACTAAGGACTCAAAACCACTAAATGAGCTAACCCATCACATACTAAAAATCCAAGTGTGTGTAGATGTATTAATTTACCTCCTTGAGCTACTATAGAAACCAAGGTCAGTCAAGTTAAGCTGCATGAATGATTATAACTTCAAAAGCATCCTAGATAGAGCCTCGTTGCCAGACAAGCATCTATAGCCCCAATGAGGTTATCATTGTGACTCTCTCGAGCATAGCTTTACTACCAACCAAGCCTCTATAGCCCTGGTAGAGATATTTGAATCCTCCCGAAAAGATGATTTTTTTTTTATTTTCAATATTTTATTTTCTCTTTATTATTTTATTTCTCTTTCCACTTCTTTTTTTTCAACCTATAAGCAATGAAGATCACACTCATGGTTGAGAATCACAATGGCATTGATGTAAAAAACTAAGATTTTTTACTTAACAAGACCTCACAAGGAACCTATAGCAACCTTGGGATTCTTAAGATAGGTGTAAATGGTGTAATATTTCAACATATTTAGGAATTAACTTAGACCAATGACTTATCCTCTTTATACGTTTAGACCATGTGACAATGAATGAAGGACCTTCACCATCCATTCCAAAAAACATGATTAGAGCTTCTCAAGCAAATACTCAAAACAATCCCAAACAAGAAAAATGAAGATCATGATTATGCATGTAAACACTCCCATAAGGAAAACCAGGGAGAACCCAAAAACCAAAAGAAAAACGAAAACCATACCTACACTAACCAAAGCAAAAATGAAACAAACAAAATAATCAAAATAACCCGAAGAAAACCTAACCTAAGGAAATAAAACACCTAAACTATCTATGTACAAGGTTGAGCTAAAATAGCTCAATCAAGGAAGTAATACTTCAAATATTTCCCATTGATTAACAATGGTACATCCTCTCCAATGAGAGTCTTTAAACAAAAAGCATTATTTCCCAAAATCTCATAAATCTAAAAGGGGCCAAGCCAAAGCTTGTTGAATTTTCCATGCTCCCCTTTCTTCTCATGGGCTTTGTCCCAGTACAAGACCAAATCATAAATTCTAAAGGCCTTGAACTTAGCTTTATGATCAAACCAATGCTTAACGATACCCTAATGTTTGGAAAATTTCTCTATGGCTTCATCTCTTTTTTCTTCCAACTGAAGAAGTTCAACCAAGAGAGCCTCAAGATGTTCCCCCTCTTCATAGTGTTCATTAATAAACTGTAAGGTGGAAGTTCTCAGCTGAATAGGAAAAAAGGCTCTAGACCATAGACCAAATTATATGGGGAAGTCCCTAGGGAAGCCTTCTATTGTGTACGATCTACCTAGAGGGAAAATCATAGCTAGGTATGCTAATATTTCAGGTTATTATCAATTAGCTTACGAATGACTATCAGCAGGTTCTTATTTGTGGACTCGGTTAGGCCATTACCTTGGGGATAGTATAAATTTGAAGAAAACTTAAGAATAACACCATGATCAAAAGCCCATTTAGAAAATTTCAATGATGCAAAATCATAACCATTAATATCACACACTAGAGAAAAAGGACATCCAAAACAGTTAATAATACATTCCTCAAGAAAGTTAATTAACACTTTTGTTGTACATTATCTGCAAGAAATAGCTTCTATCCACCTAGTAGAGTAATTAGTAATGGTTAGAATGTACCTTTGTCTTATGGAAGAAGGTGGATTGATTGGACCGATGAAGTCTAGTCCCCATTGTGTGAATGGTCTTACCTCAACGACCGGTTGCAATAGAATATCAACTCATTTCTCCTTAGTGGCAGATGTTTGAAAAATATGGCATGATCTTATATGGTTGTGTGTGTCCTTGAAAAAAGTGGTCCAGTAATTCCCTACCCATAAAATTTTATTTGTAGTAGATGGAGTTGAACCATGACCTGTCCCGAATTTATCATGAAACTCAATCATTATGTGAGATGATTCTTCTTTTCCAAGACAACTTAGGTAAACACCTTCATGGTTTTTCTTATATAGTATAGCTCCTTTCAGCATATAGCTAGCACTCTTCAATTACAAGACTCTTGGTTGCACCATACTCAGATGTGTTGGGAATTTTTCAGTTAAGCAAGTAATACACAGAATCATCATACCATTCATCTGGTTAAACATCTTGGAGGTGATATTGTTGTGCTATAAGATCTGGGCCAAATTTAGCCATTTTTCTGATCAATTCTTGGCCTCAAACCAGCTTCATGGGATGTATCTCTATATCATATTCTTGTAGCATGGTTACCCATTTGGCTCTTCTCTCACCCAACTTATTTTATATCAGTAAAAGCTTCACAACTAGACCAAGAACAATTGCAAACAGCTTATTTCTCAAAATATAATATCTAAATTTCTTCACACCATGAACTAATGTATAAACTTGCTTCTCAACATTTAGGTATCTCAACTATGCATCCTTCAATGGGATACTCATAAATGCAATAGTATGTTCATCCCCTTGATCTTATTTCTACATCAACATGCTAGCACATGAATATTCTAAAGCAAACAAATATATGTAGAATGGCTTAGAGTAGTCTGGACTTCCCAAGTTAAGAGCCTCAGCTATTGCTTTCTTTATTTCTTCAAATGCTTTCTTTGCTTCAAGATTCCACTCAACTTTAGTTTCTTGCATCAACATTGCATTTAGTGGTTTAACAATCTCAAAAAAACCAGTAATGAATTTTCTAACGAAATTGATCATGCAAAAGAATGACTTCATTTCTTTCTTACTAGTTAGAGGTTGAATTTTCAATATAGCTTGGATATGCTCAGGGTCAATAGATATGCCATTTTATGAGATTACATGACCCAAAATATTTCCTTCTACTACTCCAAAGATGCACTTTTCAGATTCAAGGAGATACCAAATTCCTGCATTTTTTAAATACTTCACAAAAATCTAAAATATGGTCTCCTCCTTTCTTGGAAAACACAATCAAATCATCCATATAAATAATAATGCATTTTTTTATCAAATCTTTAAATACAATATCCATGGCTCTTTGAAATTTTGCTCCCACATTGATCAATCTGAATGGAATCCTCTTATGTGCAAAGGTTTCCCACTTCATGGTGAAAGTTGTCTTATACCTATCCTCATATTGAACCATTACCTAATTATACCCTGAATATCCATCAAAGACATCATCTGGGAGCCATTAACAATCTACAATGCTTCATCCAATGAAGGCACTGAGTAATTATCCTTCTTAGATGTACAGTTTAGATTCCTAAAGTCTACACACAGCCTGATTTCACAAATCTTTTTGTGTACTAGAACTAGATTTGATACCCAATTGGAATGTCTAATAGGTAATATAATTCAAGAATATAGTAATTTCATTACCTCTTTTTGAATTACTGGATCAAGTAATGCATTTATTTCCCTTTTTCTTTGCTTCAATGGCTTTACATCTGACTTAAGAGGAATCGTATGCGTGATGATTTATGTATCATATGTCTTAAGATCCTCATAGCTCCAAGATATGATATCTCTATATTGATGCAATGCATTGACTATTCCTTCTTTCTCTTTCGGGGTACACAACTTACCAATGAAAACATTCTTTATTTCTTCATTAGTATCTATGTGTGTATCACACTGATTATCGGTTGAATCTTTTGTAGCCTACTAATCCTGATCTCTTATACTATCAAAATCAAAGATACTCTCTTACTGCACCATACCTATTGGGAGTGTGTTAGTCTTTAGATTAATCACTCCTTCCATGTCCAATTCTACCTCTTCTAGTTCTATTTCCTCAATAATCTGAGAAGCAAAAACATCTAAACTGGTAATGAAGTCCAAAATATGTTTATCATTCTTAAATACCTAGAAGTTAGTACCATTATTTGGTATTGATGGAGTTAGAGTGAGCTCCACTATAAATCTCTTCAAACATGATAAGGAAAAGGGCTCTAAAGTGTTAGTTGCTTGAGCTAAAGCATTAGCAATCTAATTTTTACTCTAAGGAATCAGCTAAATATTGAAGGCATCAAATCCCTCTATTAAATCCCATACTCTATGCCTATAGTCTGTCATTCTTCTATCATGGAATGAGTATTCCCTTTTGACCTACTTAATTACTAGCTTTGAATACCCAAAAACTTGCAAAGACTTAACTTTATTTCTCAAAGCGATTAACAATCTGTTGGGAATGTAAATTTCTGCCTAATTTCACAAATTTTCATCCCCCTAAGTCCCTTATGACTCCTTAT
This sequence comes from Sequoia sempervirens, assembly GCA_007258455.2. Classification (NCBI taxonomy): domain Eukaryota; kingdom Viridiplantae; phylum Streptophyta; class Pinopsida; order Cupressales; family Cupressaceae; genus Sequoia; species Sequoia sempervirens. Next base: position 626,700,710 of record VDFB02270651.1, read on the forward strand.
CGTAAGCACATCTTCCCTTCCATCATGACATTCTACTTACATTTTGCATACTTTATCTCGTGTTTCCATCGTGTCATGCATTTTTCACATTCTGGTTTGTATCGGCGTGACAGCATCAGGGTCTCCTCGACCCACTTTTCTTCTTGTAAACGTCTGTGTTGCCTATCGGCAAGACATTTCCTGTGTCATGGTGAATGGATTTTACTCACCCGCTGTTATCGGCATGACTTTCATGTTGTTTCGGCGATAGAGGAAAGGTATATCGGCATAAGTATTTTCACCAAGGTGAGGTCTCCCTGAATGGGTTGGGTCTCACCGATTGGCGCATATGGATTCATTTCGGCCAAGCTTGTTGTTATCGGCATTATGTCTTAGCGATGTTCATTGTCTTGCCGACCGGTGATGGGAAGATGTATTGGTATAAGTGGGTGGTCGAGATGAGGTCTTGGTGAGGCTCCCTTGTCTTGTCGACCAGTATGATGGATGATACACATTTCGACATAGGTTTGGGTGTCGATGTAATGTGATGGCGAAACCTTATTGTCTTGGCGACCAGCAAGTGGGAGATGCATATCGGGGGGAGTCATAGCTATCGTTGTAAGGTCTTGGCGAGTGACCTTCGGTCTCGCCGACCTTACACATGAATTTTCTTTGATTAAACTTTCGGTGAGACTGTGGTGGCTTTCGGTGTGAGACAAGGCTTTCAGTGGGATGTCATGGCGATCTTCGTATGTCTTACGGACTTCGCACGGGTGTTTACTTTGGCTAGAGTCATAATTTTTGGGGTATGGTCATAGCAAAAGGGTCGGGTCTTGCCGACAATGTTCAGATGGATTTCTTTCGATGAAGGGTTAGCTTTGTCTTGGTGAACAGGTGTGAGCTTGAGTGTTTTGGTATAACTCTACGATTTGCAAGACGTCTCCCTGAGAGCGATAAGTTACTGCGACACATGAGATGAATATGGGGCCTTCAGCATAACAATTGAATTCTCTATAGGGTCTCACCAATGTCATGTGGTCATAGCGAAACATAAAGGAACAGAAGAATACTCTTTGCCTTCGGTGTAACAAGCAAGGTGTTATGGCGACATACGAATGGATGAGGACTTTCGGTGAGACATAATATAATCTGCAAGAGGTCTCCTCGACATCACGAGATCACAGCGAAAGAAAATGGGACAATGGGTTTCTATCAGTGTGAGAACATTATTATCTTAGCGATCTATTATGGCTTGGGGCTTTCGGCAGAACAAGGTGAATCCTCTGTGAGGTTCCCCCGATACCAGCATGTTACGGTGACAGTGAATGAAACAAAAGGAGCATTTCTGTATGAGGATTCTTGTGTCTCAGCGATCGGAACAAATATAACAGATGGGTACTCTCGGGGAAACATAGGGGTATTCGACATGGTTTCTCCCCGATGACAGGTGGTCACGGTGAAGTGCAAAGGAACAAGGGAGCACGGGATGGAGCGATTGATGGTATAGTTGCCTTTGGCATACTTTCTAGATATCTTTGCGACTATTCCATTGGCGATTAATAAAAGATTCAAATGTTGTGGCTGACATGTGAATTTCAAATGCTGTTGGGGGCCAACATGTGAGTTTTGCCCAAATTCTATGGTGGTCGAAATGGATTCCGAAGCATTTTATTTTTAATGCTGGTATATAGATATGCACCCTGATTGTAATTGAGATATCATTAAATTTTAGAATGGATACAGTAGATTAGGAATGGACACATTAGAATAAAGTTTTCATTCCAGAGACTATGTTGCATGTTTTCAAATGGTGATTTTAATGAAATTCAGCTGGTGTGGCAGTTTATTTTTGGTATCAATTGTATGTTGAGTTTATTGAAAAGCATTGCTAAGTTGTCTCCAAGATGATTATTTTTGGTTGTTTAAATTAAAGTAACAAGCTTATTTTTAGTTTATCAGTGCACATTTGTTGTATTTGTGTGATTAATTGACTGGTTCTCTCAAGTAGAGATTAAATCATTTTTGTTGATCACAGTAATCAGGAAGATTCATCTGGATTGTTAAAGTAGAGCTTAGTAGTCATAATCTTGCATTGTTTATACAAGTTATGAACAGATCGTATGCCTACAATTTGATTTTCTGCCAAAATAAATTTCCCACTTCTGTTTAATTTGACTCTGCATACCCAACAAGGCATTGGTCTCTGCAATTTCATCGTTTAAATTCACTCAGTCTCTTTATATCTATTAATAAAGCATTTTAGGATTTAGATCAGAAGATTACTATCAAGTTTGATTTCATTTGCTCACTACCATTTGCCATTGTGGACAAAGCATTTCAGAAGGATAATCATAAGACAAGTCTACTCAATTCAAACAGTACACCTGCCTGGGTTTAGTAGCACCTAAAGAGTAGAAGGTTGATTTCTCTTGACCTTGTCTGTTACCCTAAAGCGTATCGAGAGATTGGTAGCCTCTTGAGGCATTTAGCCTGCGTTTTTGAGAGCTAACAAATTGGCAACTCTACTGGGGATTACATCAGAAAATTTGGTTGAAGACCACATTATAGAGTCATTGGAGGAAAATTTGTAATTTGAGAAATTTCAGAAAGAGTGATTTCGTTGGGAAAAGGATCAGAAATAATGATTTTCCTACTTTTGGAAAAGTAGGTGGTGACTCTGAAAGAATTTTTGTAGTTTTTTAAACATGAATGGAGGAGGATCTCAATTCAGGGGAGGTCATGCTGGAGCTCCTCATGGTTAGCAGTATGTGCCATATCATCATTCACAGCACTATGGTCTGATGTACCAGCATCAATACCCACCTAGCGCCCCCCCTCATCATTACACAACAATGATCAGACAATATGATTTGGCAAGGATTCAATTATCCCCTTATTCGATGGATGGCAATTGGAGAGGTCTTGTTCCAAAGTTTACAGGGAGTGATGCAATTATTGCTGAAAGAATTTAAGAAGTTTCAATGCTTTCATCCAAGATTTGGGTGTACCATATGAAGATTTACACATGAGGCTATTCATGATATCACTTATTGAAGATGCTAGGGATTGGTTCAATAGCCTACCAGCAGTTTCTATCGATTCTCTCCAAGGGTTTCAGGATCGATTCCTTGAGCAATTTGGGAATCTAAGTGCACCTGATGCTGCTCTTCATGAATTAATATGGATTTAGAAAGATCAAAATGACACAATTTATGATTTTAATCAGAGGTTCAATAAGTTGCAAAATAAAATACCTCCTAGATCAAAGCTGCCAGATTCTATAGCATTGAGTATTTATTTGAATGCTTTTGATCCTAAAACCAGGTATGAATTGAGAAATAGATTCCCAAGAGATCTGGCTAAATCTCATAAAGTGGCACAGAAAATTGAAAATAATAGGAGGGCTGCAGGGATAATGGATAAAAGAGACAATCCTAAGGTTCGTCAGCAAAGTAGCAGTTATCAGTACCGATAGGAGAATACTTACAAGACTGAAAGGTTGAGGTTGCATGACATGCCTTATAATACAGACTGGAAGGATGAGAAACCTATAACAGATAGGCCTAGAAACAAAGAAGCTCCCGATCCATTGACAAAGAAGGGAACCTATATGGTAAGTAACAATTATTTTTGTGAAGTTTGTAATATGCCACATTCCCCAGATTATTGTGTTGTAGTCCAGAGAATGCAAGAAGAGGGAATGTTGATGGGAAATAATAGAGGAGATCACATAGTATATTTGACTTCAAATACCTTTCACCATGTTGTGGGAAGGTACTCATCTCCGGAGGATGAAGGTTATCAGCATGATGTTTCAAATCAGAAATATAATGTTCATATGGAAGAACATTAGGTCCTTTCTGACTTTAAGGATGATTATACAGAGCCACATTCTGTTGAGGTGCCTGCTCAATACAGTATGAAGATACTTACTGAAGAAGAGATAGAAAGACTAACGGTTGCTGATCAGAAGGAAGAAAACAAAGGAGAGACATTGGAGCAGAAGAAAAGGATTGAGGCAGAAGGCTCCTTTTTTATCTTCATTCAAGTGTTGTCCCAGGGAATAAGGTATGAGAACACTATCAATGTTGAATCCAATTGTTGTATTTCTAATAAGTATAGAGAAGTTGATCAGATGATGCATCCAATAGAAGATAAGACATGTGCAAGTCAGAATGACTCATATGATTGCCTGCATGAGAAAGGTGAAAGTACAAGAGATTTCTCTTGCATAATAGATTGTGATAGGGAAAGTAGTGCATGTTGTGAGGAATCCAGTGAATATTCAGATTCTGATGATGAACCTGAGGAGTTTGATCTGCAGTCAAGGGATTCTTCTACCTCTTATGAAGATCTGGATGAAGTCGCAATGGGAGATGTTGATTCATCAGATAGTAAGTGTACAATACCTTTGGCTGCATTTGAAAGTTATGAAGATACATTTGATCATAATGAGGTTTGTACATTTGAAAATGATTTCCAAACTTTTTCAGACTCATTGTATGATGAAGAGTAAATGAAGATCAGATGATTTTTTTCCAAGGTATGTCCATGAATGAGTTGCAGATATTTTCAAATACATTCTATGAAAAAGAGGAAATAATTCCATATAAACAAAGTATTTATGGCATAAATGACAGTGATGATGATGTTTCTGATTTCCCATTCTCTGATGGTATTGGATTTCCTTTTGATGATGACAAAAGTGAGGAGTTTAATTGTAGTGATGAAAATGTTGAGACTTGTTCACTTGTCAGTGAATAGATTTCAGATTTGTTAACTCCTAAATACCAAGGATGTGCACATGAAAATGATCTTGAAAATTTGTGTCCAGCTTACATTTGTTTTGACAGTGAGAGATATTTGTGTAAAGATTCTTATGACTCCTTGTGCATTTCTTGGAATGATGGTGATACTGTTAGTGTCGATCAAAAGTCTATGTCCATTCAAGATGAGGTATGTGATTTTGAAGTTTCTAATTCATATGGAGCAAACTTTTATACCAAGGATGGTAGATTTCCAGCCTTTTTTGGTTCACATATGCATGATATGGAGGATATGAGCCATGATCCGGTGTTGTCTCTTAATAGAGATACTAAAGAGATGCAAAAAATTTTAGATTTGTGTGTTTCAGACAGCATTGATATGACATAATTTTTTGTTTCTCAAGAGAAACACTTTGATGATGAATTTTCAATACAGCTGAGAGAGTATTTCATAGTACACAACAGTGAGAAAGATAATGAGCAATTTTGCATTGAATATGTGTGTATTTTCCATGTTGAAGATAACAGAGGTTTGTTCCATAATTATGAAGAATACAAATTGTAGAAGGATGCAGGGATTTTTGGCCAAACCAAACATGATGATACTCTAAGAAATTGCAATAACAATGACAAGAAAGATTGCATAAGTATCTTCAAGAAGAATATGATGAACTCAAGACAAAACCAGGTGTTTGAGAGGGGAAAATGGTTTGAGTTTCAGATTGTAATAGCTCGGACAGGAGAAATTAAAACACAGAGGATTGAGGGTTTCCAGTGCATGGACAACTCTTTCTTATTCTCTTTAAAATTCTTTTCCATGCACAGTAAGTTTAGGGTTTTGGTTCATCTCCATCTTGCATTCATTTTGCATTCATTCCATCTGCTTCTTGTCCATTTTCATTTTGCTCATTTTGCGTCTGGTCTACTCACCCATAGATTTTGGATCCTTGCAATGATCTTACTATCATTCATCCCCAGACGGAGCCACTATTGGGACTATGAATTTCTACCTGATTTCACAAATTTTCATCCCCCTAAGTCCCTTATGAGTCCTTATCGTAAGCACATCTTCCCTTCCATCATGACATTTTGCTTACATTTTGCATACTTTATCCCGTGTTTCCATCGTGTCATGCATTTTCACATTCTGGTCTATATCGGCGTGATAGCATCAGGGTCTCCCCGACCCATTTTTCTGCTTGTAAACATCTGTGTTGCCTATTGGCAAGACGTTTCCTACGTCATGGCGAATGGATTTTACTCATTGGCTGTTACCAGCATGACTTTCATCTTGTTTCGGCGATAGAGGAAAGGTATATCGACATAAGTATTTTCACTGGGGTGAGGTCTCCTCGAATGGGTCGGGTCTCACCGACTGGTGCATATGGATTCATTTCGGCCAAGCTTGTTGTTATCGGCATTATGTCTTAGCGATGTTTGTTGTCTTGCCGACCGGTGACGGGAAGATGTATCGGTATAAGTTGGTGTTCGAGATGAGGTCTTGGCGAGGCTCCCTTGTCTTGCCAACCAGTATGATGGATAATACACATTTCGGCATAGGTCTGGGCGTCGATGTAATGTGATGGCGAGACCTTATTGTCTTGGTGACCAGCAAGTGGGAGATGCATATCGGGGGGAGTCATAGCTATCGTTGTAAGGTCTTGGTGAGTGACCTTCGGTCTCGCTGACCTTACACATGGATTTTCTTCGATTAAACATTCGATGAGACTGTGGTGGCTTTCGGTGTGAGACAAGGCTTTCGGTGGGATGTCATGGTGATCTCCATATGTCTTACCGACTTCACATGGGTGTACACTTCGGCCAGAGTCATAAGTTTTAGGGTATGGTCATAGCAAAAGGGTTGGGTCTTGCCGACAATGTTTAGATGGATTGATTTCGGCGAAGGGTTGGCTTTGTCTTGGCGAACAGGTGTGAGCTCGAGTGTTTCGGTATAACTCTACGATCTGCAAGACGTCTCCCCGAGAGCGATAAGTTATAGCGACACATGAGATGAATATGGGGCCTTCGGCATAACAATTGAATTCTCTATAGGGTCTCACTGATGTCATGTGGTCATAGCGAAACATAAAGGAATAGAAGAATACTCTTTGCCTTTGGTGTAACAAGCAAGGTGTTATGGCAACATACGAATGGATGAGGACTTTCAGTGAGACATAATATAATTTGCAAGAGGTCTCCTCGACATCACGGGGTCACAGCGAAAGAAAATGGGACAATGGGTTTCTGTCGGTGTGAGAAAATTATTATCTTAGCGATCTATTGTGGCTCGGGGCTTTTGGCAGAACAAGGTGAATTCTCTGTGAGGTTCCCCCGATACCAGCATGTTACGGTGATAGTGAATGAAACAAAAGGAGCATTTCAGTATGAGGATTCTTGTGTCTCAGTGATCGGAACAAATATAACAGATGGGTACTCTTGAGGAAACATAGGGGTATTCGACATGGTTTCTCCCCGACGACAGGTGGTCACGTCGAAGCACGAAGGAATAGGGGAGCACGGGATGGAGCGATTGACGGTATAGTTGCCTTCGGCATACTTTCTAGATATCTCTGCGACTGTTCCATTGGCGATTAATAAAAGATTCAAATGTTGTGGCCGACATGTGAATTTCAAATGCTGTTGGGGGCCGACATGTGAGTTTTTCTGGAATTCTATGGTGGCCGATATGGATTCCGAAGCATTTTATTTATAATGCTGGTATATAGATATGCACCCCGATTGTAATTGAGATATCATCAGATTTTAGAATAGATACAGTAGATTAGGAATGGACACATTAGAATAAAGTTTTCATTCCGGAGACTATGTTGCATGTTATCAAATGGTGATTTTAATGAAATTCAGCTGGTGTGGCAATTTATTTTTGGTATCAATTGTATGTTGAGTTTATTGAAAAGCATTGCTAAGCTGTCTCCAAGTTGATTCTTTCTGGTTGTTTAAATTGAAGTAACAAGATTATTTTTAGTTTATCAATGCACATTTTTGTATATGTGTGATTAATTGACTGGTTCTCTCAAGTAGAGATTAAATCCTTTTTGTTGATCACAGTAATCAGGAAGATTCATCTAGATTATTAAAGTAGAGCTTAGTAGTCATAATCCTGCATTGTTTATACAAGTTATGAATAGATCGTATGCCTGCAATTTGATTTTCTGCCAAAATAATTTTCCCACTTCTGTTTCATTTGACTCTGCATACCCAACAAGGCACTGGTCTCTGCAATTTCATCATTTAAATTCATTCAGTCTCTTTATATCTGTTAATAAAGCATTTTAGGATTTAGATCAAAAGATTACTATCAAGTTTGATTTCATTTGTTCACTACCATTTGCCATTATCGACAAAGCATTTCAGAAGGATAATCACAAGACAAGTCTGCTCAATTAAAAAGGTACACCCGCCTGGGTTTAGTAGCACCTAAAGAGTAGAAGGTTGAGTTCTCTTGACCTTGTCTATTACCCTAAAGCGTATCGAGAGATTGGCAGCCTCTTGAGGTATTCAGCCTGCGTTTTTGAGAGCTAACACAATCCATGAACCAAAGCTTCATATTCTACTATGATACTTGTACAATGGAATTGTAACCTATGTGCTACAAAAAATGTCTTACCAATTGGACTGATCAACTCAAAACCTGCACCAGCTCCATGTTTGGAATTGAAACCATCAAAGTGCAAAGTCCAAAACTTGGTGGGATGTGTACCTTTTGAATTTAATACATAAACATCCTTCTTTTGCAAATGATCTTCTGATATATTCTATTTCTCGTCCTCTATTTTATTTTGGATTCTCTTATTATCAACTTAACTGCAACTAGATTAAGCTGCCTTTTAATTTGATCAATAGTAGTTTGGCACAAGCATCATTCAAATTCATGATGTGATGCATCATGTACCCTACACCAACAGGCAACAATAATTCCTTAAAATCCATCCTTCTTCCAAGATTAATTTGATCAAGGATGAGGATTAGGACAAGTCAGTTGTATAGGTTTCGGAGCATGGCAGCAACAAGCTTCCAGAGCATCACAGCAACCGCATTGACATGTTTTGGAGCATCGCAGCAGGGTGCGTTGAAATTTGTGTTTACCAAAGAAATGAAGTCCTACAAAATATAGACAAAACATAGCCAAGTCCAAATGATGAAGTTGATGAAGAATTTGAATAATTATTCTAAAATGAAATAAATTCACTTTTTTTTCTTTTTTTTCTTGCAATCTCTTGGTCTC